>JAHWGI010000960.1:3820000-4147500 GCA_029379305.1 Frankliniella fusca | reverse complement strand
GACAGAGAAAGGGAGGGATATGGCACTTCGCGTCATGAGGAAGAATGGACCCGCAGCAGACTCGAGAGCAGACTGACTCAGAAGAGCGCTCATCTTGCCCCGTCTCCCTCGCACCTATACGGCGCACCCCATGAGTGCGAGAGAGACAGAGCGAGGAGAGAGCTCTTCTGAATCAGACTACAGCCCAGGCCAGTCCGACGCGACGTGCTCGGCTACCCGACCCCTTGCGCCGCCGCCGCCTGCTTTTGCAAGCGAGCTGCTGGCGTCGTCTGATTGGGAACGAGCCCCCTTCCCCTACGCAAGTACCTGGGGACTTTTATTTGACTTGTCCAAGCGCGCGCTCACGCACGCACGCACACACACACACACACGCGCGTGCTCACAGCCCCAGGAGACACCAAAAACACACACACAGACACACACACACAAACACACACAAACACACACACACACAAACACGCAAACACACAGAGGCGTCCATCTGCTAGCAGATGCCATACGCTGCTGGCGGGGCCGTACGACACAGTTGGTTGCGGTTGATAGGAGGGCTGTTCTGTTTACTCCGCGTGGCGGGAAAATTTTTATTCATTCATTTAACTTTTATTTTATTCCCTCCCCAAGAAACCTCTACGCTCAGCGTCATTGAGATGGCCTCTCCTCTCCTCAGAGCGCGCCACTCTAACGTCCAAACTGTATGGCAGAGAGGAGGCGGAACAGAGGGAGGGGGAGGACGAGGAGGAGTGAGAAGAGGATACGGACGAGGAGGAATAGACAGCGAGCGGCCAGGACGTAGCTCATGCAAGAACAGCAGCACTCCGCGGCGCGGCCGCCCGCCCAGGCGCCGCCAGGGACAAGCAGAGCCTAGGCGAGTACAAAGTGGAGTGAATACTACATTTGGTGCCGAACAAGATGCCGCGGCTGGGCGGGGCGCGGGGCGCGTCGGGGCAGAGGCGCACCGCCCTCGCTCAGTTTGCCCAACAGTATGCACAACCAGCAAACCAGGTTCGACCTCGCGAGAGGGAGCGAAGTTGAGGAGTGTCGCCCCAGCCAGCCCGCCCGGCCCGGCCCGGCCCGGCCCGGCCCGGCCGCCAAGTTGCAAAAGCAAACATGGCCTCAACGCTCAACTCCTCGGCGCGGCGGGGAGCGGAGCGGTTCCGAGAGCAGAGCGAGCAGAGGCGGGCGGAGGACCTCACCCGCCCCGCGGCCTTGGTTTGCCCGCGCTGCAGCAGTGGTGCGGGATATTCAAGGCAGGGCGCGGGAGAGGGAGTGAGATAGAGAGCGAGAGCCCCGGCCCCGGCACCAGCCCGGCGTGTGAATTCAATTCCAACTACGACCAAGCGAGGATCGACGAGAGCAACAACTTTCTTGAGTGAGTTAGCGTTTTTCCCCTCTTTTTTACCCAGCCGCCCTTTCTGGCATATGTTTTTTCTCCCTGTTTGGTTGACGCGCGTATATCTCGCATGTGTCGTGCAACACACATACACACACGCGCGCGCGCGCAGAGTCTCTGGCGAACCAAATGCCGCTCTGTTGTTGTGGAAGGTGTGTGTGTGGGGGGGGGGGGGGCAGGGAGGCGAAGCAGAGCAGGAGTACAATAAACTCAGACGCCGCAGACTCGCGAGTGAGTCACGTGCGATACACCCCTTTCCTCCGCCACCGCGCAGCCGCAAAGTGTTTTCCCCCGCGCGCGGGTCGCGTCCGTAACGGCTTCAAAAACTCGGCGCCAAGAGTGGAGAGCATCTATCGACCAACCAGCCCTGGGCGGGGCGGGTGGCACAGCAGGGCATTAGCGGGCAGCATGTGAGGCTCGGCTGACCTCCACTGACCCCGCCCCGCCCCGCCCCGCCACCTGCGCCCCTCTCCCTTCCACTCCCACCCCGCACCGCCTCACTTTATCTGTCGGCCACCTGCGCTCCGCCGGACTGCATAAAAGCCGGTCTGAGTGAGTGAGAGAGAGAGAGAGGGAGCAGATAGTAAGTTAGAGCGAGTGATAGAGAAAGGTGTAGAGGGAGGGAGAACGAGAACGAGAGAGAGAGAGAGAGAGAGAGAGAGAGAGAGAGAGAGAGAGAGAGAGAGAGAGAGAGAGAGAGAGAGAGAGTCCGACAGGCTAATCTAGAATTGCGGGATAGGCTCATTTTGTGAGAGAGGGGGACGGTGTAGGGGCCGCGGGAGTGCGATAAGGAGTGCGCGCCCCGCGCCCCTGCGGTTGTGGTGGTTGTGGCTACGTGTCGCAGAGTGGTAGTAGTACCCCCGGCACCAGGAACCCTGGTTACGTATAGTCCTGGGCCTCGAAGGTTCCAGGTTGGAGGACAGCTTCTCGGTAGTTTCAACCATTCTGTTACCATAGTAAAATTTGCCCGAGGTGCACCGCGGTGTCTCTGGAAAAAACAAACAAACTAGTGTGACGTGTGACGCGTGTCACATGACCAGTTTTGGTCAAATCCCGTAATTACGCCTCAACTTACGTCTCATGCGACGTCAGGTCTATAAGGACTAGAGTATTCCACATGGGAGGTCGCATCACGAACGATAAGAGACCAAAACTACCGTCACACTAAACACGCAGCCTTCCCGAGGACGTCACACTTGTACGCGCGACGTATGTCACTCAAGTTTTTCCACTGGCGGAAAAAAACGGTCCTTGCCTTGTTCGGCCACATCAGCCACATGCAGTCCCAGAGGAGGTACCTTACGGTGAGCAGAGCATAGTTTGTGTTAGACCGGCCCGGCGCCAGAAGTCAGGTCAAACATCCCTTATTGCTCTAACTCCCTCCCTCAACCCCCTTCCGTATTCCTCTCTCTCTCTCTCTCTCTCTCTCTTCCTCCGCTTTGGCGAGCTGCCATCGCCACACACCCGCTCGCCTCACCGATACCGTTCGATACCTAAACAGATTGGTCGCTCCCTGGTGTGGCACGATAAGGAAACGCACACAGAGGTTGTGGCCCGTGCAGCTCCCCCCACAACTTCTCGTCTGGAGCAGGAGCCTCCCCCCCCCCCCCCCAAGCGCACACACCTCAGAGTGTAGCGTCGGCAGAAACACGCTCGCGCCGGGCCGGACCGAGCCGAGCCGGGGAACGAATCGCTTTCTATTACAGTTCGAATCTCACCGTACGGCACCGTCGGCGACCGGGGCGGGGCTGGCTGCTCTCCTCGTATTATATGTCTTTTCCAGTCCAAAAATCCAATGGACACCATGGGCACACCATGGATGCACCGGGTGTTTCTTTGAATGCGTAACTGTGTTGCGGGTTTGCCTACCCTATTCGTCCGTGCGTTGTTGCCATGACTTAAATGACGCCATGGTATTAGTCTAGGTATTAGACTAGGTCCCATGGGTCTCATAATGTCAGGCTCACACATGGCAACAGTACATGTTAACATGGTCTTTTTGTCACCATGGTGATGGTGAGTAATGCGTGCCCCATTGCCCCATGACAAACTAATGTCTCATGAGAAATTAAGATGCCAATAAAACCTGTATTCATTTTAATATCTCTCTGAAATTTAACATGGAGCTTCTGCACGCTGAATTTTAGTCGTGCCATTTTAATGTCCTTTAAATCCGAGCACTTTTTCTGCTATCTAGGAAACGGTCAGAGCTAGATAAAAATGGACTGAGGATTCGGCTCCTCCTCGGTTTCGACAGCATGTACTCATGTTCCGTATTCTCCTGTCAGACTTGTAAAGAAGACTTAGTCAAATTATGTACCATTGACTGTGCCATGATAAAGACACCCATGGAGCAAAACTTTCTCCATGGCTGCAGGCGGGCTTCGGCAATCGACCTGGTGTCGGTTTTCAAACCAAATTGATCGTCAGTTTTCGATGACTTATTCACCTGTAAATTTCCTTGTAAACTGCGACGCGAAAGCCTTGCACTACAAACCATCCATGGCTGTGCTGCTTACGGACTATTCTCTATGTAAAACGAAGCAGAGCTTCGCAACCAGGTTTTAACAGTGTATAGCAGTATCTGTATTACATTATCAAAGTAATAACAACTTTTCCTTTCGCCGAAACGCCCGCGACTCCGCTACAGCCGCCATATATGCGGAGTTTGGCAGTTAAGTTTTTGACACTTTAGCGGAAGAGAGCAGAGCCTTGCTGCTGGAGGGTATTACCCTCCCCCGCGCGGCCCGGCGCGGAGCGGCCCAGCGGCCTAGCTCGGGGAGGCGCAGGCCTCCCCCCCTTTGCGCCGCGTCGGCTTTCTAATGTGATTTCTGTGGAGTGCCAGTCGGCCGTCGGCCCCCACCCCGCCCGGCCCCAGCCTGAGACACTCCCTCCTCCCTGCAATCGTCCGTCATCCCTCCCAATATCCCGTCACATCTCTCCTTACCTCGCCATCCGTCATGGCCTCCTCTTCGGGACGCCTAGGCGCGCGCGTGCAGATGGAACGCCCCACGACCCACCCCGCCCCGCCACGCCCCACCTCGCCCCGCCTCACCCCGTCCGCGTGACCGTCCGTCTGTTTCTGCTGGCCCCACAAGTTCGTCACGTTCCACCACTCTCCCCTTCACCCCCCAAAAAAGAAAGTTTAGCTTGTGACCATGCGCAACTCAATTTTCGACAGAAAGTGTGCGATGCTGGTGCCGGAGTGGCGTGGTGGCGGGGCGGGGCGGCTGGCCTTGGTATAGGGAGTGGCCGCCCGGCTGCCAGAGAGGAGAGGGTTGCAAATAGCCACCGCGCTGCCCCTCACCCCGCACACACGCGTGGATACCCTCGCGATGCCCACCGGAGCCGGTGCCGCCGGAGCCTAGCCCGCCTAGCCGAGCGCGACCCAAACTTTTCCCCGTTAGCCCAGCCCGGTCGGTTAATTTCACTGCGAGCGCGACGGTGCTCTTATTCCTCTCTCTCTCACTCTCGCACACACACACACACACGCGCGCGCGCGAGAGAGAGAGCTTGCTTGCAGACACACACACACACACACACACACTCTCTCTCTCTCTCTCTCAGAGGAACAGCACCTCACGAATGACCAGCTTACCGGTCACCACATACTCGGGAAGGAAAACCACTCCGAATAATTTTGGTGTAGAAATTTCGTTTAATTTTACGAATTTTTATAAATGTTTTCGAAAAATTTTGTCGATATTTTTTAAATTCTGTAAAAAAGAGTGTACATTTGTGAGTTTTTCTGTTGTTTTCTGAAATTTTCTGATTAAAAATTTTTCTGAAAATATCTGAAGTTTCCTTAATTTTTCTGAATTACGAGGTGAAAATTTCAGAGTTGTTTCCTCCTCGCACGTACTAGACTCTTCAGAGCCGCGGAGCCACAAATAAATATATTCCTCACAGCGCGTACGACGTGTACCGCGCGTCGTTACCGCTTTACCTCGCGTAGCATGGTGTGCGCCTTTGGCGGCGGCGGCAGCGCGGTCGAGGGGGAAATCACTTGCGTAATAGCTCGTACACCCAGACCTGTAATAATTACGTAATAGAACGAAATAGCCCGTAATAGTGCGTAATAGCCTGTAATAGGGCGAAATTGCCCGTAATAGAGCGTAATAGTGGCGTAATAGAGCGTAATAGTGGTGTAATAGAGCGTAATAGCGTTGTAATGGCGCCTTATGAGGATGAAGCGCTCAAGCTCGAGGCTGCACTTCGGTCTGTTTTCTTCGAAGGGTTTAAAGAGATAAATTGAAGCATGGTCGTAGCATCAACTACAAAACTATAAAATGATGCACCATTTTAGTAGACACAATTGAATAATAGTAAATGTCACATCAGTACCACATCGACGATTTTAGGTCTAATTCTTTTAAACCGACATTGTTCCAAAAAGGTGACGCACTCTGTTTCTTACATTACTTTCTGACGCACAGCATTAACGCATGGAAATAGGTATACTGCAGCGGGACAGTCGTAAACAAACATACGCTGGTATCGTGGTCCCACCGGAAGAATAGCCTCTCTCTCTCTCTCTCTCTCGCTCTCTCTCTCTAGCTCTCTCGCACTCATGTGCTAGCCTATACTTCCTTTCCATTTGGTGTGCTAAACTCTCGGTGGTCGTACGATATGAAAAAATATGCAAGAGTGGGTACGCAGGAGTGTAAGGGTGAGTCAATCTGGCAGACCTGTCGATTTCGACTTTTGGATGGCATTAAAAAGTTTTGCACGGTTGGTTGCATTCTCTTCCGTCGGACGCATTTTCTTGAAGTTTTAGTCGTACTGATTGACTCATTTACTGGAAAGAGCAGCAAATGAACGAAGAGTAGTGTCATGCACGCAAAATATCCTCGTAAGAGCAGCGTAATACTTGTGTAATAGCTTCGTAATAGCTTTGTAATAGCCGTAATAGCGGCGTAATAGCCGTAATAGCATCGTAATAGCCGTAATAGCGGCGTAATAGCCGTAATAGTGGCGTAATAGCTGTAATAGCTACGTAATGGCCGTAATAGCGGCGAAATAGCCGTAATAGAACGTAATGTGTAATAGTTCGTACACTCTTTCCCGAAGTGATTTCCCCCTCGAGCGCGGTCGCTCCAAGCGCTCCCCGCCCCAGCCCCGCCCCGCTCAGCCCCGACCCGCCCCGCCACGTCGAGCAACCCCACTGGGGTCGGCGGCTTCGCTTATTGAAATGGATTCCGCCCGAGGCTTTGCTGCTCCTATTTTGTCTCTGCGGCCGGACCGCGTTTATCCCGTGCCTGTCGCCCGCAGTAGTATTGCGAGTCGAGGCAATGCTGTTAGATTTCCACGGCAAAACTTGCCCATAGCGAGAGCATGGTAAATAATTTCACAAAAGCCTACGCAAAGTATGCCGGAGCCCAGGTCGTAGACCCGCAGCGCACTTTACCATCTCGCAAGAAAAACTAAAAAGAAAAAAAAAAGGTGAAAAAAAGATAAACAACGAGCGCCCTGTCCTCTTATCGGGTCCTCCCGCGGCCAATGTCCGCACCCGCCCATAGCGCGTCGATTGCATTGAGATTATAATTGTCTTTTCTCGCAGAAAAGGAGGAGAGATGTACAAAGAGAGGTGGTAGGAGAGGGGCAGAGGCGGCGCAAGAGGGGAGGTGGGAGGCGCCGCGAGAGGGGAGGGGAGATCATTAAACGATTAATGTGCGCACTTGGGGCGGAGTGGAGCTGCGCGGCGCAGCGCGCGCGCCTGGCGACACCGACAAGGAAATAGACTTTGTCACTCTCACTCAGCCCTCTCTCTCTCTCTCTCTCACTGGTCGGCCGCGGCCCGCACACGGCGGCGACCACGGGTCCACCCCTGGAGGAGCCACCCCTGTCCAGCACCGCCGCTCATTCGTCTCAATTACCAACAGAACGAGAGAGAGAGAGAGAGAGAGAGAGAGAGAGAGAGAGAGAGAGAGAGAGAGAGAGAGAAAAGAAATTAATCAAGGAGAGAAGATTAATCGCGAAAAAAATTGACTGCGAGCTAGCCTCACGACTCTCACGCTTCGTCTTTCCCTTGGCTGCCCTGCCCTGCCTTTCCCGCATTCTCCCCGCGCCGCCCGCCGGAGTGATACGGCAACACAGCAAAATTATCAACGCTGAATATCAGACGCTGCTATATATATACCCAGCCGCGCATGGAGTATGACGGCAGCGGCAGCAGCAACGGGATGTTGCTGACACAGACCGGATCAAAAAGAGGGGAGTTGGGAGGCGGGGCAGCAGGGCCCTGGGGTTATATGCCCTGGGTACGGGCCCGAGTCCGGGTCCGACCCAAAGCCGGGCGGGAGGAGCAGCCCCCCCCCTCCCCCCCCCTCCGGTGGACTAATTAGTTCGACAGGGACAGGGGCGGGCCGGGGCGGGGCGGGGCGGCACAAACAGAATCTGTCCGACACACAGCATATAAAGGGGACACGGACGGGACCGGGACGGAACGGGCTTGCTGTTCGTTCAGCCAAAAACATCACTTGAGCCGCCGCACTGGCGGTATCCGCTGCGGCCGAGGAGGAGGGTTTAGCAGGGGCGGGGTGGGCTGGGGCCTGGCGGGGCGGGGCGGGGCGGGGCGGGGCGGGGCGGGGCGGGGCGGGGCGGGGCGGGGCGGGCGGGGCGGGGCGGGGCGGGGCGGGCGGGGCGGGCGGGGCGGGGCGGGGCGGGGCGTTATTCTCCTCCTTATTTCACGCGAATGAGGCCGCGGCCGCGCCCCGTCGCGTTCCTCGGCTCAAGAGACCGGCGCGCTGTACTTTCGACTGCCGGCCGAGCCGAGACCTGCCAGGGCCATACAATCCCATCGGGGTGTTCGCCTTTCCGCCCCCCGCTCCCCACCCCAGCCCACCCCAACATCTCATCTCAATTAATCCCAACAAACCCTCACCTCACTAACCCTTTCACACAGCGGCGGAGGAGGCGGCGACGGAGGCGGCGACGGAGCGCCGGCGAGACGGAGGAAATTGAAGGGCCGATAGGCGCTTAGCGAAAGCTGCTGAGCTGGCGAGGAGGCCGCACTGACACCTCCTTCTCTCTCTCCCTCTCTCTCTCTCTCTCTCTCTCTCTCTCTCTCTCTCTCTCTCTCTCTCTCTCGTCCGCTCTGTGCGTCACTGTTTGACGAATAGAATTCTACAAGTCAATTACCGCTGAGCCGGTGGGGGCTGTAGCGCGGGGCGGGGCGCGGCAGCTCCACGGGAGGCACTCCAAAACACGGCGGGAAACTTTTAAATAGCGTTACGTGTCAGTCACTGGGGGGCGCAGCAGCGTAGCGAGCCGCTGGGCGAGGCGAGGGAGCTCGGAGCTGTGGGAGTTCCGACTGTCTCCGTCTCTCTCTGCCTCCTCTTTTTCCTCCCCGTCCACGCTCCTCCCACACTCTCGATGTCCTGCCGCCCCGGCCGGCCGCTCCCGGGGGAGCAGTCCGTCCGCTCGGTCCTCCTTGTTGGCCGGCCGCACGAGAGACAGCGAGCGAGTGGGCGAGTCAGCAGAAACAGAGAGAGTGAGAGGGAGAATGATAGAGGGGGAAGAGGGGAGAGTAATGGCATATGTTTTCGTCGAGTCACGGCGCACCTGCACCCACGCCAAATCCGAGGAATACACTGGTGGTTTCGCGGTCAGCCGCAGGGGACAAGCGAGGTACGCTAGGCACGGACTAGTCTTCATGAAGAGTGCACTCTTAATGACCTTGGACACTTTTTGTAATTTAGCTGGACACAGTGCAAAGTTTTATTGGTTATCGTGGGGTATGTCAGATGTAATGTTTTGTTTTAACGTAAGAATATTGTAACCAGCAACCCACAACAATGTATCTTCTGAGTTAGTCTTAACAAGCCCGTTTCGATTCGAAGCTCTTTCAAAGCAGAGGGGTGGGCCAAAATGTCCATGGTCTTTTGAGTGTGTACTGCCAGGGGAAACACTTTTTTCCAAACAAAGAGGAAAAGTGCTGTAAGAGGTATAGTTTAGTATCCGACTTCTTTCTACCAAACAATTATTTTTTTTAAAAAAAAAAAGGAATAATTTTTTGTTGTTGAAGGTTTGCGATGTGATGGCGCTCTTGTGAGGAGGCTCTTGCGCGTAGGAGTGCCTCAGCACGCAAGCAGAGTGCAAGGAAGGCGGGGCACTGCAAACCGTGCGGTGTGGCAGGCCTGCCCCAGTGTGGGTTACACCGCCACGCCCCACCCCGCCCCACCCCGCCCCGCCCCGCCCCGCCCACCCTCTCTGCTCGTGCAACCTCCCACGGCACTCAGGCCGGGTTGGGGCCATGCAAAAACAAACCTCTTCGTCCGCCATCTATTCTCATCAGGGAAGCACGAGAGACACTCAGGCGCGTATACGTATTTGGCTGCTGGAGGAGCGGACAGGGTCGCTCTCCGTAAATACCAGGACAGTTTCATGCGCGAGAATTGCTTCACCGTTTCCGCCGAGCTTCCTCCCCCTCCTCTTCTCTCCTTGGCCGATTCCGTTCTCTAAAGTAAGAGAAGAGTTTCGTCTCTCTCTGCGCCGTAAAGTTGCCAATTTCTCTTCCGCGCGCACCGCACTCCGCCCCCTCCCCCTCCTTTCTCTGACGACGCTTCCCCGTTTGCTATTGTTTCTTCCCACCGTTAAGATCATTTCCTCACCACCAAACTTTGCCATTCTAATGGCACACCTATTGCGCACAAATGGGGTGGGAGACTGCCAAAGCACCTATCACCGCCAAGGTTCTGCGTAGTCACGGTTAAACTCCCCCTGATGGAGCTCCCTTTTTTTTCTTTCCTCCCCCGCCCGCGCTTCCGAACTGTCTTCTTCCGAGGACAATGTGGCGACGTGGCGCCGCCGGCACCGCACCGCGCCGCACGGCCAAGAAAGGACCAAGTTTCCCGCGCGCGGGGATTCGTTGCCTGCGCCGCCATACCATCGGCGGGAAATTATTTTCCCGCAACGAGAAAAATTTCTCCGGCAACGTTGCAATGAACGAAACAAAAGGAAACCACGGGTCTTTTGTGCTCAAATAGCGCTAGCAAACTGCTTCGCGACGGCCAAGTTTTAACCGCGCGCGCCGCGAATACCCCCTTAATTCTGTCGTCAAAGTGGTTAGGCGTACGCGGCAGTGCACTTTACCGTCACCGCCGCACCACTCTCTCTCTCTCTCTCTCTCTCTCTCTCTCTCTCTCTCTCTCTCTCTCTCTCTCTCTCTCTCTCTCTTACACACACACACGGCCAAACCCACACGGTTCGTCGGGATTCGATACACCGCCTTGTTGCGGGAGGTGGGAGGGGGGGGGGCCGTCGCTTACCGCGCTGCGCGCGCGTCGCTTAGCGCCGTGTCGTCGTAGAACACCCCCCAGCCCCCCCCCCCCCCCCAACTTTACCCTCCACCTCCGACGCCTTGTGGTCGCGGATCACGCGGCGCGGCACTTAATGGACTTGTACTGTCTGAGCGAAAGTGCGCATATAGCGGGCTGCGCTCATCAGTGGCCTGCTCCGGCGCCGCCGTGGAGGTAGGCAACGCGCCCAACCTGCGGTATGTGCCGCCGGTCTCATCTGCAACGCAGGGCTAGCGCAGGGCATCGTGCGGATATATGGGAAACGCGCCCACACGGTAGTCGTGTCTGCCCGGCTGAGGTAGACCCTCCCAACCGAGCGGGAAACAACTCGGAAATTTTTGAACACCTTACAATTTAGAAAAATTCTGGGGAATACAGAAAAATTTAGGAATAATTCAAGCAAATATTTCAAAACAGTTAAAAAAAGTTTTGAAAAATTCACAAACCTTGTACACTAAAATATGTTTGCTCCCCCCGGGCTGCCACCACAGATGGCCCCGGCACCTGGCGGGTAGGCAACACGCCCGCGCCCGCGCGGTTGCACCGCGCTGTGGCCTACTCCGACACCCTGTCTGTACTCGGCCAGGCCGCGGGGCACGCCCATTGCCCGTTCCTCCTTCTTGCGACTTCTACATTAACCTGAAAAACTTTTACGTCGGTCGAGCGCACAGCGGCAAGAAGGGCAGAGCAGACTCCTCCTGCTCCTCAGTCACGTAACCTTCTTGAATTTCTTCAAAGAGGCAATGGCTGTGGCCCGCCGGGGGGGCCTGGGGGGCCTGGGGGGGGCCCGGGCGCTCGGGTGAGGTAAGTGGAGCCGGCGCGCTGCGGGGGAGGCGGGGGCCCGCGCAAGCCCCGCGGGAGGGGTACCGGGCCCCACCGGGCCTCACCGGCCGCAGACATAAAGGAATAATGGAATATCGGTTAATGAAGAGGCTCCTCCAAGAGGTAAGATGAGAGTTAACCACGATGATGAAGGCGGGGCCGCGGCGGAGAAATGAAAGAAAACAGGTGGGAAGCAGAGAGGGGGGAGACGGCCGGGCGGGGCGGCTAACGGAGGCGGGAGATACGCCGGTTATTCCTATTTTTAAGGTTGAAAAAAAAAAGGGGGACTACTGTCCTTTCTTCTTAGCGTATCACGAAAACGGAAAGTATATTCCTGAATAAAAAAGCAAGTATAGGAGGATCGATATGAGAACTGAGGGAGGAGAGACACGGAAAAAAAAATCACTCAGCTGAAATTAGATGTGAAAAACTGGCACTACGGCTAAAATTTAAACAGCGGAGTAATAAATAGCAGGGTAGATAGAAAATAAGCACGAGCTTCAAAATTAGCTGCGCCTATACAGCTAAAAAAAGTAGTACCGGGTGTTTCCTTGAATGCGTGTTGCGGGTTTGCCTATCCCATTCGCCCGTAAGACGCCAAGGCCCCTGCAGCGCTGGTGAGTACCGGGTGTCCCAGAGAACACACGGCAGTGTTGCGGGATTGCATACTCGCCAGAGCTGCAGGGGCTATAGCGCCTTACGGCCGGAGTGGGTAGGCAGACCCGCAACACTGCCGTGTTCTCTGGGACACCCGGTATATGCAATCCCGCAACACTGTATCGCATTCAAAAAGGAATACCAGGTACACCTGTTAATTTTTTATGCACAGACGCGAATTATATTTTTTGCGTGAACCGCAAATGCTCCAACGGGCGTCGCTCGGCGATATCTGAGAAGCCTCTCCTCTCTGTCGCAGCGGGCCAAAGGCGCTGCTGTTACTGACGAGCATTCCGCTAATTGTGGCTGGAGTGGGCCTCTCTCTCGCGCGCGCCCCGCCAGGCTGAGCCTCGTGCGCCGAGTTTAAAGAAGGCGTTGGCGGTGCCTTTCACTCCCCCTCGTCTTGTCCCCTTCCTCCTCCGAGCCGCCCGCCGCACATTCAAAATCGTTTCCCTGCCGCCTTCGCCGAGTCAGTCAGTTGCAATAGAAGCGGATTGAATGAGGCGGAAAGGTGAAAAGCCTTCCTCAAAAAAAAAGAGAAAAAAATAAAGAATAGGAGCAGCGGTAAAACGGGGGATATTAGGAGCAGGCCAGGCGCGCGCGCTAGAGAGAAAGAGGTTCTTCCTCGTTTCGTTTTCTTTATTTGATTTTCCTTTTTATTCATTTTATTTTTTGGTGTGTGATCGCGGGGGGTGGGGGGGTGGGGGGCTGGCCGCTGGAGGTGGACAAGGCGGGGCTGGGCGGCAACCCGCAGCACGTGGCCGCACCAGCCGCGCCAGCCTATGGAAGCAACAATGAGAGGCGCTCCCAGACAAAACTTACGCAATTTCCCAAACCGTTTCAACTTTCCTCAACGCGCCCACGGCGCGCTACGCCTCGCCACGCCGCGGGGACAGGGGAGGGGGGGGGGAGGGCCTTGTGTCTCTGAACGCCAACCCCGCTTTTCGTCCGGGTTAACTTTTATTGTACCAGAAGCAGCAGCAGCGGGCCCCGCCGCCACGGCCGCGGTATGGAGCCGGACATCACAGCCAGAGAAAAATTGGAGCCGGAAGGCGAAGGGGAAGGAGGAGGAGGAAGGGGAGGAGGAGGAGGAGGAAGGGGAGGAGGAGGTAAAAAGTAAAGAGGGCGCCAAAGAGCGAGAGCGCGCCGGAAGGAGTCATTTAGTCCCCCTGCCCAGCCCCCTTTGTGCGCCGCGTAATCTTAGTTTCAACGACTGGAATATCGCCACAGTTAGGAGACGCGCAAAGCGGAAGTGGAGCAGGGAGAGGAGAGGGAGCGGGGAGAGGGAGCGGGGAGAGGGAGCGGGGAGAGGGAGCGGGGAGAGGGAGCGGGGAGAGGGAGCGGGGAGAGGGAGCGGGGAGAGGGAGCGGGGAGAGGGAGCGGGAAGTGGGAGCGGGGAGAGGGAGCGGGGAGAGGGAGCGGGGAGAGGGAGCGGGGAGAGGGAGCGGGGCGCTGGACGCTGCCTTCGGCTAAGCGATGGTCTCTAGGGAAACGCGCGGCACCCCGGCGCCCGCTGCGGTACCGACACGTCCGGCAACCTACACCCTCCCCTCGCCTGATTCCCCCCCCCCCCCCATCGATTTTTCTAACACGTTGGGAACCCTGTTCCTAAACAAGCAAAATTTCACGACATCGACCGTCCGACACTTTGCGACTTTAGATATTTGTCATATAAAATTTAGTAGAAATATTTGAGATGTTGTGCATTTTTTGCTGCGTCCTCCCGGATCAGGGCCGCACTTTGGAGCGAAAGGGAAAGTGAAAGGGACGCGGCGGCAGCAGACCTCACCCCGGCGGCCCGGCCCGCAAGGCTGATACCAAAGCATCCCGCCCCGCCAGACTCCCCCATCCACTCCACTCTCCTTATATCGCGGATGCAGTGATAAAATTACGCCGCGTAAGTATGTCTGGCTGATACGATTCTAGAGGATAAACACGCCGGCGGTCCTCTCCACTCCTCTCCATTATTCTTTATATTCTTATTCTTCCTCTGGGCCAGACGCAGCTGCCCATTGTTGTGCTTAAAACAAGATTAGCTTATTCATTCTCCGCGCGCCGGGCGGCGCGGAGGGTTGCTGGGAGGGGCTGGCGCTATACCGCTACCGTTGCTGCAGTCTCCGCGGCGATGGGTGAAGAAAAAGAAACTACGAGGTAAGCCAATATGCATAGGAAGACGCCCGCGCGCGACGGACTCGCCGCCCCTCCCCGCTCATACCACCCCAACCACCCCTTCTCCGAATGAAAAAATAAAAGCAAAAGCGACGATGAAAAAATAAGCACTCCCCTTATACTCGCGGCCACCATAACTTATGCAATGCAAAGTCGCTACACAAGTAGTTGTTTCATGAAAAGAAAAAGAAAGAAAAAAATCAAATGTTTTTTTTTTCACTCTCTTCTTCTCTCCCAGTCGCCCCGCGCGCGCCCGTCCATTTCCATAGTGAGTGGCCGCCGCGCTGCTAACTGCTCCGCGGCGGGGCCGGGCGGGTCCGGAGGGCTCTGGCCTCTCCAGGTGAATCCACTTTGGCCGAACTCCTTTCTGTATCCAGCCGGGAGCAGCGGGCATGGCCGGGGCAGGGCAGGGCAGGGCAGGGCAGGGCAGGGCAGGGCGCGGGGCGCGGACACAGCGGCCTGTTTGTACATAGTTCCGCGAGACCCCTAACTAAGCATTAATTAAAGAAAGCTGCCAACTTGTAAAAGCAAATTATTCATCGCGCGCAGAGGAAAAGGGATGCGCAGCGCGGCGGAGGATCAAGGAGGAGGAAGCTGGGCCGGGGGGAGAGCGAATATAAAATGACTCGAGATGAAGCGCGGCAAGAAGAGGGCCCCGGAGGCCCAGCCCAGCCCCGCAGTGGGGAGGGATCGTGCGGGCGGGGCGGGGCGTCGGAGGGCAGACCACGGCCTCCGGGCCTCCGGGCCACCTCGGCCGGGGCTGCTCCGGGGACGGGAGCGGAGCCCGTAGAGGGCCCGGGCAGGAGAGACACAGAGACACGGTGGGTGTACTTATGCAAGGAAACGCGCGCCCCGTAGTTTCTGGCAATGATGCCGGGGCGGAGTTAAATAACGGACGAGTTGGACGCGGGCGGGTAATTTCGTTAACACTTTGGCAAAGTGACTCGGGCGACTGAAGCGCACCGAGAAACTCGCCCTGGTCGCTGCTAACGCGCGGGCTAGTGCTGTGCGAATGGTTCGAAATCGAATCGAATCTGCCTGCCTGGATTCGATTCGATTCGGTTCCAAATCGGTTATGATTCGGCATCGAAAGTTTGAAATTTCGAATCAGCTAGGATTCGCCACCGAATCTTAAAGTTTAAGAACATACTTTTCAACAAAAAGAGGGTGCGAGCGCCGAGCACGCCTTTGCAAAGAGTGTGGGACCTACTAGACTTTATTTCAAAGCATAATTTGTTTTTTTTTTTTTAGTAAATCTAATTTGTAGGGGTAGGGGGTCAAAATTGAATTCGATTCGCGCGCGAATTAAGGTAGATTCGATTCGATTCGAAATTGTTTGGTCGGATTCGATTAGATTCGATTCGAAGGAGTTTTGAAGAAATTCGATTCGATTCGGACCCAAAAACCCCCGATTCGCACAGCACTAGCGCGAGTAGCGTGACACGTGCAGCGGGTACAGCAAGCCCAGCCCACATCCTCATGGCCCCGGCCCACACACGAAACCAGCAGACTGACAACGAAACACAACGCAAAAACAAAACTTACGCCAAGGAAAAAAAAACCTATTTGCCTTTCCTGTGCGTTATTCCGTCGTCCGCATACGCACGAAGGAAAATAACGTTTCCGGCTGCTACGACTCCTCTGCGACCGCCGCCTATCCCTCGGCATAAGTGGACGGTTTGGAGGCGAGATAAGCAACTGTCGGCGGCGGCCCGGAGCCGGACCCGGATAAAGGAGACGCGGCGCGGAGGCCCTGAGGCCCGGAGCCGGGCGGGGCCGCCGGGCTGTGACGCTTGAGAGCAATACAATTACAGAGTTGTGCCCGCGGGCGCGCGGCGCGCGGGCGGCCCCTCGCTTGCGGACTGCCCCACCCCCCTGGGCAGGCCTGGGCTGGCTACTGTCATTGTTGCCGTTCCAACAATGGTTATGTCAGATACGGCCGACCCGCTCCGCCTCGGCCCTGCCCTGCCCCTGCCCTGCCCTGCCCTGCCGCCGTCTGTCTCCAGCACGACAGGCCTGCGCAACGGGTTGCCTACCCACTGATTGGCAGGCGTCCGTCCCGGCGGGCGGGCCGGGCGGCCGACCCAAGGCAGCCCAGCCCACGCATTCCGCCCATCCTGCGAGCCTCAGCTCATTCGATGTCACCGGTACGCGGGAGGAACGGAAACTTCCTCACACTGCGGTCGTCCAGCAAAATCGAGAACGCAATTTCACTCGGGCGGGTGTGGAAACACTAGGGGGTTAGGGAGCAGTAAAAGTAGTAGCAAAGAGGTCGGGTCGGACGGGGTGGGGGGGGGGGGGGGGAAGTGCGCGGGCGGAGAGGGTCAGGGCAGCAGGGGCGGGGGTGGTTAGGAACAGATGAGCACCCTTTATGGCCCGGCCCAGCACAGCCAGCACGGCCCATGCTGCTGCTCCTTGAGTTTGTTGAAACTGGCCTCAAGTGTTTGGATTACCGGACGCGCGAGATACGCCCCTCCACCACGCCCTCGGTGCCCTTGGGGCGGCGCCGGGGCCACCCGAGGGCGGACACACCCGGGGGACCGGGCGCGGGCCACCCCGCGGGGCCACCACCACTGGGGCCACAACAGAGGACACCATAGCTCCATTTTATGGTCATTTCAAAGTCCTCCGCCGTAGGGATCATGTTCAGCGCGCGGCGGGCGGGGCGGGGAGGGGCCGGGCCGGGCCGGGCGGGGCTTTCCGACGGCCAAGATTTAACACATGGAGGCTGCCCATTAAGAGAGCGCACCAGTAATTGGCTGAGCCCTGGGTCTCTCCTTTTCCTCCCAGGCGCCGTTATACTCTCTCTCTCTTTCTCTCTCTCTCTCTCTCTCTCTCTCTCTCTCTCTCTCTCTCTTTCTCTCTCTCTCAGACACACACACACAGCGGCGAGAGCGCGCGTGTTTTAGCGCAACAAACGCGTTATGGCGCTCTTTTACGGCCCCCACCACCGACGGGGCGTCCTGTCCTCTTTCTCCTCGCTCCGAGACTTCTTGACGGGGTGCGCGTCGCGCTGCGAGATGCGGTTTGGACGTGATCCCTTGGACGTGATCCCGGCTCCACGCGCAACGCCCCACATACCTGCCCCCGGGGCTCAGCGCTGCGCCGCGCGGCGCTATGACCAATATTTCTCCGGATCAGACGTGTGCGGCCGGGGCGGGGCGGGGCGGGGCGGGGCGGGGCGGGGCGGAGACCAGACCGGGCCGACGTATTCCTGCCTTCGGGACGCCCGAGACGACGCGGCGGCCGCGCCGCCAATAAATCTGCTGTCAGCGAACACGCGGCGGGCGTGCAGGGCGGGGCGGGGCGGGGCCGCGCAGGGGCTACCAGCTCCAGCTCCGCACCGCAGAGAGGAAAAAAGAAGAAAGGGACACACACAAAAACAGCACGTCGCTCTTGACACGGCTGTGCGCTGCGCTGCAGGACACGGCTATGCGAGCTCCTGGAGACTCCCTGGAGGGAACAGAACGGACCCGGAGAGCATGGAGAGCCTCCTGGAGGCCCTGGAGGGGGACGGCACGAGGAGGCCCTGGAGAGATTACGAGAAGGCACGCAGGATGGACTAGAGATCCGGCTGCGAGGCCCAGGAAGGCACGCGGAGGGCCTCGAGGACCTATAGAGAGCCTCGAGGAGAGCCTGCTCCGAGATTGCTCGCGGAGGGCCGGGAGGGAGAGCCTCCTGGAGGCCCAGGAATGCGCGCGGAGTGCCTTGAGGGCATAAAGCGCCTCCTGGAGGAGCTAGAAGGCACGTGGCGAGCCGTGGCCGTGACGGCCTGGAGAGACTCGCGGAGGGCCTGGAAGGGCTTACTCCAGACAGGTACGAGCTCAGGAAGCCTCGGCCGCGCTCCCCGGCACCGAATAGGTACCGCATCGCACTCGCGGCTCTAGTGTGTTTTAGTAGTACACGTCTGACGGGGAGAATAATGGCGGGGCGAACGCGTATTTCTTTTCCTCCTTCTCGTTGGGCGTGTTCCATTTGTTGCAGGACTGAAGGCTGCGAGTATAATCCTCACACCGGGATTGCCCCGCCACGCCGCGCGTCAGCCCACCGGAGGTAGTTTTTAATCTCGCTTCCTTTAGCGTGGTGCAAACATTTTTTCCCCCCACATTCCTGCGTTAACCCTCGGCATACCTCTTTCCTCACAGATATAGCTGTGCCGCGAGGGAAGGGGAATGGGGGGGAGGGAGACGGGGAGGAGGGGGGAGAAAAAAAACACCGTATATCGGGCTTGTCACACGCGAGCTATAAACTACACTCGACCCACTTTCACTTTCAATATTCGGTGATGTAAGGGCGGCTGGGCCTTGCCACGCTTCGCCACACTACGCCATTTCCGCCCCGTTTTGTCCATAGATTACCGCCGGGCTACTATTTTGGCCGAATGTGCCGCCCGTTTCCCATGAAAAAAAAATAGGAGGAAAAGTTGTGATCGACGTGGAGACCGAAAACAAGCGAACCACGCATATCGACTTTTGTCTTCGAAAAGCACATGAATGAAGATCGCTTTACTGTCGATAGAAGGGTGCACGGTAAAAACGGTTCCTTGGTGTCCAAGGACCATCGGACCGATTCAAGGACGGAGATAGGAAGATTTCATGCAGCCGTCCTTGAATCGGTCCGACGGTCCTTGGACACCAAGGAACCGTTTTTACCGAGTGGGTGACAAATACGCAAGAGCAACATTTGTTGAAAAAACCGGTTTGGCATAAAATAGCCTTAAAAAAGAAAGAAAAAACTCTGGAGAGAATATGGAAAAAGAGACACTTGTATCCAACCCCTCAATTTACTTCAGCAATTAATGGTTTATTTGCGGAGCGAGTACAGCTGTGTTTATTCTTCAAGATTCGCCGGGGCTTCCTCCGCGAAATGCCCTGGCCACGTTATGGCAGTGAGTGGCAGCGCTGTCAGGGCAGAGCGAAGCTGCCAAGCCACCGCGCAAGAATTATCGCGAGGGAATGCAAATTAACTGCCGATGTGCAAACAAGAAAATAATGTCGAATATAACCAGAAGGGGCGCGGCCGCAGCCGGCAGCACAGAACACGACAGTGCCGCGCCCCCTCCCCCCACCCCCTGAGGGGCGCCGGGGGCACGGTGCACAGGGGTGTGGTCGTTTGTCCGGGAGCACGCATGCCCTGATTGGACTAGTACCGCGCGCGTCCCAGATAAACGTGCACATACATATAGGACAAAAAATATGTTCACGGCAGCGGCCAGGCACGGTTTACCGTCAGTAACCTCCCACGTGGGACATCCTCTGATTTCACTTTTAATTTTCGGGGTTCATGAATAAAAGTCACCGAGATTTCGGTAATGATGATAATTCTTATTATTACGACTACTTCAAATCTTTATATATTTGATTTATTGGAAGGGTACATTGCCTCTGGTGCTGTACAACCTTCGACCTCAAGGTTTTCAGTCGTCTCCTGTCAGCTCTCGTTAAAGACTTTTCCTTTACGTCTGAGATCTGCCCCCTCCCTCCCCTTTCCCTCCAGCTCCCCGTGTCAGGGTGAGCCTCATTAGGCAGAACGTCAAATCGGACACAGCCACAAGGCCGCTGCGCTGCCTTGTCAGACAAAAGGATCGACATTCTGTTGCGTCTCTTTGACATTTTGATAAGTTTCCGTCACGAGGACGAGGAAGACACACGCTCTGATAAACATCATCCACTCGTAATCACTCGTGATACTAACAGAGGCGCGCATCGCTCGTAACGCTCCGTTAGCAAATTACTTCTTTCCTCTTTTCTAAACAAATGAATTATTCTGCGGTTTCATCATTCCCCTTTCTTTCTCCCTCCTACGCCGATCCTCGTCCCCTCCAGTCTTAAGAAGAGGTACGGCCGCGTCTGCGACCAGTAATAAGCATTTCAAAGACCGCGACAGCCGCGCCGCACTCCGCGACCAAACGGCGGGGCGTAGCGGAGCGGAGCCTGGCGGGGCGTGGCGGGGACGGATTGGACTTGCATGGGTCACAAAGACTGACGGTCCAGATGAAAATGCAGATTATTTGAGAGCGGGGGCGTGGCGGGGCGTGGCGGGGCGTGCGGCGGTGGGGGACGCGACAGATAAAGCCGGCCGGAGCGGCGCGGCGGCCCGAGGACCACGCAGGTCCCTCCCCCGAGCTCTGTGCGTGGCGTGGCGGGGCGGGACGGGGCGGGGCGATAAGACATCAGGGAGGAAAGGCAGAGAGGGAGAACCAGCAGCGCAGGGGACGCGCGGACGGAGACGAGGCGAAGGGGTGGGGTGGGGCGGGGAGGAATTTTCGGTCGGTGCGGTTTTTACTGCGCGCGAGGCGCAAAGAGAAGAGTCCTTAATTTCAGATTTGAAGGAATAAAAGCACGCAAAGAGGATTGCGCCGCATCCACAGTAGAGGGGGGCGCAGCGTGCCCGCCTGCCTGCCTGCCTGCCTGCCTGCCCGCCTGCCTGCCCGCCTGCCTGCCTGCCTGCCTGCCTGCCTGCCTGCCTGCCTGCCTGCCTGCCTGCCTGCCTGCCTGCCTGCCTGCCTGCCTTTCCGCTTGGACCCGAGGGGTTGTCGCCGTCCTGCTCATTGGATGAGAAAAGACCACAAGTTTAGGGGCGAAATAACGCCGAATGAATCCGCCTCCCTCCTTTGCTGCAGAATAAAAAGCGAAACGAGGTGGTGGCGACGGCGGTGCTGTAACGAAGGAAAAACACTTTCAATCTGACCGACCTCACGGCGTGTTGGGGAGGCTTCGGCACGCTGCGCCCCCCAGCCGCAACCCTCTAGGTGAACCCGCGCGGGTCGACACGACGACACTGGACACAAGAGGGCCCAGGCCGCGCCCCACCCCGCCCCGCCCCACCCCGCCCCGCCCCGAGGAGATTCGCACTGCAGCCCCTGCGTGCACACAGTGGGGGATGGGGTAGGTAGGGGTTGGGCTGGGCAGGCTCGCCGTTCAATTACATCTCAGCAGGTCACGCATGTTGTGCAGTTAGTATGCAGACTGCCCCTTCAGAGTGTTTCGGAGCAGGCGTGGTGGGGCGGGGCCAGGCGGGGCACCCGCAAGCAGCTGGGCCATACGAGCGGGGCGTGCCTTACCCGAGCGGTCTCATCGTCATCCTGGGACACATCCGTATCCTGTACCGCTATTAATGAGTGCCCTCCATGCTAGAGCGTTCACAGCAGACATGTCGTCTGGAAGTTCATACGAGGCACCAACACACTCTATAAGGTGGAAAAGATATTCAAGTACACACGAAAGCACAAAATTGAAAAATACACTGATGCGAAATGCTGGCAAAGTGGACACAGAAATACAAAAGAGTTGTCCATGGCCACCCCTCGCAATTTACATAGCCTTTTCTTGTTTTATTGTGAGAGAACTACAATGGCGAAACAACTATGACCTCGTAATTCAGAAAAATGCAGAGAAAGTCATAAAATTCAGAAAATTCAAAAAAATCAGTAAAATACGGAAAAAATCAGGAGAATTCTTCACAAAAATTCACAATAATTCGCAGAATTTTAGAAAAAATCGAGCAAAAATTCACTTAAAAAAATCACTAAAAATCCACAAAATTTGTCACCGAAATTCAGAGTTGTTCCCCTTCGGAGAACAATAGTTTTATAAAACATGAATGTTTCCCAACCAAGTACGTGTCCAACGAATGCGTTTGTCGGAAATGCTAAAAATGAATATGACGAGCATTGTCCCTCCTTTTCAGACCTTGCGGGTCTGTCTGAAAATCCATTCGGTGTGCCTGGCTTCGGTGGGTGTGGAGCCCGGGTGTGCCCGGGCTGCCTGCGCGGCGGTCTTAAAGGCGCTCGGGCGGAGCAGGGACGGCCGCAGAGGAATAAGAACGCGACCCGCCCCGCGGATAAAGAAGTGTTGGGACAAAAGCAGATCACGGGACCAGTGAAATATAGCGAGCATACGGCCGCGGGGACGTGGCTGGGCGTGGCGTGGCGGGGCGTGGCGGGCAAGGGGCCGCGGCGGCTGAATGGGGGGGGGGGGGGGGGGACGGGGTTGGGCACTAACCTATGCCACGCGTGCACGGCGGACTCTTTTGCGGGAAATTTATCATGCGTCACTAACATGAATACGCCACGGACCTCTGGACCGTATAATTCTTTTCAGGAGGCGGGGGAACGGCGCGGCGTAGCGTAGCGCGACGGAGCTGGTCCGGGAGTATAGGAGACGGCGGTGTTGCAAGACGGAGAGCGGCGCGGGGCGCGCTCGGGCGAGAGGGAGGTCAGGGGGTCAGGCCAGAGAGTGAAAGAGCGAGAGAGAACGAGGCTGAGTGAGAAATTCAAATTGCGCGAGAGTGGGGGAGGGAAAGAGAAATTGAAATTGAATTTAGAGAGGGATGGGGGAGGGGGGGGGGGTGCGCTCTGCGGGGCCTGAGCTCGGGCATGGACTAGGGCTGAAGCTAGTGCTTCGATAGATGTGGCTCGATGCGACGCGACGAGGGCTCGGTGTGGCTGGGGCTGGGGCTAGGCCGGGCTGGAGTTCGGTGTGCGATATCAAAGAGAGCAGCTTTGGAACAATGACAGAGCGAGAGCAAGAGCGGCGCGACCGACCAGCTCGCCTGCTCCGCCCCCACCCCCTCCCCTCCCCTCTCGGCCAGCCTGCCCCGCCCGCCCGCTCGGGCGTCAAAGGTGCTGTCAGCTCCAGTCTCGAATCACACACACTCACCCCCTGCCCCTGATACACTCCCCGGTACGCCGCTCCCCCTTCCCCCCCTCTCTCCTCTCTCGCTCAAAGCTCTGCCCTGTTAGCAGATAAGGGGCCTATATATCCTCTCACACTTCTCCCCCTTCCAGGAACGATCTTTTTTTTTCCCCCTCTTGTTGGACTCCAGACGGGGCAGGGTCACAAGAGAACAGCAAAAAAAAGCTTATAAGGTGAGGGAGATCCGGGGAGCAGGGAGGCGAGAAAAGTCCGTCCCACTGGTCCTGTGTTCAGATCCCGGACGAGTTTGGAAAGTCGTCCGCCAGGAAGCAGCCCCAGCATCGGCTCGGCGGCCCCAGTGGGCTCTCATCGGGAGCGACGCGAGGAGACACAGGTGTCGATGTAAGCCACCCCGCCACCACCACCACCACCGCCACGACCACCGGCGGCGTCCGTGACCCGGCTCAAGGTAATCCACGCCCACCGTGTTGACTTGGAAAACAACAAACGCCGTCCTCTGATCTCGACGCTTTATGCCGAAAACGCGTCCCCCCCCCCTTACTCCCCCCCCGGAAGGGAAAGAGGGTGTGCGTAAAGGGAGGGGGGGGGGTGGCGGGGGGTAGCGGAGTGAGGCAAACATAAACTCCCTTCCAACAACATGCTCTCCCTCTGGCACCGCCCCGCCCCGCCCCGCCCCACCCCGGCGCGAACACCTCTCGCACGCCCTGGCCTCCTCCATCCCCCTCTAGTTTAGGCCCGCGGGGCGTGGCGTGGCGGGGCTGCTGGCGTGGACGACACCGAGTCGCTAAACTAAACTTGGCTCGCGCTGAAATGACGGCCCCGTACACGACGTCTTGTTTGCCTGACTTCCAGCACCCTCACCCTTTCCCTAGTGCTGCCATCACGCACATGCGCCACCCGCTCCTCGGGAGAGAGAGGGGGGGGGGGAGTGGAGGAGGATGGAGGACAGCCAGCCGCCCCCACTGTGCATTAAAGTGCCTCCATTCCGATCCGCTTACAACAAAACAGTTGCCGCGGCTGTTTGGCGGGGATGAGCGATGGGTCCCGGCTGCTGTGCGGCGTGGCGTGGCGTGGCGTGGCGCCCTGACGCCTCGCTGTCACAGTTTTACAAGACGCGCGCGAGAGAGAGATTCAAACTTCCTCTTCCGAGCGCCGCCGCCGCGGCCGCTGCTGCTGCTGCTTTCGCAAGGAAGACACGGCGTCGAGCTCCTCAACGCCACACCACACGACCCAGTCATTTACCAACTTGTTCCACTTTTCTTTCCCTTCCTAGTTTCTTTCTCTTTCAATTCTTTTTTTTATATTTATTTTTCCTCCCCTTTGTTTCGCTTAGCGCCGGACGGTGTCGTCTCTCAGCACAAGAGTATAAAACACCGAGTTCGGCTGGCGCGCGTGTGAGTGTGTGAGTGCGCGCGCGCGTGGGGAAAAAAAAGGTGAGGGTTGTTGTGTGTGTGTGTGTGTGTGTGTGTGTGTGTGTGTGTGTGTGTGTGTGTCTCCACAGATTTGCGTAGACACGCCCGTCTGGCCTGCCTGCCTGTTTCTCTCGCACCTGACCCGGCGGCGCGTGACGGCGGCAAGAAACGTGTCGCGCCCCTGTCCTGTCCGCACGCTCTACCCCCCCCCCTCCATTTTTTTTCTGTATTATTATATCGGGGGGGGTCCTGCTGATGCTTCTTTGCTTTCGTTTGCATACTTGGCCGGGCCGGGCCGGGCGGAGCGGGGTGGACGCACGCCTGCTGCTGCTGCCGCTGCTGCCGCTGCTCGTCACACCGCGAGAACTTTTTTTCTTTTTCTTCCCCCCTCGAAGTACTGCGCCCGGTTGTTGGTGAGTGTTTTATCACGCCTTCTACTCATTCCCTCTCCCGCCCCTAACAACACCACGTGGTTTTTTTCCCGTTTTTTTTTTTCGTCTCCCTTTCGCTGTTTTGTTTATACAGAGCAGACGGTGTTAATCGCATCTGCTTTTGTGGTGCGCCCGGCGTGTCAAATAACAAGTGCGACGCCCTCCACAGACGCGTGGGGCGGGGCGGGGCGGGGCGGGGCGGGGCGGGGCGGGGCGGGGCCCGGCGGGGAGCAGGGCATCCTGCTCTGCCTCCTCCTCGACCGTCTCGAGCCACCCGACGGCGCACAGACTATTTCCACACCAAACCAAACAACCTCTTTCCCGCGGTGCCCAAGCTGTCGACGAGGTACCGCACCGGCTGCTGCAACAGATACCAGTGGGCCCTCCCTCCTCCTCCTTCTCCGGGGAGCACGGCGCCTTACGGCGGACGACTAGGCGGACCCGCCAGCGCGGTGTTCTATTACAGCCGGTGTACCCGCCGCGGTACCCCGAGCGGACGATAAAAATTTTTAACGGGCCATTCCGACGAGACACGCGCCGGTCTGCGGGGCCTCTCTCTGTGCGGCACTCGCGCGGCGAGCAGATTGACGGCCAGATAAAAATACAATACCGGAACGTCAGTGGAAACAACATTTTAACTTACGGCCAGATAAACTTTTCGCAGTTTAGGGTAATCGACAAGATGGCTTGGCTGCTGGGTGGTGGAGTCGCTCTCTACCCTTTCACCCTCTTCCCCTCCACTTCAGATTCGCAACCCATTGCAGCTCGTACCCTTCTGGAAGCCACAGAGAGAGAGAGAGAGAGAGAGAGAGAGAGAGAGAGAGAGAGAGAGAGAGAGAGAGAGAGAGAGAGAGAGAGAGAGAGAGAGAGAGAGAGAGAGAGAGAGAATAAGAGGGTAACAAAGAAGGGAGGAGAGAAGACAAAGATAGACGGACCGTGCACGGCGCGGAGGGGTTGGGAGGGAGGGGCAAGGAGAAAGAAGGACACGAAGAGGAAGCATTCTCATGAATAACCATGCAGATTTCCATGGGGCTGGGTCCCCGGCTACGGCCCGGGCAGTCGGCCCCAGCTCGCCCCGCCCAGCCCAGCCCAGCCCGGCCGGCTCCGGCCAGCGCACACTTCCCCGCCGCCCCGCCCTGCCCCGCCCTGCCCCGCCCCGCCCCACCCCGTCCCTTGTCCGTCCCGGCCCTGCAGTACAACGGTCCAGCCCGCCGCCGCTCCGCCTCAAACACACTGTCCCCCGCCCCGCCCCCGCGCCAAACTGGGTCGAGAAAACACGAATAAGCAGGCTTAAAGCAAAACAAAAAGATAACAAGGTAAGGGGAAAAGAAAAGGTTCCTCGCGCGCCCACACACGCACACACACACATGTCCAGTCACGCGCTCAGAGTCGACCAAGCGCCTCCCTCATCACCATTCGCATCCCTCTTAATTGTTTGCGGAGGCGGGGTGGGGCGGGGCGGGGCGGGGCGGGGCGGGGCGGGGCGGAGGCAGCTGGCCGTCGGCAAATTGGATCAGCCTCCAGGGGAGTCCCCGGGCCCCGGGCCGGCCTACATGAGCACGGGGAGGCGCGCGCGGCGCGGCCAGCATTCCGTCCGACAGAGGGAGCGGTGCGGCACGTATGTTCGAAAAGCCGTTCTCCACTTACTCGGGAGAAAAAAAGAAGGGAGAAAAAAAAAACACAAACAAATGAGGAGCGGATAACAGAGTGAAAAACAGTTACGTCTCGAAGAAAAAAGAAATCGAGAACGCATGATGAGACACGAAGCTCGCCGATCAGTTTGCTTTATTGCTTTCAATGCGAAGCGCTGCCAGGGGCTTTATTCAACAAATTTCCGATATAGTTGACTCGGAGGCAGAGAGGCGGCGCTGTCCGGTGGGGACGCCCACGCGAGCTGTCTGGCCGTTATCTGATCGCTCGAAGCGGGTCGATATCCGGGCGGGGGGGATATCGGAAAGGAGAAAGGAGGAGGGCAGGGGGGGGCTAGATACACCGTCAGGCCTATGACATTAACGTAAAAGAAGTGGGATGGAACTTCGGATGGAACTTGAGGTTGAGGTATATCATGAAAAATGTCAAGCATACCTTTGGGCGCTCGCTCTAGGACTTCCCAGCAAAAAAAATGGTTCAGTTGAGTGGTCTTGAATTTACCTGAAAAACACGAGAGGAAAAGAATTAACACAACGCACACTATTAGCACATTTTCACCAACAGCACAGCTTGTTAGCATTATGCATGGGGGAAAAAAAAACTGAGAAAAAGTATTGAGCGGGAAAAAAACGTATTAAACGGAGCGGCGAAACGACCGAAAGGGCAGTAGGGTACGGGAATAGGGAGAGTGGAGCGTGAACAAGCATAATGCGGACCAGACGTGGCGATGCGAAACAAAGTCCGGCTATCGCTCTTCCATGAGCACCCCCTCCCCTCCCCCCCCCCACCACCCACGCCTTTTCCCTCGAATAACCCCAATCGACGTAATTGTGTCAGCGAGTCCCGGTCAGTGTCACCCGCAGGCCGAACGAGCCAACAAGCGTTGCATCGCGCACAAATTGTATGGAGGAAATCGGCCTCCGCGACCACAACGAACCAGAGCGAAACAAAAAGTGTAGTCAGCGCGACTCGAGTCGACCCCGTCTGCAGTGAAATCATAAGTGTTCAACTGACGCACACTTAATGTGAACGCTGTTGCTGAACACTTTTAAAGCCCCCTGGATATTTTATATGAGGCATCACACGATAGAAACGGTTTTCTTTGATGTCCAAGGACCATCGGTCCTATTCAAGCGGAGATAGGAAGCGGCCATTCTAAAATCTGACCAATGTTTCTTGGACACCAAGGATCCGTTTTTACGGACCAATATGCTCCCCAGAAGAATGTGTCCAGCTTCAGCGTTGAACACTTTCGTCCCCAACGACATACATCGCCTTTTTAGCTAAGCATCTAAAAGTGCTTAACATTATTTGTTCAACAATTAAAAGTATATTTAGTCAGATGAACACTTTTGAATACAATGCTGACGCTGACACTTGCGGTGCCGGCGGAGAGGGTTGTGAGCCCGCCAAGACACCGCGAGCAGGCCTCCTGAACTACCCCTCGGGATGCTCTCTCGCGAGCAAACACATTTAGCTTTTTTCCCCCACCCACAACCCCATCTCGCACTTCCCAACCTCCCCCCCCCCTTACTCCCCCGCCAAGGACCGTCTCACGCCGCTAAGGAGGGCCCCACGGTACCCCCTCGCCTCCCCCTCCCCACCCCTCCCCCCTCCCACAGCCACAGCGCCGCGCCGCCGCCGCGGCCGCCACCGGCACAAAACTTCCGCCAGTTTGCAAATCCCAGGCGACTCGTATCTTCCGCGGGCCTTGTCGGCCGGGCCGCGGGCCGGGACGCCACGGACCGGGCCCGCCTGGGCCGAGTATGTACGGAGGCGGGTAACGCAATCAACAGCTTTTCAATAACCAACTTGGTAACGAGATAAGAGCGCGAGAGCTTAACCTCAGAAAGAGAAGGGAGTGGGGGGGGGGGCAAGGCAGGGGGGGAGGAGGGATGGGGTTCCACTACCGCGGGGGACGCCCTCGGGGACATCCTGACTGAGAGCAGCACGACTTCTAATTAATTTCTCTTGTGCCGACGGGACGGCGAGATTGGAGAAAGATCAGTGTTATCCAAGCGCCGGGGATGGGTGGGGTGGGGGGAACTAAAGAGCCGCCCCTACCTCCATCCCGCCATCGCTATCTCTTCTCTTTCCAAGTCTCTTTTTCCTATCAGCGCCCTCCGCCTTCAGCAGCGCGAGGGCAATAAAGGTGTCCGTTTCTATCTCCTTGTGAGTGTGCGTGTGCGCGCGTACGTGTGTGTGTGTGTGTGTGCTACGTCATATACTGAGGGGAAAAAGAAGTCGTAAAAAAAGAAGAAATAAATGCGACGGATAACAGCAGGGACGAGAAAAGGCAGTTACCGCGCTCGGTGCGGAGAGAGCGCGCGGCGAGCGGTATGAGAACCGCTAGACAGAGAGAGCGATATTGTGGCGGCGGCAGATTATCCGCGCGCCACGCTCCAAACTGTGTGGCGTGTACGTCCCACCTGTAACGCCCCGCCCCGCCCCGCCCCGCCCGGCCCGCGGGCGTGCTACGCGCGTGTCCTTTTACGACGCAGTGCCACGGATCGCCCTGCAGGAGTGGACGCCCCCCGCGCGGGGCACTTGCAGCGTGCGGCGAATGGAACACCTGCAGTACACTCAGCAAAAACTGAGGAATTACGTCGGACCTTCCTGTGAAATACACTCCTCTCACACACACACACACACACACACACACACACGCGCGCGCGCGCGCGCGCACGCACGCAAAATCATCCAGAAAACGTAACGCTTGGAGTGTATTGTGAGAACTGATTATGTGAGCGTGGGTGTAAGAGAGAGAGAGAGAGAGAGAGAGAGAGAGAGAGAGAGAGAGAGAGAGAGAGAGAGAGAGAGAGAGAGAGAGCGCGCCACCGCGTCATTATGTAGCCCAACAGGCCTATGGCTGGCGCCACCAGGAGGCATAGGACCAGCCAGTGTGTTGTATCACAATGTGTCGAGTTATCGCTGGGGATCCATCAAACCGATACGCATGGCAGGGCGCGTGGAGGGCCGCGGGTGTAAAAAAAGGGGCGCAGGCCGGGGACCCTCCTGTATGGCGTGGCGGTATTAAACACGCTCGATGGCATGCCGCCGCGATGCTCCTCTCTCTCTCGACATATTGACACCCCGGCGGCAGCAAACGATAGGGCAAAATAAAGGATTCCTTTGCGTCCCGCCACACGACTATCAGGCACAAAACAAAACGACATGGAAAATTACACGATCGGTGGAGGGGAGGGAGAAGAGAGAGGGAGATGGAGAGAGAGAGGGGGAGAGAGGGGGAGAGAGAGAGAGAGAGAGAGGGAGAGAGAGAGGGAAAGAGAAGGAGAGAGAGGATAAATTCCTCCTGATGGTGTTCCACGACCCTTTATACAACGATTTTTTTCCCCCGGAAACAAAAACAAAGTCAATTGACTTCAAAGAGTTTTCATTTTTATTTTTTTAACTGCACGCGTGTCGATACCACAGCAAATAACCGCCTGATATTCCTTCCGATAACTCATTACCGATTATCCGCTATTCTCAGGCGGGTGGGCCCCGGTGGGCCGGCAGGCGTTGTGGAAGGAGCGCGCAGTGTGACACCTCTGCACGCGAGGCGGCGTGCCCGGGCGTGCCCCACATCGGGGTGCGCGGCGCCTTCCTCAACGTCAGCGGCAGCCCAGCGGAACAGCCCACCCCGCCCCACCCCGCCACCGGCCCATCACCGAAAACATAAAATTGCCAGCGCTATTGATGAAAAAGAGAAGGGATGAAAGGAGCAGGAGAGGATGAGGATGAGGATGAAGAGGAGGAGGAGGAAGAGGGGCGCTGGAGAGCGCAGAATGGTGGAGATAAAAGGCGGGCAGCGGCGCAACGCCTTTACGGCGAGGAGAGCCGTGAGATGGGAGAGATTCGGACGCGCGGTCAGCGGGATGATCGGCTCCTTTTGTCTCAGGACGGCGGCTCGAGTGGACGGCGGCCCGCTCCGGGCCCAGCTCCGGCTCTGCTCCACGCCATCCTCGATATGATGGAGGTTTATCGGCGCCCAAGCGATTCCATGAAGACTTCATTGTGGCGATCGCGCGGCCATGTGTGTGGTCTCTCATGCCGCCGTCCAAATGGCTTCCACTTTTGTGCGGCGAGCCTTCCTGTGCTCCGTCCTCCTCGGCCCGTGTCACCGCCTGTTATTGTCCCCCCCCCCTCCCCCCCCCAACCTTCTCATGTTTTCGCCATTCCCTCTGCGCTTTCATTCCCAGCAGCAGCAGCAGACTCCTCCTGCGCGCGGCAGCGGCGCGGGGGGGGGGGGGGGGGGGGGGGGGGGAGGGCGCCTGCTGGGTAGGCAGCGCGGTCACACGCGTGTCGGCGGGTTGCCTACCCCTCGATCCACAGGCGCACAGCGCGCAGCGATCGGCCGGCCGGCCGGTGCCGATTACCAGAGGGAGCCCGACCTCGCCCCGCCCCGCCCCGCCCCGCTCCATCACACCCCACCCCACCCTACCCCGCCCCGCCACACCCGGGCACGCCGCGAGGAGTGCGGCTGGGGTGAATTTCATAGTAACGTTGTGCTGCGGTACGGTCCCACTCGATCGCATTTCTCACGCGATTTGCAGGCTGCGTGGATATACGAGGCAACGAGGCGGGGCGGGGCGGGGTGCGCCTGACCGAGGTGATCGGGCTCCACCCGGCCCCGCCCCGCCCCGCCGGCCAACGGACAATAAACAAATACTGCACCCTCCCTCCAGGTCCCCGGCGCTGGCACCAGGCGGGGCGGGGCGGGGTGGGGTGGAGCGGGGCCCCCTGCTGGTGCGAGGAGCTCATATTTTATTCCTGCTGGATGGATATCAAGGACCGGCCAGGCGCCACGAGCGCTGCTCCCTTCACCACCTTGTTTCACCGCCCAGTACTCCCGCGCCCGCCGCCCGCCTGCCACACCTCGCCTAGCCCTGCCCGGCTCCGCCTCGCCCCACCCCACCCCGCCCTTCGCTGCGATTCGCGTGTTTGATCCCACTTCATCGATCCACCGGGTCCACTGCGCGCACTCCTCCACACTCACGGTCGTAACTCCCTCTGCGGCCGGGGAGCTGCCATTGTTAAGAAACCCATGCTCCCCCCCCACCCGCCCCCTACCCGCACCCCACCATCCCGCACCCCACCCCACCAGCACGCCCACGTCGCGCGTACTCTCCGAACCCCATACCAAACAAACAAGTTCGGAATCATCTATGAATAAGAAATAAGGAAATAAATATAAATAAAAAATCTCCCAGCAAAAGTGCGGCAGTTTCTGGAGGAAGGAGCGGGGTGGAGCGGGGCGCGGGGTTATCCCGTGGGGGAATACAAGCCGGTGGCGCGATGGTACATAGCGCGTTTCGCGGACTACTTTTGGGCTCGCCAGGATTGGATCCCGCCCTCAAGCGGGCCCTCCAGGAAGGTCCTCTGGAGCCCCAGGCCCTCCAGGCCCTCCAGGTCCTCTCGCTGGGGGCCGTCAGTATGACTGCACGCGGGAGGGACATTCCGCGGCCAATGGAAACGAAGAAAGAGGGCGGAAGGAAAATTGCGCCAAAAATTCGGAGAAGGGCAAGCACTTCCTAACAAAAATTCTTACGGAAAAGCAAGCCTGCTTCCATGCTTCCATTTTCCCGCGGTCTTGCTCAAAATAAGTATAATAATCAAGAAATATCACAACACAAGAAAAATCGGCGCACTCTTGAATTTATAGTACGAGTGTCACCTCCCCCTTTCCGACAAACACGCAAGCTAGTCCACACCGCACCCACACCGGGCCACCAGGCCGGCAGTCAATCAGTGCGCGATAAAGGCCAAAGACAGCAGCACGAGTACCCGTCGGTAAGTGAGGGAGCGTTACTCGCGAGGCAACTCTCTCACAAAGTACCCGCGGAGCCCATAACGCCGCGCCCCGTAAGAGCCGCCGGCCGCGATCCACGCCTGAGCCGCGGGGGGTGCGGAGGGGCTTGCAGCTCCACCGCGCCACAGCATCCGTTAAAGTTTGATGGGGCCACGGCTGTTATTTGTCTGCAGTGAGCCGCAGCGTGCGTCGGGATACAATCCTCTCACCCCCCCCCCTCCCCTCTCTGGCCCGCAGGTGACCACCCCACCCCGCCCCACCCCGCTGCAGCAGCGCGCCCCTACCCGCCACGCCCCAGAGCGCCATAATTTTTTCAGAGCCGCGCAGAACAGCATCGGCAGCAGCGCGTGCGCGCGCGCGGGCTTACGGCCGGTCGGGACTGATAGTGTCACTGAAATGTGATGTGAATGTCACACACTTTACAGATATGAGAATTCCCATTTGTGCAGTCGAACTCGCGCAATAGGTAGCATTTTCTAAGGTAATACCACTTCAACTTTGATCTACCAATTGTTCCCCATATTCTCAGCGGTCTTAACCCTTACTGACAATTACACGGTAGCCCATACAACCCGGCCCATTTTTAGCAGATGATATTTCGGATAAGGAGACCCGCGACAACAAGCTTTCTTTTTATTATAAATTTGCTTTTACTGGTAGTAGAGAAAAAGTAAAAGTTGCTAAAAGTTTAAGGGACATGGAGCACATTTTACTTTTTGCTCTACTTCTAATATTAGCAAATTTATAAGAAAAATAAAGTTTGTTGTTGCGGGTCTGCCTATCCGAAGAAATGGGCCGGGGGCCGGGGCCGGGGTGCGTGGGCCAACCCGTAGGTACCGGATGTTTCTTTGAATGCGTAACAGTGTTGCAGGTTTGTCTACCCCATTCGCGCGTAAGGCGCCATGGCCCCTGAAGCCCTGGGCGAGTATGCGATCCCGCAAAACTGTTACGCATTCAAAGAAACACCCGGTACGTCTTAGAGAAAATGCGAGGGGGGGATCACTCATATAAAACTTGTACAATGATTTTTTTGATTTGTGATTTTTTTGATTTTTTTGATTTTTTATTTTGATTTTTCTTTTGATTTTTCCCGAGATAAAAAAGAAATAATGTGTTACTTTATTAAAAAATTGTGTTTTTTCTTGTTTTGTTCCCATTTTTCTCAGTTTTGGGTTTATTTGTTCTCGATTTTTCGGATTTTTATGGAACTTTCTACTTGATTTTATTTTAATTTTTTTTATTTTTAAATGATTTTTTGGGGGGCTGTACAATTATTTTTCGAAGTGACCCCTCGAGAAAATGTGTAGCATATAACAGTTTGAGAGGAGTCACGGCGGTGCGTGGCGGTGCGTGTAGGTGTAGAGGCTGCTGGGGCCGGCGCGCACGCGGGTGCTGGGTGCTGCCTGGCGATGCGGCGCACACGGCGTGGACGCGGGGCCGGGCGGGGCTTCCCGCCGCGGGCGACCGACCAATCACGCACGAGCTACTTGCCGCGGCGTGGCGAGCAGGCTGGCGCGAAAGGGGCGGACCCGGTAGACCCGCAGGCAGGAGAACGGCTCGCCTCGGCACCCGAATCGAATCCCCCGCGGCACGGCATGGCACGGCGGTGGCGGTCCGTCGCGAAGCAACCGCGGGGATAGGGATCCTGGATGATCCTCCCCGGCTGCGAGAGGGCGGCGCGCGGCGGCGCAGCAGGAACATCGCGGATCAAAAATTCCGCGGCTCTCTTCAAATCTTTCTCCTGTTGCTGCCGCTGCTGCTGCTGCTCCGCCACAAGAACACCGCGTCGCCGCGCCACCACCACTGCCGTCGTGTTGTAAAAATCGTTTGTTCCTTCTCGCAGAGACAAGAGAAAGGGACAAAAAAAAAGAGAGAGAGAAAAAAATTGAAAGGAACTGCAAAAGAAAAGCGGCGCGCATGAAACTGAAAGGGCAAAACGCTGCTGTGCGGCGGAGGCGGCTGCTGCTGCTGCTTTCCGCGAGTTCAAGCCAGCAGCGGGATATAGCGCGGTGGCGAAGGGAAGAACAGGGGGGGGGGGGTGTCCTTTAGCCGAGCAGGAAGAGGAGCAGAGCGGACTGGGGAGACTGGCGATGAGAGCGCAGGGACCGCATTGACAAAGAGAGAGGGGGGAGGGGGGGAGAGAGAGGGGAGCCCTCTCTGATTGCGGCCACTGTAGTGACCTGGCCTCCAACTGTGTGCCGCCCTGTGTGTATGTGTGACACTCTGAGAATTCCAGAGTGTGAGACTGCGGCCCCCAACAGTTCACTCCCCAGTCACGCTGTTTCTGTCCTGCCAGTTTGTCGGAGCGAGCCGAGGGGCAAACAACTCTGAAATTTAGTGAATTTAGTGAATTTATTGAACTTTTGTGAATTTTGGCTATTTAATTTTTTGTGATTTTTTTTTTGCAGCTTGTCCTAATTTTCCAGGAATTTTCCTAATTTTTTTTTTATTTCTATGAATCTCTAGTAATTTTTCGGAGTATTTCTGAAGTTTTCTGAATTTCTTTGATTTTTTCTGAATTACTAGGTGAACAATAATTTCAGAGTTGTTCCCCACTCTGAGGGAGCCCTGCTGAAGCAGGAAAAGAGACAGTCGTCAAATTAGCTTCATATTCGTTTATGTTTGTATTGTATAGCTCAATGATGCGTTGCAAAACGGGCTGCTCAGGCCTCTAAAATGTGCTTGTGTCCCCCCCCCCCCCTTTTTTAGCCCGCCCTTCTGCTTTGAAAAAGCATAAAAGCGGGCTTATGCAAACGACCTCGTGTCTGTCTGTGTGTCTGTGTGTCTGTGTGTCTGTCTGTTCCACTAGAAGGAGATGAGCTAGAGACTTGAAATTTTCAGGGTGTCTACAGTTTTACTCCTAGACAACGAAACGCCTACGGCAAATCCTGCCAACCCTCACTAAGGCACTGAAAAAAATTATAAAAGTTTTCACGGAATTATTCAACTTTTTTCAACCCCGTCGACCCGTACCTCTCCGGAAGCGTCTTTTCGCGTCTAGTTCAATGGTGCACACCGTTTTACGAAAAAATGGACCCAGCTCGCGACTACACTGTAAAAAGCACCCGTAATTGGTCCAGTTTTCAACTTTTCTCAACTCCATCGAGCTGCACCTTCCCGGAAGCGTCTTTTCGCGTCCAGTTCGATGGCGCCCACCGTTTTTCGATAAAAAGGACCCAACTCGCGACTACACTGTAAAAAGCACCCAAAATTGGCCCACTTTTTAACTTTTACGAACCCCATCGACCCGCACCTCTCTAGAACCGTCTTTTCGAGCGCAATTCAGTGGTGCCAACCGTTTTTCAATTTCCAGTGTTGCCAATCGTCAAAACTCAAACATTTCGATTATTTTCGACATTTCTCGATATTTTCCGATATTTTCGACATTTTTCGTTGTTTTTCGAAATTTTTTGATATAATGCGACATTTTCGATATTTTTCGACATTTTCGATAATTTTCGATATTTTTCGATATTTTTCGATAATTTTCGATAATTTTTGATATTTTTTGACATTTTTGATAATTTTCGATGTTTTTTGATATTTTGCGACATTTTTGACATATTCCGACATATTTCGATATTTGTAAACATTTTTGACAATTTTTGATATTCTTCGACATTTTTCGACATTATCCCTCATTTTTCGATGTTTTTCGACATTATCCATATTTTTCGATAGATCTCAACATTTTTGAGATATTTCGAGATTTTGCGACATTTTTTACGAATTTCTACATATTTCGACAATTTTCGACATATCTCGACAATTTTTGAAATTTTCGACACCCCTCGACGCCTATACCATTAAAATTGGTTCGACGAGCGTAATTCAGTGTTGCCAACTGCTGCCAAATAAAGTCCGAGTTCGGCCGTTCCATCTGAGGCTGAACTCACGTATTTCGACATTTTTTCGAGATTTCCGACTCCCCTTTTTTGCCGAGTAACTGACCGTTTAGTCACTATCGGCACGTTTTCAAAGCAGAAGGGAGGGCTGTAGTTTCGGTGGTTCACCGTTACAAACTGACTCTTTCCGAAGAGAATGCCTTTACGGGCCGCAGGCCCGATCATTTACATGCTAAGAGGACGTTCTGTGTGACTTAGGGGTCGGGCCGAAGGCCCGACCGAACGCCGCCGGCAGGCCAAGCAGGCACGCCCCCTGCCGAACGGAGTTGCCTGCGTAGCAAAGCGGAGCTGGCAACGACGTTTGGCGGAAGGGCGGGCCTGCTTGTTTTCTTTCTTTTTCTCCCCAGCCTGTCCGAGCCGAGTTAAAGTTGACGCCACCGCGGTTGTCAGTTTGTTCGGAATCACAGTTTGCGCGCGGCGCGCTGCCCGCGGGGACTCTAAATCCTACACGTGGGACCCTCCTCCCTCCTACCCTCCCTCCCCCTACCCTCGCACAGCCAGATCACCACACCGGCCGTCGTCCGCCTCTCCCGCGCGTCAAATAAAAATGATCCGCACAGCTGCGCGCGCGCGCGCTTGATCCGCGCATGCTGTCACCGCCTTTGTCATCCGCGGACTAAACAGATCCCCCTCCCCCCACTCCTCCCCGGAGTCAGCAGCGCCGGCGGTGTATACGGCGGCGTATATGACGTCATCACCCCGCTGCTGGTGATGACGGACGTATCGCGAGCACGCCAGACCAGGCCCCGCCGTGTTTGAGGAGCACGACGATGAGAATGAGGGCGGCGGGCGCGGGGTAGGCACAAAGGTTTTTTTTATATTCGACGCTCATTAGCTCCCATAACGAGGAATGTTAAGCCGACACAATAAGACCCCCGCCCCGCCGCTGCACGCCGCTGATGCAGCGGATCCGCGCAACAATGGGAGGAGTAAGGGAGCCTCGAGTAGTGCACTCTCCTGTTTCCTCCCACGGAGCGAGCGCCGCTCACAGGGAGGAGGAAAACAAAACCGCGCCGCGCTGATAAATAAATGCGACGCGACCTCTTTCCTCATCGCCAGGGCGGGGTGCTTCTTCCGCTGTAGAGCACGGTAAAAACAATGTCTGATTCTTTTCTTTAAAAAAAAAAAATAAAAAAAGGAAATATACCGAAAAGTTTTACGAGCCCAAATAATTTGTGGAAAACTCTGTCATAGTTTGAAAAAAAATCTCCTTTAAAAGAAAATGAGGAAATTTCCCCCAGTTGTTGAGGAGACTTCCTCAAAATATGAGGAGTCTAACTCAAAATAGGTAGGTTCCTCAAAGTTTTCCCCTTTTTCTCGGAAAAATTAGACAGTGTTTTCACCGCGATGTGTCACGCGCTGTAAAAAAAAAAAAAAAAAAAAAAAAAAATATCTCGACGAGGAAAAACCCGCCAACATATCCGCCCTGAAAAGGTTACGCGCCATATTAGTGTACGGATACACAGTTAAAAATAGTTGTTGAGAAACAACTCTTTTTGTGATACCGTGTGGTTGAGAACAACACAAGTTGTTGCAACACAACAATGTTTGCTGGGAATTGAAAAGAGAAAGATTATTGTTCATGAACAACTTTTGTTCTAACGGGACAGCTTCGGTTGTAACTGAACAACATTTTTACAAATATTACTGGACACTTTTTGTTGTTGGCGGACAACTTTTGATGTTACTTAACAATACAGTTGTTGCATTACAAGTTACTTTGTTGCACAACAATAATTGTTGCTATAGAAATTGACAACGAATTCGCTGTTAATTTGCAATTTTTTTTTTCGAACAGTGTACGGACGAGCGATTTCTATTTACCGTTGCGCGGAGCTCGCACACACGGTGGCAGCGCGTCAAGTGGTGCGGCGGCCGGGAGTGCAGAGTGCATCCCGATACGGTCCTGCGTCACGTTCGCACGGCACGGCACGGCACGGCACGGCCAACTCATGAAAGTCAGAGCTTTTTGAAAGCACCTTACGCTGTCCTTCCGCGAGGGAGCGGAGCAGCAGCAGCAGCAGCGAGAGGGCCTCTCTCCACGAATAGGAGCTCCTATTCAACGAAGCAACACGGTGGGGCGCTCCAAACGCCCGTCACGCCGTGTGGGTGTGAGCGCCCTTGAGCGAGCGAGCGAGCGCGCAAGAGAGAGAGAGAGAGAGAGAGAGGGGGGGGGGGGGCGAAAGAGGACGAGGGAGAGAGAAAGCAGGAGGAGGAGGAGGAGAGAGAGGTGTTCGAAAGAATGTTGCCATTTTCAGGCGGGAGGCGATTATGCCGGCAGTATTGCACTAAGCACTCGAGCGAAACTTCAACCCCACCCACACACTTTCTAAAGCGCCGGGGGTAAGAAGAGGGCAGGGGTGGAAGAGTGAGAAGAGGGTACACAGGGAGGGGGCGCGGAGGAAATACCCTCCCCCCCCCTGCACACACACACGCACACGCACTCAGTTTGGCATGCAGCCAACGCCTGGCCTCACCACAGACCCCCACCTTCCACCCACCCACCCACCCACCCACCCACCCACCCACCCACACACACACACACACACACACACACACACACGCGCGCGCGCGCACGCAGACACCGCTAACACCCTCAGGACCACGACACTGCGGGAGCTGATGCCTTCGCCCTAATCCGATACTGTCGACGAGCTCCTCCGTATTCGGCCGAGAAGGGTGTTTGCAGCTGAGGGTCTGAAACTGTATCCGCCGGCGGCTGGGCTGCTAGGCTGCTCGGCCGCCCGGTGCCCCGCGCTGCTCTACTCGGAGCTCCTCGTAGCCACGGACAACTTGGGCTCGGGGCCGCACGGCCGCACGGCGCCGCGCGCGCTTGGAGTTGCGGACCGCAGGGACACGGCCGCAAACTAACTAGCAGGTGCAAGCGCGACACGCCCCTGCACCGCCGAGCGCCAAGGCCGCTACCAAACAGGTGCGTACAAAACACGGAAGCGACCGGAAATTTCCCGCGAGCAGCGATTTCTCCGTAATAAAATCGAGGAAATTCAAAAATTCAGAAAACTTTGGGAAAATTCAGAAAATTGAGGAAAAATTCAAGGAAAAAAAATGCACAAAAATTATCAATATTTCAGAAAAACTCAAGAAAGTTATCAAAATCTGTAAACTCAAATTCAGATGAAATTTTTCCCCCCTCGAATGAAATACAACGGTGCGTTCCTTTAGCCATTCATGGAATATGCTACGCAGTTTTTAGCAGTGCAACAGGTCCCAATCACATTATAAGCACCCCCGCACCGCACTGCTGCGGCTGCACCCGCCGCGGAACTACAGTGCCCAGCCGAACTCACTCACTTTGTATTTCTATGCGGTTGTAAACTTTAGAGAGACGTTGTTTGGCCGGTGACGGTCTGCTGGGTGGGGGGTGGCTGGTGGCTGGGCCAAGCGTCGGCGTAGTGAGGGCTAGAGAGACCGCACTGTAGCGCCACGCCCCGCCACGAACCGCCACGCGCCCGCCACGCCCCAGCCCTCTTGCCCCACGCGCGCTTTACAGTAAAATTTCAAAGAAGAGCCGTCGAGTTGTGGTCCGCTGCAGCTTCCTCTCCCCTTTTCCTTTCTCTCTCTGATTCGCTGGTATTTCTCTCATTTTTTAAAATGTTTTTTAATTCTTTTTTTTTTTTGCTCTCCTCGTGCTCCCGCTTCCACTCGTTGGCTGCTGCTAAAGCTGCTTTGTCGCGGTTTGGCCGTTGCTGCTTTTATTCTGACCTGCCAGCAGAGATATGTACAGCGCAGAGTGTGGCTCGCGGCAGTGCTCGACCGTCTTTGTCGCTCAGGAAAGAGAGAGAGGGAGGAAAGGGGACAAAGAGAGAGAGACAGAGAGAGACGGAGAGAGGTCAACAGGCACAACCGTGCTCAGACGAGGTCAGGTCCCCCTTGACCAGCCGGGCTCTGCACTGCACCTGCGCCTAAAACAGGTCATCGTAGAGATTCAGCTACCCAGAAAAGACTTTTTTTTACGTTCTAATTCTCCCCCTTTCTCGCCCTCGCTCACTCCGCGCGACAGCAAAAAGAGGGAAAAACAGGTGAAATACAACGGACTCCGTTTGTTTCCACTGTCGCGTCACACCCGCACACATCCCTACCTACATTTAAAAAAAAAAGCAAAGAGGAAAAGAGGAATCTCGCTCGGACACATGTTATTTCACTTCATTTTCCGTTTTATTTCAACACTTGAATGGATCGGGACGGAAATCAAGCCAGCCGTTCCGTTCCGCGCAGCGCCGCTCCCGCCCAGCTGTTGTGCGGTCCACTTTATTGTTTTGTCCGAGGCGCGTCGGTGCCGTGTTATAGCGCACACGATGTAGCGGGCCGCGTGCTCAATCCAACCCGCAAAACACTGTTGAAAACCATTATCTGTCCGTTCGGGCACTATAACAAGCTTTCACTGACAAAAACCTATTTCACTGTCGGCTACGGTGAACCCTGCATCACAGAAGCTGACCGTAAATTCTCACCGTAAGCTACTGTCACGTTCACAGGAGACGAACGTAAGCGAAACATTTTAGGGTGAATGTCACTGTACCCCTTCGCTGGCCCCCCACCCCGCATCCCTTACATTACCACCCGCTCTGCAGTCACTTTTACCCAGCACCACCAGCTCGCGGCCGCCGCCGCCCCTCTTTGGATTTCACTTTCACTGCGCCGTGTAAGCGCGCGCGCGCATGCGCTGTGGTTACAACAGCATCAAGGTCGCATTAATTTTCGGGCGCGCTGCTCTGCGGCCATGTTCCTGAGGGGCGCGGGGTCAAACAGAAGAGCTCGGCCAGCCCAGCGCACTCACACACACACACGTACGGGTCCGCACGTTTGCGAATTTGGGGTTCGTTCCTAAATTGGATTGTTAAAACACACATCGCAGTGCGAGCCGAGCGCAGGAGGAGGAGGTGGCCGCGCCGCAGCCGCCGCGCTCCCAGAGGGATAGGCAGGCCCGCTCGACAAGGCAGTGCGCCGTGCTGCCTACTCCCCCGACCGCAGGCGCTCCGCGCGCGGCGGCAGAATACGTTTAAAAGAATAGACTCGAAATGCATGCTAGTAAATCGGACCATTTCCATTCGAAACATTTGCGATTCTCGCGCGACACTAGCGGCCCTGCCCGGCCCGACGCGCCGCACACCACTTCGCAACTTACTTCCCTTCTCTGCGCCGCGCACCGACACGCCAAAGTTCCGTACGCACGTGCCGCTATAAAGGTGCGCGCCAACTAACTGAACACGTCATGAATCAACAACGCTGCCACGTCCGAACTGTCGTAAACGAGCTAGTTAGGCCAAGAGTTGGGGCGCCTCGCCTCGCCACGCCATGCCGTACAAGGCGGGGCCGCGCGGGGAGGGTCGGCCCGGGTCGGCCTCCGCCGCGGACACGAGCGTCAAGTTTACATTCGGTGCTGAGGGAGGTTTGGGCCAAGGGCAGGGTGTCGAGCGGCGTCCGGATTTAAAATTCCCGGCTTTTTCCCGGACAGAAATCAACGAAATTCCCGGATATTTTTAACCTTTTTAGCCTAAAATTTTCCATTTTTAGGGGGTTAAAAATTATTTATTTGACTGCAGTGTGTATGTTTGCCGTAAATGCCAGAATTCCCGGATTAAATGCAAAATTCCCGGACTTTTCCCGGACTTTTCCCGGTCGGATTAAATTCCCGGCTAATTCCCGGTTTCCCCGGTCGCTCGACACCCTGCAAGGGGTTGAGGCCGCGCGTACAGTATCATTGAGTGCTCGTGCATTTCGTCGGGAGAGAGTGAGAAAGAGAAAGAGAAAGAGAGAGAGAGAGAGAGAGAGAGAGAGAGAGAGAGAGAGAGAGAGAGAGAGAGAGAGAGAGAGAGAGAGAGAGAGAGACTGCTGGATAAAAGGCTAACTACTCGGATCCGCTAAAGCTGCCCCGCGCCTGAGACTTTGGCGGTGCGGTGCTCTACGGGGAAGCGACGCGGCTCCGCTCTTGTACGGCCGAGTTTACGGCGGGTGTTGTGCTATACGGGGCTGGAGGTCGGACGGAGCAACAGCGCAGCGCCAAGCAGCGGCACACATCATGACAAACGGGCCGGAGAAACAGGGGGCGTTGCACACACGGCTCGCCCTGGCAGACAGCACCCCACACACCCCTCTTCCACATACACACACACTACTCCACCTACCCCTTCTTCTCTCCCTTTCTTCGTCCAGTAAAGTCGTTTCCCATGTTTCTTTTTTTATTATTTTTGTTGTCTCATGAGAGAGATACATTTTTCCGAGGAACTAAAGTGAAGTACACCCAAAGCAGTATGCTCTTGGTTTTTTTCCCCCTTGCATTCGAAAAGTAGTTTTTACTTGGTACAAGGTATATAATATGGGATTGCATCTCGCTGTCAGATTCTGAGCGCTGCTCTCTCGGCCAGCAACACGACTCCGCGGTCCATTGCGCACCGCCATTTCTGAATGCGACGCTCCCAAGGAAGAAACGACTCAAGGTCTCGGTGTCTGCCGGTAACCTAGAATATCCCTCGGATAATCGGTTTCCATCCGGAAATTGCCCAAATCACCCTAAACTTGACCCAAATTTCCTCGGATCACCACTAGTAATCCTAACAATTCTTGTCAGCCGGGTTACCCAAGTCGTTTCCCTCTCGGACGCTCCAGCCTGCCTGGGCGGCGGGCACCGCCGAACTGCGAGAGACGAGAATGTGCTACAGCCAACCAGAGGCGCGGCGGTCAGTTTTCCCTCAACCCGTCCGTCGTTTGGCACAAAAGAGGAGACGCGAGCTGGGATCGCCGCCGTAGTGGTGGTGGGCGGGTGGGTCTGCTGGATAAAAGATGTGCTGGCCGGCGAGAGGAAGAGGAGGAGGAGGAGGCGGAGGCGATGGAGGAGGAGGAAGAGAGGTGAATGGGACCTTCCAGATTGATTCCGGCCACAGGCAGCAGAGGCAGCAGCAACAGCAGGAGCTGCGTCTGCCCCGCCCCGCCACTCCCCAACCCACCCCGCCCGCCGGGACCTCCGGGCGGGGCTGCAAACCCCATAAAGAATGGCATTCTCCGATCGGTATCTGGGCAGTGTGGCTGAAATATTGGGTGCTAAGCAGCTGGCCATCAGTAATCGGCGGCAGGGCAGGGCAGGGCCGGACCGGGCGGGCGGGGGCCGCTCCGCAACAGCAACAAGAAGTGCCTCGCGCGGAGGATAAGCGGCTCGATAAGGACGCATTATATTTCTTTCCCCCTCCTGCTTCTCCTTCTTGCGAGACGCCTCTCTTCCGCCCGCTCGCGCGCGTTTTTGGCCCCGGCGAGCGGGCGGCCGCGTCAAGCGCGCGACGCACATATTACACGATGATGGATGAAGCGGTAATTAATATGATGAACGCCGCTCAACCCACCCGCGTCCTCGTCGCACTTACAAGCGAGAGAGAGAGAGAGAGAGAGAGAGAGAGAGAGAGAGAGAGAGAGAGAGAGAGAGAGAGAGAGAGAGAAAGAGAGAGAGAGAGAGAGAGAGAGAGAGTGGAGGGGGCGGCCATATTACACGCGGCAAGCTGCCATGTTGTCGCGAAATGACCAGCAGGCCCAATAATAATATATCGTTCATACGCTCGTGTGTATGTGAATGCATCTGTGCGTGTGTGCGTGATCACACGCCCGCCCGCAGCAGCCCCCGGCCGCGCTGCTGGCGCCCCAGCCCGGCCCGGCCCGGCCCGGGGACGGAAAAACGTCATCGGTATTCGATTAGATCAGATTTAATGTGCGACGGTAAATTCTGTTTGCCTGTTTCAGCGTCCTTGTCGCCGACACGCACGCACGCACCCGCGCGGGCGGGCAGGCAGGCAGGCCGGCCGGAATACAGCTGCTCCGCGTGAGATTTACGGTGACGGAAATGAAAACGTCGACCTTGACCCCCGGGCGGCGGCGGGGCCCTGCGCGTGCCCAACTGAACGAAACACGTGTCGCCGAAACTAACCTCGAGACGACGACAAAGTCAACAATAACTGTTTGTTGTAAATTTGACGAGGAAATTGCTTGACATGCGCTTTTACAAACGAGGGGGCGTACATCCCGGTGGGATGCGCAGCAGCAGTGCAGAGAGAAAAGAAAGACAAGGCGCGGGGGGGAATGATGAACGTGGTGCAAAAAGAGAGTAAAACAGCGGGATTGAGTAGAGGCGGGAGGGGTGCTGAAGCTTACGGGCTGGTCTCGCCCTAATTACCGGACGGACGCAACCTAACGAGGGACTCGCGTGGCGGGGCGTGGCGGGACCTCTGCGCGCTGGGGGTGGGGGCGGCCAGGTCCGCCCCGCCCCGCCCCGCCACGCCACGCCTCGCCCCGACCCCCTCAACGCACCGCGCGAAACGTGCGTAAGTCCCTCACTCCCTCCCACTCCCGCCAGCAGCCACCGGGCCGCAAAAGTCAAACGAGCCGTGCGTGACTGGACCGGCCCCAATCAAGACCAAACGCGAATGTTGAAGGCACTTTAAAAAAAAAAAAAAAAAAAAAAAAAAAAAAAAGGTACAAAATTACACTCAGATCGAAGGCGTTCAGCGCAAAGGTGAGCAAATTCACATGCCTAGGTCAAGAGCCGATTTATTTGATGTTGAGGCATCATGATTATGGGACAAAGATGTTCGCCACCAGAATGAGTGCAACAGAAGTGTTGGGCACTTTCGTCTAATAAAAGAGCATCTAGGTGTTTTGTTGTTAGCTATGAATCTTAAGATGCTCAACACTCGTAAGCGTGTGTCAGTTCAACACTTGCTATTACGGTGTAAGCCTCAATGCCAAGCGCAGGAATGAACACTGAGAACATTATGATGAACATAACGTTTTCTAAATTGTTGAGATCTCTATATTCAAAACTGTGAAACCCGCACCGCGTTCGTAAACAGAGCCGTCAGCAGCAGGTGCAGCAGCAGCCGTATGCTGCGCGCGGCGCTAGGTCAGGCGAGCATCGCGGCAATAATCTGATAATCTCTAAGAGGGAGGAGGAAAGAGAGACAGAGGGAGAGAGGGAGGGCGGGGACGAAATGGACCAAAAAGTACTCGGCAGACGCCGCCGCGCCCGGCACCTCCGTGGAGCGAGCCGTTCAGATCTGGTATCTACAGCTGCAGCGGCGCCAACGAGGATATAGGGCGGGCCGGGGCGGGCCGGCCCGGGACCCGTGATTACCTGCCATAAACATTATATCGAAACACCTTGCTTCCTTTTCCCAGCTGGGCCGCGCCACCGTCGCGCCCCCACCCGCGGCCCCCACTCAGCCCCTAACCATCCGCGCACCGTCCCCTACTTTTCTCTCTCTTTCTTTTTTTCTCTCCTTTTTCTCCCTCGATCGTTATTTACGTCTATTTTCTCGTCGATTTCACTCGGAAGCGGCAGCTAGCTAGTGGCCCCGGCTCCGCCCCGCCCTGTCCCGCCCGTCTCAACCTCAAGGACGCGCGAAGCTACCGAAACTGCACATTGGCCTGCCTGGAGTGGGGCTCCGGTCGCTGCGCCCGCCTCGCGTCTGACTATTTGCAAATTACGAAAAGAGAGAAATGTGAAATTCCTCTCTGACGCGCAGGCCAAATTATTTTAACCACTAGTCTTCAAACCGCGAATATCGGCGGCGCACGCGCAACTTTACAGCAGCGAGCGGTGTCGAGAGCAGCATCATCTGCCGCCAATAAAGAGCCGCGCGATGGCCGCAATAGTTCCGCTGTTGTTTCTTGCTTCGCCTCTCCTACCCACACCAGGACAACTTTGCTGTCTTTTTGTCGCGACGGCGGACCCACCACAGTAGTTTCTGTAGCCTTGTCAGTCGTCGCAAAAATTAACGGCGAGAGAGGCACATTTTATTTGGCGCTCAGCCTTGCGGACAGCGTCTACTCGTGGTGGCTCCGATCATGAAACACTGTGAAAAATAGTCGTAGGTTTACGGGAAAATTTTCCACGAAGCGAAGTTGTAAAATTACAATCACAAATCGTTAAAATTAAAAGCACTGTCTATTAACTTGAAATTCAAAAATACAAGGAAGAAAGGGTTGTCGTAAATTTACAACATTATTCGTACGTCGTCAGTTGAAAAATATATAGCAAACCTATACAGATATTTTTCACAGTGAACGGAGACCTCAGATTCACCTTTTACGAAATCATTGACGGGCTGCAATACAGGAGGTTCCGCGTATCTTTGCCTTTCATCGCATCGCTCAGCATCAAGCATCTCGGCCAGGCCTTATCAAGGATACACAGAGATTCCACGGCACGGCGCCATAGCGGGTACGCGACCGGGAGCGGGAACGCTGACCAAAGAGAGTTCATCATGGCAAACCAGAGGAAAGAAAAAACAAAAAAAAACTTTCCAGCACGTTGAGAACTCTCCACGGTTCAGTTTGCTCTCCGCCGGCGGCGCTGGCGACATTGGCACGACGCAACTCCACAGAGGTATTTCTCAGAACGCACGATCAAAAGGTGAGTGGCTGTAGAGGGGGGTTCACCTCGGAGCAAGAGAATGAGCTTCTCTGTTCGACTTTCAGAGACCGATAGGAAGAGTTGAGCGATTTTTCGACGAGGCCATCCCCCACGCAGGTGGAACAGGCCGATTTTCTCACGCTTAAATACCTTAGCAAGAGCATATGGTTTAAAGTCACTGCTCCAGTAGCTGCTCAAAATTCCTATTTCGATCGTTTCGTCAAATTTGTTTGATATCTATATTAAACCACATTGTCAGCTGACTGTGAGATCTCTGACAAATACCGGCACGACACACTGTGAAAATAACCACTAAAGCCGAAGTATGATAGAATATGGAGGGGGGGGGACATTAAGCACACAACGTATAGCTCCCGTATCAGACCAATCATGCGTGGAGCGCTCTCCGTATCAACGGTAATTTCATTGGGCATCTACAAAAGAGCAGCCGGGCGGCTGCAGACCGCAAGGCTAAGTATCGCCTCCCGCCGGCCCGTATGGAGAGCGTGCGTTAGCGAGGGGAGGGAGGGGGGGATAGGAGGGAGGCCGGCATATTGTCCCGTCCCCAGGCTTTTGTCGCATGAAAAAGGGAAATTGATTAATATTTCAGCCTCGCTCCCTCACCTCCGGCGGCAGTACAGGGCATAAGGGCGGCAGGGGCGCACGGCACAGCTCGCACAGAGTCTCTCTCTCTCTCTCTCTCTCTCTCTCTCTCTCTCTCTCTCTCTCTCTCTCTCTCTCTCTCTCTCTCTCTCTCTCTCTCTCTCATGAAACAACATAGGCACGCGGGCCGCACGCGCCGACACTTCAGGCATTGGAGTACAATTCCAAAAGGGAAATGGGTGAGAAAGACGACGCAGGGAGGTAAAAAGACTGGGGGGAGGGGGGGGGAGGGGGAGAGGCTTGACTCAACTGTTAGAAAAGTTTGTCACCTATGATCACTCCTCACTGGTAAAACTAAGGCGTAACCTTACGCCCTTTCTCAAGCGTACTGTGATTACGCTTGAGAAAGGGCGTAGTAGGTCTATCCGCTCCAATTTGCCCTATCTAAATGTATGGGAGAAATTCTGTCCTACGCCTTATTTCAAGCGTAACCTCTTCAAGCGTAACTGTACGCCTTTTTCAAGCGTACAGTTACGCCTTAGTTTTACCAGTGCTGCTTTAATAACTGCGTCCAAATCGAAACTTTTCACTTTCTGCCGATTGCTAGTATTGGTCCAGTAAAACTTCTAGCTAAAAGAATTAAAACTTTTCTTTCTAGTTAATTTACACACACGAAAATAAAAAATACAGTGCGGCACACTCTCTTTGCAGTTGCTTAAAAGGGGCGAGAAAAATATCATTCGGGCGGCATCGCTAGTCAGAACACAAAGTGCCCCGCAAGGAAATAGGGGAAAGCCGCGAAATAAAAAAAGAAAGAAAGAAAGAAATCTTAATGTGCGTGAGTGAGTGTGTGAGTGCGTGCGAGTGAGGCCGGCACATCAGCCGATACAGGCTTTGGGGCGGAGAAGGCAGTCCGTGAACGCAGAGAAAAAGAACGGGGGCGAGTCCTCTCGCAAAGAAGACTTACCACAGGCGGCTGTTCTGGAGAGAGGCGCCCGGAAGGCGTCTGGGGGGGGGGGGGACTGAGCCCCTCGCGTCAAGTTGAAAGAGTTGAAAAGGCAGTATTGTACGGCAGGGAGAGAGAGAGGGCGGGGCGGGGCGGGACGGTCACACCACGGTGTGCCGCCTGCTCTGTCAAGGAGCTCTACGGACGCTTCGGCTTCTAATCGTGCAATCACAGCAATCTTTTGAGGGAGAGAGAAGAGAAAATGCAGAGAGATGGCAGAGCGATAGAGCTTATGTCTATGGCGAGTATACAAACAGCGTCACATCACACACTGAGAGGAGACTACCCCCTTCCCCCCCTTTTCACCCGAGGGGGCCACCACTTCGTTACTTGTGCACTGTTAGAAAAAGGTTGTTGCCTGACGAGCATGTGTTTACGGGAATCCTGTTTCTGAACAGCTGTTCTTTTATCAGATAGAAACTTATTACATTTGGATTATTTCAGCAGCACTCTCAAAGAACAGTGAATAAGTATCACTGTGTATGCTGGTGCTTTACAGGAAATACGCTGTTAATTTTGTTAACAGCCCTTACTGTTCGAAATACTACAATTTTGTAATACTACAGAAGAGAGATATAAGTGCAAACAGAAGTCAATACATTTCGACAAAAACACACTGGTAAAACTAAGGCGTAACTGTACGCTTGAAAAAGGCGTACAGTTACGCTTGAAGAGGTTACGCTTGAAATAAGGCGTAGGACAGAATTTCTCCCATACATTTAGATAGGGCAAATTGGAGCGGATAGACCTACTACGCCCTTTCTCAAGCGTAATCACAGTACGCTTGAGAAAGGGCGTAAGGTTACGCCTTAGTTTTACCAGTGCATTGATTCTGAGATTTTTAAAATTTAGTTTTTCCTGTTTTAAAACAGGATTTGCTGCTAACAAACTAAACCATACTTTTCCTGTTAATTTACAACAAAATTTTTAAGAGTGTGTGAACACAAAGAAAATTACTCGCGCCCAGCTCAATATTACTCGGCATTACTCACCAATTCTCGCCATTACTCACCAATACTCACAACCTTTCCTTTTTGCAAATTACTCGCGAAATACTCGCCAATACTCCCTCATACTCACCACCGACACTCGAACATTACCCGCCAATACTCACAAATACTCTCGGAAGCACTCACTACTACTCGCCTTTACTCAAAATACTCATGTGCACACTACTTGAGGGAGTGAGGAACCCCTCGCCCCCACCACCTCCCCGTCCCGATGTCGGGGCGTAATGAGCCAGAAGCTTCTCTACCGCCCCCGCCAAAATATTTTCCATTAAAAACTTTTCCCCTCGCGGTCCGCGCTCTGGACGCGCCGCCGCGCCGCCGCGCCGCCGCGCCGGGGTGTCAGGGCGCAAAGAGTCAAAGCGCTTTCGACCTCAATCGGATCCCGACGCCGCCCGCCCGACCGGGTGGGGTGAGTTGGGCGGGGCGGGGCGGGGTGGGGCGAGGCGGGGCGAGGCGGGGCGGACGGGCGGGAGTGGCCCAACCAGCGGGACACAGCGCGGGTGTAGGGGGGCAAAAAGCAGACCGCGACGGAACACCGAACAGCCGGACAAATAATTAATTCCCGCGCGCTGCGCTCCCTGACCGGCGGCCTGGCCGAGCCAAAGTACCGGCAGCCAGCCCGGTGCCCGGTGGTGGTGGACAGCGCAGCCGGCGACAAATTATTAATTCCGGTTAAACCACAACTGCAAGATCTCCCAGGAGTGAGGAGGAGGGGGCGTTTTCTCTTTCGCTCTTACGATGCTTCAACCCCTCCCCCTCCATCCAACTCTCTCTCTCTCTCTCTCTCTCTCTCTCTCTCTCTCTCTCTCTCTCTCTCTCTCTCTCTCTCTCTCTCTCTCTCTCTCCCCCCTTCCGGTCACGTCCCGTCGCGCAAAGGAATGCGCAGCTGAGACAGGCGGTATCGCCCCCTCCCCGTACGCACTGCTGAGAGAGGAGAGCGAGATAACGAGAGAGAGGGAGAAAGAGAGACAGAGAAAGAGAGACAGACAGAGAGAGGGGGGGGGAGATGGGAGGAGCGGCCTCCCTGAAAGAGGACGAGAGGACGCACCAGTAAAGCGCGGCGTAGGAGAGAACCTGACGTCGCACCCGTTGCGGGGTGGTGTGGGGTTAGGTGGAGTGGGGTGGGGGTCGGGTGGGGTTTAGTGGAGCGGGGCGGGGCGGGGCGGGGTTGGGCGGCGGGCGTGACAAAGAGAGGGGGCAGGTCGCGCCCAGCGCAGGCCGGACATGGGGCGCAGGTGTCCGCCGCCGGGACATGTCGCACGGCGACTCGCTAATGAGCCCCGGGCCCCGGGACAGATGCGCCCTCACGGAGGAGGGGATGCGCCCTCAAACCCTACGAAGTACTCTTGTGATTTTCATTGTAAATGTACACCGGCAAAAAAAAATATCACTAAGCTGAAACTAGAAGCGAAAAATAAGCACTACGGCTAAAAAAATTAACACAGCAGAAAAATGAATAGCAGGGTAGCTAGAAAATAAGCACGGTAGTTTAAAAATTAGCTGCACCTGTATGCAGCTAAAAAAATCAGTACAACTGCTATTTTTTGCGTGTAGCAAAAAATTATGTTTTTTTTTCCTTGTTTTATTTTAATGAACTTGTCTGCCTTCTCGGCTACTTCGCTTATGGAACCTTGCGGCAGAAACAACGTTTGATTTTATAGACGATTATGTCTACTGCTAAGGAATACGTAAAACTTTCACTAAATATACGAAATACTACTTAAAAAACGAGGCATTTTCATCAAATTCTTACGTGAGTTTTTCCATAGCACGAAACGCGTGATCAGGAAAATGGCTCATTTATTCATTTATTTATGGTAGAAATACGAAAACGTTTTCGAACAAACGCACAAACTTCCAGGGGCGGTACCTCAGCGCGGTTTTAACTGTAGCGGTATTACTTTTTGACAGTGCACTCGAGCCGACCCCCGCGCCGCCGCCACGCTCCACCAGGCCAAATAATGCGGTCAATGTCAAAAGTAGAGGAAGGAATTTTCTATAGACGATGAGTTATGACCCCTGAAAGAATAGAAGGCTGCAGTGATAAAAGGGCGAGCATCGCGCAGGGGGAGGGGGGAGGGCAGTCCCGGCGCCACCGCCGCAGCCGCTACAGCCCCTGCAGGGCGTACCCAGCAAGTTATACCGCGGGCCGCACCGCGCCCGCGCACCAAACGCGAATATCTGCTTTCCTTCCGCGAATACGGGGCAAGAAAATTTTTGGAAAATAATGACGGTAATATTAAGGGGGAGTGTGCACTCTCCGCGGGGCTGTGCACAAGGGCCATTAAGTCAGCGGGGCAGTGCGCGCGCGGGCGCGGCTAGGCTGCCCCACTGCGGGTTCGCGAGGACTATTAGTGGCGGGGAAAATTGAGTTTCGTTCCATAGCGCCAAACATCAGTCTTCTCACCTTCCACCGCTCCCCCTCCACCCTCCCCCTATCCTCTGCTCTCCCACCGCTTTCGATTGTGCGGGGAGCAAGAACTAGGCTTTCTTGGCCTTGGCGAAAGTTAATCCACAAAATTGGATGGGGTGAATGTATACCGACTGGGCCCGACGGAATTAGCCTCTCCTACTCATATAGCTTTCTTCACTCATCGATTTTTGTTTTGCACCAGCGCCGGCCCCGCCACACAACACCGTCCTACTTGAAGGCCGAGCCGCCGTGCTCAACACCCACTCTTATTACCCCCCCTCCCCTACACACATTCACCTACTTCCCCGCCCCACCCCGAACCCCGCTCACCATTACAACTTTCAGGATTGAAATGCTATCGCGATATGACCATTTTCAGTAAATATCCGCCAGACTTCTTCTCTCCTTCGCGAGAGAAAGTTTTCGGTCGAGTTTGGAAGCAATCAGGGACGGCATTGGAGATGTTTGCTTTGTCCTCAGGTGCGCTGTGAGGGAGGGGGGTCGGGGTCGGTGGAGGGTATAACGTTGCTTCTCTTCTGCTCTCCTCGGACATTCCAGCGCTGTCAGATGTCACGAGGGTTAAGCACCATGTGGACCAGACAGAAGCCGCACAGCAAGCAGCACACGGGACGGGACGGGGCGCCGCATTTCTTGACACAAAGTTTGACGGCGGTAGAGCCCCGCCAAAAACTGCTTTGCATAAAAGAATTTCTCGCGTCCTTAATTTCCACACAGCGCCGGCGGGCGGCTGGCGCCACGCGGAGAAGAGCTTGGGTGGGTAGAAGAGAGAGAGAGAGAGAGAGAGAGAGAGAGAGAGAGAGAGAGAGAGAGAGAGAGAGGGGGGGGGCAGGGAGAGCACGGAGCAGGAGAGAAGCCAGAGGGGACGGACATTTTTCTCCAGTCGAAGCACTTAAAACTCACTTTGGCCGGCGCGGAGCGCAGCGCGTCGGCGACGGCGGCGATCCCAACTAAATCGATGAAACGCTTTTGGATGGACCGACCGAAGGCCGCGCTGACAAATTTCGAGGAAGAGCCGAAAGGAGCAGCAGCAGCAGTAGCAGCTCCTCCACCCCGTCGGGTCGGGCCGGACTGCCGATGGTATTGGGGAAGAAGAGAGTCTCTGGCGAGGATCTCCGGGGCGAATGGAGGGGGGGGAGGGGGCGGAGGAAGGGGGGCACATGGCTAATTGGGACGCCCAGGCCGGCCCCATCCGGAAGGGTGAGGGTTGGGGGAGGGGGGGGGGCACAACCGCACCAGCGGCGCCCCGGGCCCGGGGGGCCCCGGGGAGAGGGGCCGGCCTGGACAAGGACAATGAAAACTTAATCTTGGCTGATATCTGGTCGGGGAGCGGCGGCAGCGGCAGCCATGAGGTGGCGGCGTCACTGCCAAACTCGAGCCGCCGCGCCGCCGTCCTCCCTGTGGACAACGGTCGCCACCTCAACACAGGTGGCGGTGAGGCCTCCTCCCCTCATACCAAAACCTTCCTCTTCTTCCTTCTCTAATGCCTATTTCTTTTCCCCCCTTCCGGATTCTTTTCTTCCCTTTTCTTTCCGCGACGCGACAAATAAACGAGAAGTCGCGTCGCGTCTATCCGGATCGAGACAAGAGGCGCACAAACTTTTCTCCTCGGTCTCTGCGCCTCGTCGCCCCGGCCCGGCCCGGCCCGGCCAGCCACGGCACAGCACGGCCCGAGGCGATCCTCGCCCAGGATGATTGCTGCGCTTCGCGGCACCATTTTCTCTCCGGAATTTCATTTCGCCCGCGGGAACGCGCGTCCAAACCGAGAAAATATTTCTTTTTAAGAAAAGCGAAAACCGAAACTTATTTTAGACTGTATAAAGCAAGTGCAAAATACTTAATGATAAATTTGAAATGTAAATAACTAATAAAATAGAACTTGTCGGTACGTCCGGGTTCTAAACGCAAACAGAGTCTTAGCTTGATGTAATGAAGGGTCGTCTTGGCCATTAATAAAGCGCATTTCGGTCCCTGTTATATCAATTACATCCGTCGTGAGCGTAAATCCTCTAGAACGGCCGAGAAGAAGCGAGATAGAGAGCGAGCGAGAGGGGAGAGGGTGGAGATCAGAAAGGGACGGGCTAGCCCATTGTTCAAAACAATACACCCCTCGATGTGTGTGTTGATGTTGATACCCTGATTTTCCAGGCATTATCCCCCCCCCCACCATCATCCCTCCCGCGCGCCCTGTGCTCCGCCCCTCTGATACACGCTTGCCCTGAATCGCTAATGTAAGAGGATTATCATGGAGATAAGCTGCAGCCGCCGCCTTACCTGTTACTCTGTAGTCAGGCGTCTCCCACATGACGGCCGCTCCCGCGCTGAAAACGAGAGAGAAAAAGAAAGACGGTCATAAAACAGTTTCGAAAACAAGGAAGCAGAGAGAGTTCTACTTCTCGCAGCCATTATGAATTTTCATCACGGCTTTGCGAGGGGGTTGCACGCTCGCTATACGCTCAAAGGCTCACAGAGCGCCTGCGGGTTAGGCAGACCCGGCGAACACGCGAGTCTTGCGGTGGAGTCGAGGGGGAAAACGACTCTAAAATTTTTGTACAGATCGTATTTTTAAAAACAATCCGAAAAAAATAACCAAATGAAAAAAATAGGAAAAAATCAGAAAATTTTAAAAAATAATAATAAAAAAATCTGAAAAATTTGGAAAAAATTAATTAGAGATTCTAGGAAGAGCTCAGGCAAAAATTCACTGAAAATCCACAGAAATTCACAAAATTACTTTCATAAAAATTCAGAGTTGCCTCCCCCATCGCACGGACAGCTGGCGACGTGGAGGCGCGGGCGGGGGGTGCGGGCGGGGGGTGCGGGCGGGGTGCTGAGGCCAGGCTCCGCACCGCTCTGGTTCAAGTACCGCTACCGCCTCGCCACGGACGGACACTCGAGAGGGCTCTCCTCACCTCGCCTGGCACCCCACCGTGTGGTGTGCACTCGCTGCCCGTCCCGTGCGCGTTCTCCCGCTGTATAGAGGATTCCGCCATCGAAACAGCCACGCCGTGCCGTGCGGCACAACGACTCGCTCCTCATGGAAGGCAACGCGGCGAGACGCGCCAGACGCTCGATCCCCTCTCTTCCCCCTTGTCCGCCTCCGCTCGGCTCTTCTCGCTCATAACAAGAACAAGTTGAAAACTTTTGGAAGACGACAATCTGGCTAAGCCATTACTCAGAATTAAAAACAGCACGCTACGTATACAAGTGGAGTTTTAAGAGTCCGGGCGGTACGGCGCGGGGCGGGACGGGACCGGACAAAGCGAGACATTGTCACTTTTTTCCTTTTATCGCTGCCTTCATCCTCGTCGCCTGTGAGCCGGTCGCTGTGTGCGGGGCGCCGCCCCTCTCGCGAGACGAGATCGCTGCACCGCAGCCTCTCGCCTCACGAATGCGAGACACACTCAGACACAAAAGTACAAAAAATAAAAAAAATAAGAGACGCTTGTGGTAATTTAATTTGTAGTGAAAAGTCTTGTCGGTGGCGGCGGGAGACGCGCCAAGGTCGGCGGGAGGGCGTACGCGAACATGACACAATGGCAGCAGCACCGCCGCAAGAGAGGGAGGGAGGGGGAGAGAGAGAGAGAGAGAGGGGAGAGAGAGAGAGAGAGAGAGAGAGTTGGACTGCTAGTGCGTTCAACAGCCTTCGAAGTTATCCCAGCGTGAAGCCCTGTCATCAGCAGTCCATAAAAGATTTTTACGTCGCCCAGGGCGCAAACGCCCCAGAGTGACGTAGACCCTCCTTCCTCTGTGCCCCTCTTCACCCCCCACCCCCACCCCCCGTCGGCTCGCTGCGGTGAGAGGGGACAGCGATGGACAACACACACAACTCTCTCTCTCTCCCCACGGCGCGCGCTCCCAGCCGGGTCCCTCCCTCACAACACACGCCTTCCCACTTTACTCACTCATGTAAAGTCATAAGAGAACTGAGCGACACCCGGCGACAGACGGACGGCCTCCTGCTGGGCGTGGCGGAGCGTGGCGGGGCGTGGCGGGCCCGAGACGAACCATCCCGAGAAGGTGATGGGTGACGCCGCGGCGGCGGGGTCGTTGCGCCATCACCGGGCGACATCGACCCCGCCGCCCGCCGCCGCGAAAAAGGAGAATAACAGGAGAGAAAGAGAGGGAGGATTATATTTTATTCACGCTCGTGATTGGGACACTTTATAGTGGGCCATTGTATTATACCCCTTCTCAGAGAGAAATATTCTAAAACAAAAACACAAAAAGAACACCTAGCAATGTCCTGTTTTGTCTTTCAAGTTGGTGGATGGGGGTAGAGTGTCAGCCTCAGTTTAAAAGCTTTTGGTGATTTTCACTGTAAGCTCCAGAGAAACCTGCTGAGCCGCCGTACGTGAGAAGCTTACAGTAAGCTACGGCAAACGCTATTCAAAGCTACGGTGAATCAGGCTGCATCACCCACGCTTTACAGTGACATTCCCATAGCCTACCGAGAAAATTCACTGAATGCTACTACATTGCTGCAAACGTGGTACATTGTGGTTTACGTCGAAATCCACCGCAGGCTTTTCTTATAGTGTTCCGCTGCCCGAGGGTGAGTCGGTACACCCCGCCATGCGGGCAGAACACAGCACCAGGCCAGGGCGGGACCCTCACCGAGAAGAAAGCAGACGCATTAGCGAAACCCGCGCGCGCGCTGCCTGCGCCATCCAGTCATTCTCTTTACGGGCGGCAGCCCGCCCCGCCCCGCCCCGCCCCGCCCCGCCCCGCCCCGCCCCGCCCCGCCCCGCCCCGAGCCAAAGGGAGCGGACGTAATGCCCCAAAGTTGGACGCCACTGCTCATAGCGCATGCCGTGTGAATGCGCGCGCGTCTTCTCTCTACCGCGCACTGCCACCGAGTTGTTATTTGAAAATAGCGAGACGGGTGGGGCAGAGAAAGAGAGAGCGAGAGAGAGAGAGGAAGGGGGAGATGAGACACGGGCGCCAGGGGACGCACAATCAGTGGCTACGTGTGTGCGTGTGTGTGTGCGTGTTTATATATGTGTGGAGTGGGGCTGATCCCCCGAGCAGCCGCGCGCTGATGTCGCGGGGCGTTGCCGCCCATACGAGGTGTCAAAAACAGGAAGGTGCATAAAATTTTGAGAGGCGATTATGAGCTCGTCGGGAAATATATAGGGCCACTGGGATAGGGGGGACGAGAGCAGCATGAGGGACCGCGAGGTGAGGAGGAAAGGGGGGGGGGAGGCATCGCCACTATACACGGCGGGAGGAAGAGAACACCCGTGTTCGCTCGGTGAGAGGGAGAGACAAGAGTAGGAACCTAAGGAACTGGCAAGGTGGTTGGGTCGGTGTGAGTTTGGGAGAGTGCGCGGGATGTGGTTCCCGGGGCCGGGCCGGAGCGGAGAGGCGAGGAGAGAGGGCCGAAGTCCTGTTCAGGTAATTAGGAGAGCCTGGACGAAGGAGAGGCAGCGTGAGGCAACGGGAGGGAGCGGGACGGGGAGAGTTCCAAAGCGACAAGTTCCTTCGCTTGGCGCCTTCCTTACGGACGACGAGAGACCGCCCTGCTGTCGCGAGTGATTCTCCTAAACCAGCCGGCGGCCGAGAAAGTAACTGACTGCCACCTGAACCACAAAAGCAGCGCGAGGGGTCCTTCACAATTAAATCAAGCATACACCAATTTTTCTAATTTTCCTGATTTTCCTTGGTTTTTACTGGTTTTCCCCCCCTGATTTTTCTCTTATATTTCTGATTTTTCCTGTTTTCTTATGATTTTAGCGGATTTTTGCTGGATTATTTTTTCTCTGATTTATTTTACTGATTTTGTATTATGGTGCGCACTGATTTTTTTAAATTTTTTTTTTGAAGTGAAGAACCCCTCGGTGCAGCGCCGGGGCAGGCCCGGTCAGGCAGCAGCGCTCCCCGCGTGGCCAGTGGGTGACCGCGCACGGACCTATCCATGCATCCGCCCAATGATACACACACTTCACACATTTTTCACAGGCTCCGTAGGTGGGCTGCCACCCCACTTACACGCCTTACTTTTATTCATCGCGCGTGTGCTGAGGTGAAGGAAGGAAAATAAAAATATGCTTCGTCTAAAACTGTCACAACCGACCTCCTAGACGCGAACGACCACACTCAAACACTCGCACACACTTGTGAACACATATACGAGCAGCACTGAGAGAAATGTTTGTATAGTGGTTAAGTTTTCCATGAGAAGTGTCTTGAAATGAATGGATTTAATAGTAAACTTAAGTTATGGAATTGTTAAGGTGTTAACGCGTTGAAGGGGTTGGTCTGTTTTGCATTCAATAGTCTTTCCGGAGTGGGGACACTTGGGCATCGACTTGATATTCTTAAATGAGCAACAACAAACTCTCGAGCACGAGTGAATTTGCGATTCCGATAGCACATTTTATAACAGAATTCAAAAATCACAAATTTCAAAAATTGACGTAAATTTACATAAGTAATTTCAGTGTGACGGCGCGGCCTCGCCTCGTTTCCCACCTCGGCAAAAGCGTCTCCAGGGGCTAGGCTCGGCTGGCTAGGCACGCGGCGGCTCCTGTTCGGAGGAACTCGAATTAAACGAAACGCCTCCTCCACTCCCTCGTGGAAGTCACCCATGTCAACACAGGCATACATTTCTCAAGATTTGCGAGACACAAGGTCCCTGAGACATGGCCCCTTTCCTCCCTCTCTCCCTTCCTCCCTTCTCGTTCAGGACTCGGAGGCTCTCTCTCGCGGCCGGGCTTGGGTCCCAGCAGATCGCACGGGGAGCGTGTCGAGATATGTACACACAGGGCCCCCCGCCCCCTGGCAGCCAGGCCCCCGCCGCCCCCCGCCCCCCACGGCCCCCGCGACCCCCTCTGCGCCCAATCTGGACCGTCCCTGCAGTCCTCACTTGACGCTGCTGCCACTGCGGTGGTTGGTTTGCAGGAAAAATGAGAGTGAGAGCCAAAATAAGGAGTGCTGGGGCAAAACGTTGTCAGAGGGAAAAGCGGGGGAGGGGGGTGGAGCGGGCCCTGCGGCAGGGCAAGAGACGGGCGACGACGAGGGTTTATGGGTCAGGGTAGGAGGGGAGCTTGGCAAAAAAAAGTGGGTCCTAGAGAGACTAAAAAAAAAAAAAGAGAAAGCATTTTAAATGGTACGCTTAGACCTGAACTGAAATAAGATGCTTTCTTGTGTCTCGTCATTTCCTTTTTCTATTAATTTTTTGACGTAATTTTACAGAGGCACATGCATCCTCCCTTTTCAATTGGTGCGCTTTTCACAACAGGACGCACAGCAAACATTTTTTCGTCAAGTAACTTTTTACAGTTTATGTATTGCATTTTCAAACAAATCACGGTCTATCCGATTGATATGGCGAACTGATAAAAATTTAAAGTTGCACTGGGCCCGGCTTCATTTTTATAACAGCTAAACGGGGGAGGGGAAATTTAGAAATTTGTCAATTATTCCTTTCTGCGCAAGGGTAACACAAAACCAGGGATGTTTCCTAAATCAAAAACGAACATCAGTGTTTGCTGTGTACAGTGGCACTGTGAAAAATACTCGTCAGGGTTACGGGAAATTTTTCCATGATAAAAGTCGTAAAATTACGATTTGAAATTGTAAATTTACAAGCACTCCCTATCGACTCGGAATTGACAGACAAGCCAGAATGGGCTGTCGTAAATTTACGACATATTTTGTAAATCAAAATTACAAAAAATGTCGTAAATTTACGAGGATATTTTTCACAGTGGGAAGAGGACTTGGAGAAGCGCGCACAGCAGCATCGGCAGGGCCGCACTCAGCAGGCCAGGCTGCACGGCGCGGCGGCAGGGAAAAGAATATTATTACAACGTCCAAAATTACGAATTTCCGCGGCGTTCCTGAGGTGGGAGAATGCCTTTGACGGTGGGGGAGGTCAGAGCGAGTCGAGGCGAGTCAGCGAGGGGAACGGAAAGCCACTCAACCCGGCCGGAGATGAACTGCTGGAAAAGGCGGGGCGGGGCGGGGCGGGGCGGGCGAGAGGGTTGCGTTTCCCAGCGGCGCGGCGGCCTTGCATTGCACAGGCTCGACCGGGTCGTGCCCTTTCATCATTGGCGGCACCGCGGCTAAATTATTCCATTAAGTCCTTTCTTGTATTCCGAGCGGCGCGGGGCGCGCACACCTCCTGCTCTCATCGTGATTTCCAAGAAAGGCGGGACGGAAGAGAGAGAGATGGAGGGAGGGGGAGGGGGAGGGGGAGGGAGAGGGAGAGGGAGAGGGAGAGGGAGAGGGAGAGAGAGAGAGAGAGAGAGAGAGAGAGAGAGAGAGAGAGAGAGAGAGAGAGAGAGAGAGAGAGAGCAGAAGCATGTGGACGTGGTGGTGGCGGCGGCGGCGCTCGCGTTTCGTTTTGTTCCCATGTGTGTAGGGGAAGGAAGAGGAGGGGTGAGGGGTGCAGGCAAGTCTTTTCTCCACGCCCGCCGTGGCGTGGCGTAGCGTGGCGTGCTGTGGTTTGATGGCCGCGCCGAGAGGCCAATGCCCGCCTATAAGGCAACGACACTAGTCCAATCCGCCACTTCAGCACAACAATAATCTCGTGTGTGTGTGTGTGTGTGTGTGCGTGCGTGTGTGCGCGCGTGTGTGCACGGGCGCGCGCGGTTACGTGTTGCGAAATTGAAGGCGAGAGGGTCTGGGCTCTGGGCGTCCTCCTGACTGATTGTTTCTTCTGCGACCGGTTCAGGGACTACAACAGCAGCGGTCGCAGCACCCATCCTGCACTTTAAGAAAAATGAAAACAAGTCTTGATGACAGTTGATACTGTGTTTGATTGAAGGTCGTGGAAAATTCCAGAAGAATCGCACACAAAACTACGCGCAAAAAAAAACAATCGCTTATTTGAAATTTGATGTAAAATTTAGCACTAGGGCTATAAAAGACTAAAAACAGCGGAAAAATTAAAATTAACTAGAAAATTAGCAGCGTAGCTTAAAAATTAGCTTCGCCAACACAGCTAAAAAATTAGTGTACCGGTTAATTTGTTGGGGCTACGACACTAATTATTTTTTTGCGTGCTATAACACCGTCTTTTACAGAGATCAGGAAACAGAGTCTAGATATTTGCCTACACGCACCAACCGCAAGGGCGCCGTGGCCCTTTGAGTGTAAGCAGACTCGCAATAGAGTTTCTCCGCCTTCTCTAAAACGCCACGAGTACATCCGTGCCATTTTGTGTTTCCGTCTTCTTCCCCTCCAAAAAAACATCACAAATATCATGAGGGTACGCTGGTGGGATAACCTGCAGCTGACAGGTTAAATTTCCCCTCCCACGTCGCGAGAGTGCGGGTCGAGCGTAACCGTTGCACGGACTTGACCTCGCCCCGGCTCGGAGGCCTCTGTTGCGCCGTGGCGCCGGGGGACCGCCAGGGGGCGCTGCTGCCGGCTGCTGCCCGCCCTCCTGGGCGCTAATGGCAGAGCCTTGTCCGGCCGGCGCGCCTGGCTGGCTGGAGTCCAGTCCGGTCCGGTCCAGCCCCGCGGCCCGCCACGCCCCGCCACGCCCCGCCACGCCCGGCCACGCCCTCCAGCGGCCCGGCCCGTCCCTAACTGTACCGCACTGGAGGAGCTGCTGCCGAGCCCAGGGGGGACCAGGACCACCGCGGAGGGGCCGGGCCCGGCCGGGCCAGCAGCGGCCACTATCCTGTTCCCACGGACCCCTTCAACCCTCTTCTTTTCTCTACCCTTCTCTACTTTTCTCTCTCTCTCTCTCTCTCATTCCGGTCAGCCGTACCCTTTCCTCTTTTTCTCTCTCTCTCGGTCCCACTCCCACTCGATCCGATGAAAGGGATAAAGTTCTTTGCCACTGTTGTTGCAGCGAGTTGCGCGGTTTGCACGTGACTTCCGCCGGCAGAGAGCCCCCCCCCCCCCCCAACCTCCATCCAGCGGAAGTGACGCGTCTGCGCGGGAGGGGCGAGAGAGAGACTCTCTCTCGCTAATAGTGGTGCCGACCGATACCGCCCCGCCCGAACAGAGAGATAGGGAGAGAGAGAGGGAGAAAACAAGAGTGTGTGTGAGAGAGAGGGAGGGAGAGAGGAAGGGAGGAAGGGAGAGAGAGAGGAAGGGAGGGAGGGAGGGAGAGAGAAACTAACAAGACGAGCAGCAGAATTGCAGCTCCTAATAGTGAAGTTGCCGGCTCAGGTGTCACAGCCAGCCTGTCAGCCGCGCGCCAGACTGACACGACAGGACAGCAGCAGCAGCAGCAGGCGGACCTGCAGGACGATCAAGACGCGTCAGGCGAACGCGACAGGAGCGATTAGACTCGCGGCGGCGGGGAGGCAACCGCTCCTCAGCACCACTCCACCAGTGTGTGTGCGCTCGAAATCTTCTGCAAAGATTATCTTTCGTATTATGCAAAGAATTATGTGCTACCGTAATACACAGGAAATTTCCTTGTCCTACAAAAACATTTTGTATATCACAAAGAAAATTTTACCTTGTATTACGGTTGCACAGAATTCTGCTTTGTAGTACAAGAATTTTCTTTGAAAGAATTTAAGAGTGCGTGGGAGGAGGAGGGGGTGTGGGGCGTGACAAATGAATTCCAGGGCACATTTCGTGAAACGGAAACCGTACATTAGACCGCCGGAACGACTGCGGCGGGTGATGGCAAATCAGCACCCCCCAGTGATCGCGCATGCGATAGATAGAGGCAACATTGAAACTCCAGAGGTGCTAGACAAAACACCGAAGTTGAGAATATGTGTTTTTTGAATCGCTTTGTTGTCTCTTCAAGAATTTCTGTTCGAATAAACCCACTCTGGCCGAGGCCGTCAAATTTGTTTCTTGGGTAGATTTTCCGTTTTAGATTTTCTGTCCGAAATACCCACTCTGAGCGAGGACGGCTCGCGCCTGCCTCCGCTCTGTGGGCCGTATTCAAGCTGACTTCCGGAGGAGGGGCGGGGCGGGGCGGAGCGGTACGTTTCAACAGCGCCCGGGTCGGACCCGGTCCGGTCCGGTCCGGCGACGCAACGCGACGGATGCGCCGCCGCTGTAGCCAATAGAGGGCGACGCGGAAGCTTCCCCAGGGTTTGCATGGACACAATGGGGCTTCGACGTGACGCCAGTTGCACAGTCACACAGCGCGGCCAGCGTTTGGAAAACCTATAGTCGCCAGCGTCCGCACTGCCACGTTGCCTACCACGTTACGCACATCGTATGTCACAAAATACAAGGGATTGCCCATCACCCAAAGTGATAAAAAAGGTGGAAATTTTGGAATTCACGTCATTGAATAAATGAATTAAGGACGAGGGGGAAACGACTCTGAATTTTAGTGTACATATTTAGTGCTTTACTTGGTGAATTTTTATTAAATTTTTGCGAATTTTCACTTGAGTTTTTCTAGAATTCTGTGAATTTTTGAGTTGAGTATTTTTGTGTTTTGCTTAATTTTCCTGATTTTGATTTGCCTAAATAATGAGGTGCGGACAAAAAATTCAGAGCTGTTTCCATCGGTTTCCCTATCAATTAAGGGCGACACGTGATGCTTCATTCAGGATTCAGCGACCGTGTCCTGTTTTCCTTACTTACTTACTCGCATTCACTCCTCTCTTTGCCCCGTCTTCCCACTTTCTCTCTCTATCTCCCATCATGCAGCTGCAGTGGCAATCAATGTCATGTCAATGAGGCCGGTGCGATGGCCGTGTCTGGAGCCACGCCGCTATCGGCGCGCCGTGTAAAGCCCATTCCGTGACATGCAAAACAACCCCGGCCAGCTCATCCACAAAACATGGGGCGGACAGGTAACACCCCATATTCCAGCCAGCCCCGCTCGCGCGTACGGCATGTTTTGCGGCGGGGGGCAGAGAGAGAGAGAGAGAGAGAGAGAGAGAGAGAGAGAGAGAGAGAGAGAGAGAGAGAGAGAGAGAGAGAGAGAGAGAGAGAGAGAGAGAGAGAGAGAGGGGGGGGGGAGGGAGGGAGGGAGCGGTCAATATAACTTGGCCGCTGCGCCTCCGCTCGATGCGAAACCCTCCACCTCCATACTTAGATCTGCACCACCGCTAGTCGGGGCGGGGCGGGGCGGTCGACTGCTGTTACTTTGAGCTGCTTTGCAACCCACTTGTACGCGTCGCCCTGCGCGACGCCACTGCGGCCGACGCGACAAGCAAAAGATTTTTTCTTTTCCCACCCCCCACTTTTGCTTCCCCCGACCCCCTCACCCTCGTCCCCGGGCTTTAATATTCTTTGGACGGATACTCATTCGCCTGCCTGCGCGCCGGTATTGAGCTCTCGACATCAGCCGGGGACGTGCCGGGCCGGGACGCGCCTGGTCGGGCGGGGCGGGGGACGGTTTAGCGGTATCGATAAAAGTATTATTCGCAGATGAGCCGGGAATACGAAACAAAGCAGGCGGGCTGCGCTGGGCCGGGCCGGCGGCCGCCCACAACAGCAAGGGCTGGGCTGCGCTGCTCCGCGGCACATCATGCCTATAATAGCTTTCCGATATTACAGTAGTAGTGGTAGTAGTAGATAATTCCTGTGCTACAGTGACCGCGCCAAGCCGGGGCCAGTCGCGCGGGGCCGGCTGCGGGGAGGGATGCAAACGCAGATTGAGCCTGGGCAGCCGAGCAAGAGAGCAGCGAGACGGAGCGAGAGAGAGAGAGAGAGAGAGAGAGAGAGAGAGAGAGAGAGAGAGAGAGAGCGAGAGAGAGAGAGAGAGAGAGAGAGAGAGAGAGAGCGGAGTGAGAGTGAACCAGAGAGATAAGGCTCGTGCCCACGCATGGATAGCAGGCGCCCCCGTATCTACACGTGCCATGCACGTATAAGCCGGGTGCGTGGGGCGAGGCGCCAGTGCCCCCCGCCGTGCGCCCTGACCCGCATGCGCGCATACTGCAGCCCAGCAAATGAGATGAGCGGAAACACTGTCGTCCTCCGTGAGCCCGAGGCGGAGCGAAGCAGCGAAGCGCTCACCGGCAGAACGATTGCGTGAAAATGGAAATCACCCGGCTCGGCTCGGATCAGCTTGGTTCGCCTGTTCCGGAACAACTATTGGTGGCGACTGCGCGACAGGCACAGGCTGTTCCTTCTCCTCTCACTGTCTCTCTTCTTACATCCTATACCCCCCCCCCCCCCTTTTCCCCCCTCTCTCTCTCTCTCTCTCTCTCTCTCTCTCTCTCTCTCTCTCTCTCTCTCTCTCTCTCTCTCTCTCTCTCTCTCTCTCTCCTCCCCCCTCTCCCTGCCCATATGCTCTCCGCCGCGACACACCCTGCAGCCACAGCAGAGCGCGCCCCGCCCCGCTCTTTCCTCCGCGAGAAGCAAAGCACAACCCGGGAGGAGAGAGAATCACCATGCAGTGCAAGAAAGGGCGAGTCTTTTCCAACGAGCGCGCGCGGGTGAGCTCACACACAGACACGCTCTCTCTCTCTCTCTCTCTCTCTCTCTCTCTCTCTCTCTCTCTCTCTCTCTCTCACACACACACACACACACACACACGTGAGCGCACGCACACATAACCACACACAAACACACACATGCACGCGTGCGGACCCCAAAGACGTCGACGTCGTCTCGGTCCTCGGGCCCCAGTCCCGGTCCCGGTAATCCCAGCAGAGATCTCTGTCACTCTCAATCGTCGTTTCCTCGTGGCGCGCGCGGCCCATGGCGCGGCCGCCGCAGCTCGCCAAACTCTCTTGCCTCCTGCTCCTCCTCCCTCTCCTCTCTTCTTTTTACTCTACTTCTCAAAAACTCGTCGCGTCGGTTCGGGTCGGGGGGTCGTCAGAAAGCCATTAGGCGTCACACGCACTCCATCGTGTTACTGGGAGCGGCGGGCGTCGCGTGGGATGTTCCGTGCTCCAAGGTGAGACAGCGAGGGAGCGCGGAGGGAGAGAGAGAGAGAGAGAGAGAGAAAGCGAAAAAAATATTTAGAGAACGCAACGGGGTTATCACAAGCACACCAAAGCGACAAAAGTTACATTAGTTTTTGTTTTCTTTAATGTTAAGCGAAAACAAAGTAAGACTTGATCCGATCATCTTGAAAGCAGCACCATGGTTGTCTTGAAAGCAGCACCATGGTTGTTTCATAGAAGATGCAGGTGGGTTTACCTATCTGCTCTTCCCGTCAGGCGGGTCTGCCTAAACCTAAGGGGCTATGGGCGCCTTACGATAAGAGAGAGAATAGGCAAATCCACCCGAACCTGCATTTTCTTTCAAACAATGATTGATGACTAAGAAATGTCCAAGTGAATGGGTCCAAAAAGTTCTGTAAGACTGCGACGAATTATGGTTGTGATACCCCGGTATAACACTCTGTAATACACAGTAATACCGAGTAGTGGTTTTCGCGCTCGGTGAGATCACCAGGATACCGCCGGCAAGCCGCACGCGCGCGCGCACAGACGCAAACACACATATACACACACACATACAACGCACGCCTCGGACCGAATCCGCTTTCGCTCGTTTGCAAATATTCGCGGGCTACTCTCGTGTGTGGGACGGGCAAACATAATGTCGCCTCGAACCTCCCCCATCCATCCCGCCCACTACGACCTACAGTGTGGCCCTTATATGTCCCTGCGAGGGACAGCGCGGCGCCCCGGTGGTGGGGCCACGAGGCCACGGGGCTACGGGGCCATCATCAGAGCATCCGCCCCGGGGCCCAGCCCAAGCGGGGTAGGGCCGCCGCATAGCGTTATGGGGCCGTCCTATGGGCTGACGTCACGAGAGAATACGGCAGCAGCTCTTAACACGGTTCGCACTGCAAAACACACCCACTCAAGCAGACGACATTTCCACGCGAACAACAAGCGCAATCCACGACAGATCCAACACCCGTCCCCTTCCGAATTTATTACGACGCTCTTTGCGTGTTAATGTTCGTTTATATTCGCATTTTCTTTTTTTTTCCTTTGTTTAAAGGGACGCACTATACTCTACTGCACTGTACACGGGCAACAGCGCGCATTCAAATCTTGGCGCCCCAACAGAGCGGAAGCATGACCCTACATTCTGGCGGCGGGGGAGCGTCCCTGCCCGTCCCAGCCCCCACCACTTGCACCATTAGCGCTTCCGAGTCCCCAAAAGGACCCCAAAAGGGCCCCAAAAGGACCTCTGCTCCCTCCCCGTCCTCCGTGCCGCGCACAACAGGGTCTGGCCCGGCCCCGCCCCGCCCTGCTCTGCCCCACCCCGCCCCGCCACGCCCCGGCCGGCGCAGCGGGACTTAGCACGCGCCTATTACAGCGGCTGTAAATACTGGCGCCGCTTGGCAAGCCACCCAAAGTGCTGGTTTCGCGATTTGCTCAATTGGCCGCCACGGTACCGCACCAGGCGCAGCGCAGGCCAGCGGCGGCACCGGACCGGGTCAAACTGCGAGAAATGCGAGCACACATGTGGGTGGTGGAGAGAGATAGCAGCAGGGTGGGGAAGGGAGAGTGTGCAGGAGAGTAAGAGATAAAAACTCAAAACGACGGTGTGTATGACGCACTTTGTGTGATCCATTGTGCGGATTTACTATGGGCTCAAGACAAAAAATACAGGCTCGTAATTTTCTCTTTTTTCTTTTTTTTATTATTATTTAGAGGCTGGTAGAAGTGGAAGCACGCACCGAAACGACGACACCACCACGACCACCACCAACAGCAGAGGGCGGCACAGTGGCTGGCTCATCGGAAACTGCCCGCCCCGCCCCGCCACACAGTGCAAAGTGAAGAGTAGTGGGCGCCGGAAGTGAGAAGTCCTTATCTAATCGCGACTCTCGCTGCTGGCTCTGGCCCGGCGGCCCCTGGAGCAAGTTTTCGCGCGGGCGGGGCCAGCTCGCTGTTCTCTCTCTCTTTCTCTCTCTCTCTCTCTCTCTCTCTCTCTCTCTCTCTCTCTCTCTCTCTCTCTCTCTCTCATCGCAGTAGCCCTGCCCAGCCCTCTCCCACCCCGCCCTCCCCCACGTCGCAATAAGTTACGCCCCGCGACACGCTGCATTATCGCTGCGTTGAAGAACTCAAACCTGTCGCGTCCACGTGGACCACGTGGACCGCGAGGGGAGGGAGGGAACGGACCACCTAACAAGATAGGGAGGAGGGGAGTGGATAAAAGATGGATCTGAAGCCACTGTCCCCTGCTGCAGGCAGCGATCAGCCGCCGAGCTCCAGCAGCCGACCGATTCCAAAGATCGCTTTCATGCCTCTGTCCTCGTCGCACTCATGGAGCACTACCATGGCCAGCATGGGGCACCGCTGTAGGTGCGACAAGGACGGAGGGACGAGGTCGATCTTCTGAATCGAATCAGTCGGCAGATCCGCGCAGCACAGTCACTCTCGCGGCGAGCTCCTGCTGCCCGGCCCGGATCAGGCAGCGGATCCGCCCCTCTCTAATGGTCACCTCGAGCGGCCCGCGCAGCAGCATCCCAACGGAACAGATGGATAGATGGATGGTGGGCCGGGCAGGGCACGAGGGGCCGGCCGGGCCGCTCCGCGTGTTTTAGTAGAGTGAGAGCGGAAGGGTCACTCCCGGGCCCATGAATCGGAGCCCCCGGAGGAGCTGAAGGAGGAGGAGAAGCAGGAGGAAGAGGAGTTGGGGGAGTGCAAGGAGGAAGTGGAGGAGGAAGAGAGAGGAGCAGGAGGGGGAGAGGGAGGAGCGGGAGGAGGACGGGAGGGGATGCGCCTTACCCTTGGGCCGTCCCTGAGGCAGCAGGGGGAGGCAACGGACGCCTCTCCCCCGAGATGTCGGGGCCGGGCCGGGAGATACAAGGGCGTCAGTCTCAACCCCTTCAGTCGTACATTAGTGCGTGTATCACCTGCAGTGGGCCATTAAGAGCGAGCGGGATGGGCCGGCGGGATGCGGCGCGCGGGGCGCGAGGTGCGGGGTGCGGGGCGTGGGGCGCGGGGTGTGGGGCGCAGGGCGCAGGGCGAGGGGCGAGGGGCGAGGGGCGCGGGGCGCGGGACTGCCCGGCCGCCCGCCCGCGCGCACACCACACCCTCCTCCCCTCCTCGCTCGCAAACGCAAGACGTTTAGCGCGTTTAGCAGCTGTGCGAGAAGCGTGATGGTGGGGTGCGGGGCTATACACTGCCAACTGCTTTTCATTATTGCGGGAATAATTATCAACAGTTGTAGTGGGCGCGAAGCAGGAGATACAAGTAACGCTCTGAGGGTGTGTGTGGTTTAAGGGTCATGAGCCGCGCTGCGTGCTGCGCGCAGGTCTGCCAGCCCCAGGAGGGGCCATTGTCCTTTAACAAGCGGGGTCGGTAGGCAGACCCGCAACACTGCAGTGTGGTGTCGTAGTGGTCTTTAGAAGCACGAATGCTAAACGCATCAATAATAAATACCGATCATAGCCTTGCTTCAACATTTAGCCCAACATTTTCCCTTACTGGTATTATTGGCCCGAGCGAGCCGTCGCGTTTCAGGCCGGTTGTTGGCACAGCGCTGGTGTTTGCACCCCCGGACCCCCCACCCCAACCCCTTCCTACCCTTTCGCCCTCTTCTGCTCGGCTCGCACTCGGCCGGTCGGTCGATGACACTCCAGCCCGCTCCAGCCCTGCACAAGCAGCGCCCCAAACACTCTAGTCTGAGTGATGCACTGCCAATCACCTGATCGCCCCGCAGTGAGCACCTGGCGGTGAACATCAAGTGACATCAGGTATCGGGCGTACCACTTGGGCCCCAAAAGGCAACACTTACACACCGACTTTCAGCACATTGTTCTGGATTTAATCAATGGAAATGTGGCTGCTGTGAGAAATAGGAAAAAAGATATTACGTGAAATTTTGAACGAACCAGTCTATTCGGTATTTCCGTCATCCCCCTGACAATGCGACCTTATCCGGGCGGTATCGCCGATGAATAAGCTGGATCACAGAGTGAAAGGTCATCCAGCGAGGCGGGGCGGTACGGGGCGGGGCAGCCACAACGCTAGCAAGGCTATTTGTCGAGTTCACCGATGCGCGCGAGCAGCCCGCCCCGCCCCACCCAACCCCACCCCGCCCCGCCCCGCCCCGCGCCGCCCCGCGCTCCGCCCCGCCATACACCACGGACCGACCGGACCGGAGTTTTAATTGAAAACAGTCGGCCTTTTCTCTCTTTCGACTCTCGCTGGCGCTGCGCGGCGCGGCAGCGCACTCCGCCCCGCCCCGCCCCACCCCGCCCCACCCCGCCCCGCCTCGCCTCGCCCCGCCCCGCCCCGCCCCGCCCGCCGCTCCGAGTCCCGCAGAGGGACCGCCAATAATTTGTTGCGCGGTCGGGAATAACGAAAAAAAAAAAAAACAAAAAACAAACAAACAATGCGATTCATTCGTTCAAAGGGCCAACCCAGCGGTAGTGGCTTCCCTGCTCCAACAAGCTCTCCGTTCTAAAAAGAGAGCCTTTATGCACTGCAAACTCAAATGCGAACTAAGTAGGTCATCAAACGATCAAAAAATCAGGTGGCTGAGCGTTTCTTCTTGTGGGACCCGCATCACATGCGGAGTGAGATTTTGAAAAACCCTCGGAAGCTCCTATTCTAGTGCGTATAGAGAATATCCTTAACAATTTACTTGAAGGATACACACTCTCAAGTCTAGCAGATTAACAGCAGTTGCTACCAATCGATTTAACAAAGCACTCACACACCTGTATGCCGTATGTCCGTTTTTGTTCGCACTGTTGGATCCGATACCCTCTCTCTCGCCTAGGTTGGTCTAGGTCACCAGCATCACACTCACTCACTCACTCACTCACTCACTCTCTCTCTCTCTCTCTTTCTCTCTCTCTCTCTCTCTCTCTGATTGCGAGCGGAAAGTGCTCGGCAACGTGACGTGCTGCCACGCCACCCCCGCTCCCAGACCGCATGCGGCAGGCCGCGCCGCCCCGCCGCCCCGCCGCGCCGCGCTCGCGAGGGATCAGTTATACAGGGCCATAACTTACAGCCGCTTTCACACGTGACACAACAGCGCCGCTGCCCGCCCCGCCCCGCGCGGCCTCTAGGTGGGTTTCCTTCCCTCGCACCGTGCAGCGAGCGCCACCCACCGCAAAGCCTCTCTGCTCTACGTCTCTCTCTCACTCACTCTCACTGCTTCTCTCGCCCCATCCTCGTAATGCTGCTGCTGAGGCAGTGCACGCCAGGCAGGCAGGTATCGCGCGGGGCACCCCGTGCGTCTGTCCTCCCCGCCACCCCAGCACACCCCAACACCCCGCCCCGCCATGGAGCAGGGCAAGAGCCCTCATGTGGGTGGCACACACACACACACACACACACACACACACACACACCAAGAAAGGCCCGCACGCGGCGCGCGCGCGCACACACACACACACACAGTAATTAATTAGGGTCAGTACGGGTAATTTCAAAGTGCTAGGCAAAAGGGGTAAAGAAAAAAAAACACGCGGGAAGAACGGAGACGGGAGAATGAAGAGTAAGAGCAATAAAAAGAGGGACTACTTTTGCAGAAGCAGAGGTCCGGGAGGAGAGGAGGTGGATGCAGGCAGGAGCCGCCAGGTAGAGATGTGACCCGCCGCACCCCACCCCGCTCCCCCGCTCCGTTCTACCCCGCCGCGCCGCGCCCCGCCGGCCCCGCCGGTAATGGGTCACATCCATCGCGGCATTAGTCTATGGCGAGGAGAGTCCCCCGGTCAGGACAATGAGGCGTCGCGGGACACCGATCCCTCTCTCTCTCTTTTTCCCTCCTCCACCCACCTCCCCCTCCCCCTCTCCCTCTCTCTTAGGGGGAGCGAATGAATCCTGGCGATGGCTGCTCGCGCACGAAGCCGCTAGTTGGGTGGCCTACCTCCAACAGAGGATGGTGGAGAAACGAAATAAGAGGGCGACACGAGACGAGAGAGATGGCAGGTAAAATAAAATTGAAGAGAGACGGATAGTTATAGACAGGGAGAGAAAGCGAGAGAGGAGAGGGAAAGGGAGGGGGTAATGCAGCCTGCTCGTGCCTCCCCGCCGGCCGTGGACAAGCGAGCGCGACAGAAAGTCTAACGCCCGGCTCATAAATGAAGGCGCTCTTGCCTTCCTCCCTCGTTTTTACGATTCCCACAGTAAGAGAGCGAAGTAGCGAGAGAGAGAGAGAGTCAGAGAGAGAGAGAGAGATTGGGAGCAAAAGAAGGGGATTTCTATCGCCCTGTCTCTCTCGCTCCCGGCTCGCGCGGCGCGGCAGAGAAATCTCATGTCCCAAACTCAATTTGGTGTGCAGGGGAAGATGGAGGAGCGTCCGACATAAACCTCCCTCGTCCCAAACATTTCTTGTGACTGTCCGTCTGTCCCTGCCGCGCCGCCCGTCCGTCCACCGCCTCCTCAATCACGGCGCGGGCGCCAGCATCGGCCGCCACGACCCGCCCCGCCCCGCCACGCCGCGGCCAAGTTACCCCCGCAGCCCTCGACATAAGCACAACACGGTAACGCTCTGCAAAGCGGCGTAACGTAACGTATCGGTCCGCGCGCCGATAACTTCAGGCGCGGCGCTGTGCGGAATGCGGTGGTGGTGCAGGCAATGGGAGGGGGGCCGCGGGGGGAGTGGTTCACAAGAAAAGCCTTCCCTCCCCCCGTCGGGAGCGGAGAGGTTAGAGGGGGGGGGGGGGCCGACACATGACCGGTACTAATGTGCGGTGAGCGGCCAACTCATTTGTCACAAGCAGCTTTCATTTGCGCCGCCCCCCCCCCCCCCCCTCCCTCGTCCACATCACGCCCCACTACATCCCGACCCCATACCCGGCCGAGCGGCGGGACAAAAACGCGCGATGAAAGGGACTTTTCACTTACTACCAACGAACTGGTGTTTCAGAGAAGACGCTGCTGGTGCGAGCGGGTTTGCCTATCCACAAGGGGCTATGGCGCCTTACGGGCAGAGGGAGGAGGCCCAAACCCGCTGGCGCATCTGCGTCTTCTCCGAAAAACCTTGTATTCGCGAATGGGAAAATTTAAAACAAAATGAAAATAAAGTCCAACCCGAACATTTTAAATACGGCGAAATTGCAGATAACCTATCACTGTAAACAGCGGCGCAAAAATACAAAGCAAATAAAAACAATCGGTTGCAAAAATCAGAAATTTTGGTCTAATTTTCCATCCCCGCGATCACTCCGCCGAGACGGCGCGCTAATTGGGGCTCTCGGCTCAGCCCCACGCCGCCCCGCCTCACCAACTCCTCCATCACGAACTAGTTGCTGCTCGATGCGCCGCCGCCCCCGCCGCCGCCGGCGCCTGACGTTGACGACCCGATGATGTCTGTGCTGACCTCAGCGAGGCGCCGGTGCCCCCCACCGTAGGCACTCGACTCACGCGCCACGCACGCGACTCGGGACGGGGCTGGGCTGGGGCTCACGAGGCAGAAAGTGCACTGACTGCGGCGGGGCAGAGTGGGGTGGGGCGTCTCGAGACACGCCGCACAGTTAGCAGCTAAACGAGCCGTTTGGCAGCCCTCCCCCTCCACAACGGCCTCTCTCTCTCTCTCTCTCTCTCTCTCTCTCTCTCTCTCTCTCTCTCTCTCTCTCTCTCTCTCTCTCCCTCTCCCTCTCTCCTCTCGCCGCCGCCAGCACCTCCCCGGTCCTTGCTCGCGCTCCCGTTCCATCTCTGTCTCTCCCCCATCCCTACCCCGCGCGCTACAAATCTTTCGTCGTTTGCTCTCTCACTCCCTCTCGCGCGCGCTCTCTTGTTCCCCGACGGCCCTTCCCGCTCGTGTAGCGTCACGAGGCCCGTTCATGCACGAGCGTGATGGACATCTATCACTCTGCGAGGGGGAGGGAGTCGGAGACAGAGAGAGGGGAGAGAGAGGGAGAGGGTCAGGGGGAGCGAGAGGCGAGAGACAAGGAAAAACGAGGACAGGGGGAGGCGAAGGCCAGCGGGGGCGTAGCTCTGTGGGGTGGGGACTCACTGAGCGCGGGAACAGAGAGAGAGAGAGAGAGAGAGAGAGAGAGAGAGAGAGAGAGAGAGAGAGAGAGAGAGAGAGAGAGGGAGGGAGGGAGGGAGGGAGAGGGGGGGAGAGTGGGAGGGCGTATGCACGACGACGGTCAGAAACCCATCGTAAAGCTCGACGGGGTTTCATTCGCCTGCATAGCTTGAGGCTCCCCCTCACCTCCCCCCCTATCCACCCTCCCCCCCCCCCCCCCACGCGCGCGACCTCGCTCAGCCCCTATCCCCCCAAGCGAGCACCCCCGACCGCTGTCCGCTCCGCCGCTCCGCCCTGCTCGGGGACCCATAAATGAAGGAGGCCAATCATAGTGCACTACAAGCAAAACGTTACGACGGCGACGTACGTACGGAGCAAGGCTCGGGGCGGAGCGGGGCGGGTCCAATTCTGCGTTTTGCTTCACCGCACTAAAAGGAGTCTGAGAGACGAGAGGGGGGCAGTGCGGAGAGACACACAGCACCGCAGCGGGAGAGCAGGGCAGAGCGGGGGCGGAGGGAGAGCTAAAACACAACACACCAATCACGAATATATCGAGGGAGGGCAGAGTCCCAGCCCCAGCCTGCTGCGGCCCGGCCGCACCGACCCGACCTGCCAAGCCCACAGCCCAGTCCCGGCCGCCGCCCCGACAAAACGCGCCCATTTGGATTCATAAGCTTACGCGTTCTCAGGTGGCTGTAATTAAGAGAGTGAGAGAGGGAAGGAGAGAGAGAGAGAGAGACAAGGAGAGACGAGCGTGGAAACGCGCTAACGGACGGTAGTACAGCAGGGCGCTGTGCTACTTGGCAGAGGCGGTGCCGAAAACAAGACAAACCAGATTAATTAAAATTACCCACCACCATCACCACCACGTCCGCAGCGAATGCGCGGCAAATTTCGTCAAAAGAAGTAAAATGAAATTAAAATTGTAGCACACGTCGCACGCTTGCGTATTACAAAAAACGAAAGAAAACCACCAACCGACATTTTTTTATTTTTTTTTTAAAAAAAAGGTAAATAAAAAACTAGATTAATTATTTGACGCCGCGCGAATGGACGCGGCCCGCTCCTATTCGGTCAGAGACGAAATTAGCTCCGAGGCAGGGCTTGGCGGTGCGAGGCGTGGCGGAGCGGGGCGCGACGGCCTCCAAAGGGTCAGCGGGCGGGGCGGGGCGGGGCGAGAGTCCGCTCCCCGTCGTCTCATTAAATGTTTCACGACGACAGCCGCTCTACAGCGCCGGCCCGGAAGGCGGAATAGGATAGTATGTGAATAACACGGTAATTCCAAAGTGTCGTCCTCCTTTTAGCTCTTACCTGTCCTTGTCCCGCCCCCGTGCACGAGTCGGTCGCGACTCTCCAGTTTTCTTTCTCTCTTCTTCTCCTCACCCCGAGACTTCAGAATGAGTTGGTTTTAAGTATGGCTGTGGATAGAGGCCGTCCTGCTCGCACCAGACACGCGGGGCTTGCGGATGTACTCTTCTCTCCCATCAGCGTGTTTTTATCATTTCCTTCCTCTCTCTCCCCAGCCGCCCCACGGCGGGCTGCGAGCTGCGAGGCGACGCGGTGCAGACTCGCAAGCGGCTGCTTATACACCCGCGGTTTACTATATATATAAACGTTTATGTCACGTAAAACTCCCTCACAAGTCATGCTGCACAGTACCCCTCCTCCCCCACCTTTCCTACTCCACACATTCCTTTTCCTTGTCCTAGCTCGTCACCTTTTTTTTTCTCCTTTTTTTTACGCCTCCTATAAACGTTTTTACTGCTCTGAAATAAATATCCGCGGCCCAAATAAAGTTTTCATCGACAATAATGCATGCCGTCAGGTGTCGGTGGAAGAGTCTCGTGTAAGGACGTGTCTCTGTGAGCGTGGGTGCGTGTGTAGTACGTGAGCGTGAGCGTGAGCGTGAGCGTGTGTGTGTGTGTGTGTGTGTGTGTGTGTGTGTGTGTGTGATGTGCGTTGGCGCGCGTGCCACGAGCGAGCGCTTGTTCCAGGTGCGAAAGCCCCAAGGTACATGTAGCAGTAGCAGGGGCAGACGGGTCGAGAGCAAAGCTAAATGCCGGCAGCGGCCTTTCAACTCCAAACGCAACAGCAGCAACGAAAAAAAAAAAGATAAACGAAAAGACAGAGGAAAAACACACACACAAAAAAAACAGTACCTCAAAAAGCAGTCAGCGCAATGCATTATTACAGTGTACCGAGCCGTCACGTCGACCAGAGAGCCCCCGCAGCAGCGGCACGTGCCTCGTGCCCCGCGGCGGGGCGGGGCGGGGCGTGGTGACAAACCAACCCCTTTCTTTGGCCACAGCTAAGTGGATAAACAGAACCGACCGACCAGGTCGTATGGGCCATGGGTCATTCATGACCCTCACCAGGACAGGCCTGCTGACCGGGGGCGCCCTCCCCGCTCCTGTAACCGGACTGAGGCGAGCCGCTTATGTAAAATGGGCACTGTGAGTGCCTCGGACCAAAGGTGGACACCCTCGACTCGGACGTACCCAAACCCACCTCTCTCTTTCTCACTCCCCTGCGGGCAGAAACACCCGAGACACAGTGAGAGAAAAGGCGATCCACGGCCACGGGTCCTAAGCACAAAACACCGTTTCAACATTACGAAAACTATAGCCAGCAGCTCAAAATGTTGTTACTTCATTAAGTTTTTGAAATCAATTTGGATAGAAAGGACAGGACAGGCACGTTAAGGTCAATAATATTGCTTTGGGTGAGCCACATATCCAACTCAGCAAAGTTTTGGGTCGCGACCATTTGACATTAAAATTTTACATTTATTATTTGTTGCAAAAGTTTAACTTCTTGATTGGGTGGATGATTTTACAAACGAATATGTTACCGCTTTAACCGAGGGGGAAACACCTCTAAAATTTTTTACACCTCGTAATTCAAAAAAGAAAATCAGGAAAATTCGCCAAAATATCCTAAATTGTTCAAAAATTTAAAAAAAAACTTCACAAAAAAATTTATACACTTGAAATTCAGAGTTTTTTCTCCCTCAGCTTTGACTTTTCATTTTACTTTTATTAGGGCCGGTCCGCAGTCGGGCTCCAGGCAGAATCGGGAAAACCAAATAATCGCACATACCCCGATGTTAGTTCCGACAGGGTTCAAACCAGATCCCAATTCCCATTTTCCCTGACTTTTCCTGACTTCCAGACCTAAAATTCGCAATTTTCCCTGACCTTTTTTCTAGTTTTGAGAAGCTCATTCAGTGGCTGCAGCGTGACCCGGAGAATATATCTGCCGAGGCTACGGTACACAGCATTTGCTCTCTCACCTTAATTTTTTTCCCTGACCCAAAACAAATTTCCCTGACTTTTCTATGACTTCCAGACCCCTTTTTTTTTTTTCCTCCCTGACTTCACTGACCGGCATGAGCCCTGAACGATGTAAAACGGGCACGCCTCACCAGGTGAGGTGACCCACCCGAGTGAGCAGTGGGCGGGAGGGGCGGGAGGTGGTGCAGTCTGCTGCACCCCGCACTGTCCCCCTCCCAGAGTCGGGACATTCCAGGTCGCCTGGTACACAGGCTCTGCTCTCGCATCCAGCGGGGCGTTCTGGACCGTGCCCGCCCCGCCCCGCCCCGCCTCACCACGCCCCACGCCATGCCGCCGGCCCGTTTCGGCCCGTTTCCGACCGTTATGGCAGCCGTTGCGGGGCAGCCCGGGCGCCGCCCCGCGCCGTGCCGTGCAGGGGCGCCGGGACGGGGTGCAAGCGAACGGGACGCCATTGTCTCCCGCTCTCTCTCTCTCTCTCTCTCTCTCTCTCTCTCTCTCTCTCTCTCTCTCTCTCTCTCTCTCTCTCCACGACTTGCCTCTAAGCCTGGGCGCTGTGCGGGTGCGGTCCGCGGACACCGTGGTGCAAACAGTCGTGAGGTTTTCGTTAAAAAAAAATTTCACATAGTGATTCACTGAATGCGCTCTGCCGTCAATATTTTGCGGCATGCTTAGTTTAGAGATGGTGGTTCACACATATTGGAGTCCGGATCACATAGCGGGGAGACAGAGAGAGAACAAGAGAGAGAGAGAGAGGGAGAGAGTGGGGTAAGGGGAAGCGCTGCACGCCACTCATACGCCTCATGCAGCTTACCCCCGCAGGATGTTCGGCGTCATAGACGCGGCGCAGACAGGTTGCTCAGAGAGGGAGAGATAGGGAGAGGGGAGGGGGAATGAGGAAGCATCGACTTGACGGCATCAGAGGGGGGGAAAAAAACAGAAAAGAAAACCTACACAAGGGGGATGAAGGAGACACCCCCTTCAAAAAAAAGTATTTAAAAAATGAGAGAAATAAACCGCATGACGGCGAAATCGCTAAAAATGCGTTGCCTCTGAGAAATTATTGCTGTTGGGGGAAGCGAAGGGGGTTGCGTCACGATGCGGGGCAGCGCGGCAGGTGCTGCACGGGCCGGCGATCACGTGCCGCGGGGAAGGGGTGGGGTGGAGCGGGGCCGGGCCCGCTGTCCACGGCGGCCAGACGCGTATTTTTCACGTGCTTCGCCGCTATTGCCCTCTGCCGCAGTACAGAAGGGCGTGGGCGGTGTGCTGCCACAAGCTCCAGCCTTGATGGCTGACGCTCAAGCTCAGGCGCTCAGGCCAGAGCAAGCTGTCGCGCCCCCCGCGCCCCCTATCCCCCTCATTGCCCCCAAGCTCTATATACTCGTGGTGAAGTTAACGGCCCGCTAAAGCAGACGCGTTTGGGTCCGCAGCGCCCCCAGGTGCAGCTCGCTCGCACGCGGCGAGGGAGATCCTTCACGACCCTGCAACACGAGCGCACCACTCACACACACACACACACACACACACACACACACACACATCTCCTCCTAATGGACTCCGACCCGACCGCATCTGCCTGGCGCACCCCTCACCCGCTGCCGGCGCCGCCACCTTCATCCCCATCACACAGCCCGCCCGATTTTTCTTCCTCCTCTTTCCCAAAATCTATCCCCTCCCCACCTCCTCCCTTCACGCCATCAACCATTTGGCTGGGCTGGGCTGGGCGGTGCGGGCCCCCCCGAACCTCCTCTTCGACCACGTACAAGACCTCTGCCCCCTCGTCACCCTATTCCCGCTATTCTCCGCTTCCGGACCCCACGTACGACGGAGGCCCCTCTGCCAAACTCCGAAGAGAGGGAGCGAGAGAGAGAGAGTAGTAAAGACAGGAACAGAGAAAGAGAGAGGGAGGGAGGGCGAGAGCGAGAGAGAGAGAGGGGGGAGAGTGAGAAACGCGCGACTCTGATGAAGCCAGCAAGACAGCCTGTGCGTGGAGAAGGGAATGGGGCTGAGAGAGAGGAAACGGCCTGGAAGGGGACTGGGCAGGGGGCACCGGCCGCTGCGCACTCCGAGGGGCCCAGCAGCAGCAGGGCCGGCCCAGGGGTGCCGACCGACACGTAGCACAAGGACTCGCAAAACACTCGCATACACACGGCCACACAAACACGTAGCATCCACGAGGCCCATTCGCCGGGAACACGCTAAATGTCTTGATTAAAGCCCTTAAGTCTAACGACTGCACCATTAAGTGCCATCAACACGCGCCGTTATTTTTCCGCGGGCTACACACACACACACACACACACACACACACACACACACACACACACACACACACACACACACACACACACATTCAGGAGCGAACACTGAGGTGGAGGGATAAAGTACCTGGGCGAAGAGGGCAATATGTATTTGTCTACACACAAACACACCTACATGCGCGCGCGCACTCTCTCTCTCTCTCTCTCTAACACACACCCACGACGACAACAACAACAACACACACTTAACCGCCGCACCACTGCGTTTCAAACACCGTCCTGGGTCTTCCAGTGGAGTACTACCCCGGGGCTAGCAGCGCCGCGCCGTCGCTGCTGCCCGGCTCACCAAAAACAAAGATGTAGCACATTTCGTTATCCTCAGGCTCACGAGAGAGAGAGAGAGAGAGAGAGAGAGAGAGAGAGAGAGAGAGAGAGAGAGAGAGAGAGGCGACTGCGGGAGTCGTAAAACAAAGTGGAAAGAGGCACGCTGCTGTGAGGTCAGTCATGTAGCTCGCCGTTGGCGGCGGCGGCGCCAAGGGGTCCTTCACTCAAAAAAAAATCAACGTACGCTCTAAAACAAAATTAGTAATAAATATCAGGGAAAAAATCAGAAAAATTTAAGAAAAATCAAGAAAAAACATTCAAAAATTCGGTGAAAATCAAGAAAAACTGGAAAACTCAGAAAAATCGGTGTACGCTTGAATTTATTGTGAAGGACCGCTCGGGCGCCTCCCGCGTAAGTGTCCCTCGTGCAGCACGCGCGGCCACGGGGGGAGCACTCGTGCCCCCTCCGGCAGTAAAAACAGAAAGAAGAAAAGTCGTCGGCTGGTCCGTGTTGACAGTACGGGCCGGGCCGGCGGCGCCGGACAGATCGCCTCTGCACACACAAGTCCAGTTCGGGGCGGGGCGGGGCGGGGGGGGGGGGGGGCCTCGTAAACGCTCTCGCGCCCCACAGCGCCAGCCAGCCCCAGCGGCACTAGCAGCGGCGCACCGGAGGCGCGCGGCCTCCAGCCTGCCGCGGCCGTCAACTTTACAAAAGCCCTAACGTAAATTTACGAGCGCGGCGGCAGCGCAGACCTCCACGCCACGCGCGGCGGTGCTGGTCGTGGTGGCAGTGCAACCCAATCTGTAACACCGTGGGAAAGGAGAGGGAATAAGGGCGTTATAGGGGGTGAGGGGTGGAGGGGGGAGTGGCCCCTTCACTCTCTAATCCGCCTTGATGGAGGAGGGGGTAGGGGGGGTGAGAGGGCACGGCCGGCGAGAGGACTCGTCCATATTGACATAATGCCCCCACGGCCGCGCCCCGCCCCTCCTGCGCGCCTATCGCCTGCTCCCCCAGAGGGAAAGACACGCGGATGCTGCGAGAATTCGGTCTGAAGGGGTGAAGAAAGGAGCGGGGAGGAAGTGGGGGGGGGGGGAGAGCGCCGGGGGCGGGGGTAAGGTCCTTTTCAAAGACGAATGGCCGTCGGGACGAGAGGAAGGACAGCCCTTCCTATCCCTCGTCGCCGCCTGGGGGGAAGGAGGCCGGGGGGTGGGGGTGGGGGTGGGACACCCCCTGCGCGCGGGACTCCTGGCGTTGCAGCTCATGGCCTCCTTGGCGTCGGGGACCGGCGGCGGCTCAGCCCGCCTGCCTCACCCCCTCCACCCCCGCCAGCAGCTCTGTGCCATGCGGTTTGAATAACAAATGAGCATTGACCTGGGGACGCGGCCCGAACCCCTCAGCCGGCGGGGCCGGGGGGTGATTGCTTCGCATTACCGCGTTACGTAACGAGAGCGTTGCAGACGGGCGCGGGCGTGACAGGTGCGTGTTTGGATCGAGCGGACCGGATATACGACCCTGCTTTCTTCCGCTGATACAGTACCTCATGAAAGCGTTATGAGAAAATCCTTTTTTCCTATCCATAATCGCCACCTAGAAAATGGCTCGTGAAATTACGTACACTCTCAGGCCGTTCTAGACATTTTATTCTATAAAATCCTCATTTTTCATACGCTAGAGACTAATATGCGCTAGCATAATTTGGAAAAAGTATTTTTTCTGTACGTGGGAAATTTTCGGTATAATTATGCACTTTTTTGGAAAAATCCATAAAATTATGGAGAAACTTTTCTTCAGGTATAGACTAATTTTCTATATTACGCTGGTTTATTTACGTCAATAGTTTATTCCGAAAATGTCTATAACAATCTGAGAGTGTATAGGGTAGCCACTAATTTCCAATTTTTTATTTTCAAAACATCAGAAGCTAATGTGATTTGTGACACGTTCCTTGATGCACTCTAGCAAGAAAACGTTGGATACAGAACGTTTGTAATGCAACCTGCCTTTTGACGTTCCTATCTCTTTACATGGATCGAAATGCATCGCCAAGTTTTCTGCCAAGCGAGTACATCACGAAACGTTTCCGACCGGGACCGCCTTTACATAACGCGACACATGTCACATTACTTTTTCCAGTGAGGCTGAGAAAACTGGTTGTTTTTCCGGAAGTGCTACCGCAAACTTGAGTGACGCACCGTCGACTCTCTTTTGGCCTACTGCAGGCTACATACACAAATCTTTTTGTCACGAAGATAATTTTCATGCGGCACTTTTCTTTCAATATCATGAAATTTTCCTGATATAATTTTAAAATCCGGACAGTACTATGCGCGGGAAGTTTCTAATCTTACCAATTTATCAGGTGGCCGTGTTTTTTTTTTTCCTTTTTGTCCCCTGACACGTGACAATCGTGACACACATTCTCTCCGCTAACACGGCTGACGCGACAAAGTGTTGGGGGTGTAATCGCGGAGGCGCTCCTAACTGCCGCCCTGTAACGCCGTAACGCCACCGCCACCACCGCGATAAGGGAAGCGAGGAGGCAATCGACGACAACAGGGAGCGGCGGCAGAGTGCCGGTGCGGTGCGGTGCGGGGGCGGGGCGGGGCGGGGCGGGGCGGGGCGGGGGCGGTTGAAGAAGAAGGTTTGCCTGGCGGTGGCAACGCGTCGAGGCGACAATCTTGTGTAATCGGATAACGCGTTCATTACGGGGAACAACCCACCTCATGCCAGCCCGCCCCGCCCCGCCCCGCCCCGCCACCTGCCGCCGCCGGCGCGTTTGCGCCCATAGCGCTGCTTGCTCACCCAGGATGCTCATTAGGGCAGATGAGGTTGAAGTTAAAAGTTGACGATCATCGGAAAGGCCGGCGGACAGCCAGTGACATACCGGCCCGCACGCAGCCGTAAGGCTGTACAGCCTGCTCCCACAGAAAAATAAATATTTCTTTTTTTCCAATTACATCATACAATGTAACATGATCGGAAGAGAGCCCTTCATCGGTCCAGCAACGCCTGAAGCAAACAATTGGCCGGGCCGGATTCCATATTTCACGCCAAGTCTCAGCCGAACCGCGTCTGCAGGTGTTGTCCCTCCACAGTGAGGCCCTCCTCCACAAAGCAGTTGAGATTTCTGCAAAACTTGGCCAGAAGAATGGTCCCTCCGGTCCAGCTTTGAGCTCACCACCATACCTCCCACACTAAGAGGGCAAAATATTCATATATACATTTTTTTTAAATGTGGGAGAGTGGAAATAAAAAGTATGCTTTTACCCCGTTTATCTACCTCTTCTCTGCTCGGGCGTGTCCGGGCCGCTTCCGCTGCCTCTGGCCTGGCCAGGCCCGGGCGCCCCTGCCCGCCGGGCCCCGCGGGAGAATGAGATATACTTTCACAGTGATTATTTATCACATCCCCAAACACAGTGGCGGAACCAGCCGCGAGCCCACAGACACTGAGGTAGGAGAAGGGGAGAGAGGAAGAGGGAGGAGAGAGAGAGAGGGACGGAAACACGGGTGGAAACGAAAGGAAGACAGAGAGCGATATCGCCGCAGCAAAACACGGGTAAGGGCAGGAAGAAGACCGCCCTCCCCCTCACACACACACACACACACACACACACACACACACACACACACACACACACACACACACACACACACACACATAGCGGCACTGCAGCCCACCGGACGTTAGCCCCCGAAAATAAACGAACAATGGGAAACCCACGATAAAATAAAGTAAAACGTAGCGGGATAAAACCACATCAACGTCACCGCCCTCTTGAAATCTCTCCCTCCCCCTGGACGGCCGACCGGTCAGTATTTATGGTGCGGTCCAGGCGGGGGCGGCGAGGAGGAGGGAGGCCACACTAAGTGAGCGCGCGCGCGCTGTTATTTTGCGGGGGGCTGGCAGGCAGGTCATTATATCTCCCTTGGACTAATCACAAATGTATGGAGGGGAGTGGGGGTGGGGTGGGTGGCGCCTCCTGCCCCCCCCCCCTCTCCCCTAACCTCCCCCCGTCGGGCTTGCGAAGCACTGCAATCAGATGCGAGAGTCACCGCCCGCCGGTCTAACCGCTCGTCCGTCCGGAGGATTTGGTTCGGCTGTACCGCACTGTCATCCCCCCGTGACAACATTGGCCCCAGAGGGGGCGGCGGGGGAGGGGGGGGGGTGCTCGTTAGCTGCTCGAACGTACCGTGCTGATTACACCGCACTGACGAAGCCCGCACCATGACAATTACGCGTCATTTAAAACAACAGGACATAAAAAAACGACGGCGGATAATCGCGTCCTGATGGCCACTGTCAGGGTATCACAACAGCTCCCGATAGGCGGGCGACTAACTCCCCACTCGCTCCATCTGCATGAAGTCCCCACAGGGACTACGGGGACGCGCGGGGGACGAAGGCCAGCGGGTCAGCTCCTTGCAGCCGCGCCTTTCTGGGGCGGGGCCACTCCCTTTTGCAAATCACTGTCGTTCGTTTTCAGCCCCATTTAATCACAAGCTCTGGGGAGAGGGGGGGGGGAGGAGGGGGATAATTTATCAGCGTTGCCCAGGGGGAGCTCCCCGGGTGGCAGAGGTCGGGGAGGGCTCCAATACCCCACCTCCTACCCCTCCGCGAGTGTCCCCGCCAGGTACTTTCAATTCAGTCACGTAACTGGCCCTCCAACAGTTTCCTAAGCAAGTTCACAAGGCGGCCTGCCCCGGCCCCGCCCCGCCCCGCCCCGCCCTCGGGTCGTCCCCCGGGCCCGCTCAGCTCGGCTCGCTTCACCCGGAAGCGGAAGGAGCCGGGAGTATCCGCGAGCTGGGCCGGCGCAAAATTCGAAAAGGGGCGGTGCAGATAATAGAATTAGCTCCATAAGGACAACCTCTGCCCGCTCAAAACAGCTCACGCCTCCCCTCTCCTACCCGGATTAGCGAATACAACGAGCGGTACCCTCCGCACGCCGCTCTCCCATCTCTTTCTCTCTCTCTCCCTTCACTCTCCATCTCTCTTTCACTCAATGTTTCGATTCCAATTTTTCAGCTGGCTGAACGCCCCGCCATTCGCACCCAACGGACTGGTTAAATCCTTTCCACGCCATCAGCGACTGTTGGAACTCGTATGAATATTTTATCCCGAGCTAACGTCTCTGCCCTCAAAAAATGGCCGCCCTGTCACTGCCACCCCCCCCCCCCCACCATTCTCCTATTCCCCCTGCTCGACAACGCGTTTTCCCGCAGATAAAATTAATAATAACGCGGGTTCGCGCGCGCCCCCACACCGGTATGGTGGTGGTGCCCCAACAAGGGCGCGCTCACACACGCGATACGCGATATAACAACGTATCACAAAAAAAAAAAATACGACACGCGCGCACACACACACACGCACACCGCTGACGGTCAAACAGCGCGAAGGCGCCGCCGAGTGTGCGGCCGCGGGCCGCCGGGCCAACAACCAGCCAGCGTGTGAAATCTGTTTGAAAAATGGCAGATGTCCGCAGGCCGCCATTAGTCATCGCGATCCCAATGGAATGGGCCATTTCATCCCCGTGCGAGTCGGACCCGCCGGGCCGGGCCGGGGCCTTGCGCCCCGCAACACATTATTGTGTTTCCGTCTGCTCGGAGCTGGCCATCATACTGCGTCCGGCCAACAACACCACCGCGCAATTACTTTTTATTTTCCTGCATTCTGAAGCATATATTTCTTTCACCCATCGATATTTTGCAGAGTATCCTGCGAGCAGTTCTCCTTGCTGGAGTGGCAACAGCAGGAGCGAGCGCACACAAGCAGCCAGCCAGCCAGGCCGCGCCGCCGCCGCGCCGCCCCTTTCCGCGCGGAATGAAACGCGTTAACAAGAGGCGGGCAGGGACTCTGAGGAACTCACCTCCTCGAGAGGAAAGCCCCGCCCCGCCCCGCCCCGCCACGCCCGCGCTCCCCCCTCCCCCTCGCCACACAGCAGCAGCGCCAGCACGCGCAAGAGAAAATGCAAACACCTGCGCGTGTTCCGCCAAGTGTGTAAATATCCCCCTGCCGGTGGCGGGGCGTGGCGTGGCGGGGCGGGGCGGGGCGGGGCGGGGCGAGGCGGGGCAGGGCGCCGAGCAGAGCAAAGGGGCGCAGGAGCAGGGGGAGCGCGAGAGGTTGGCCCGCGAACAATGACGTTACATTTCGCCTTTCATCAGCGGTGTGCCCCTCGGGGCCCTATCCTCCCCGCCCCGCCCCGCCCCGCCACGCCCCGCCCGCGTAGGCAGGCATACTGGCTTTGAGCCTGCTGAGCTGCGGCTCGCGCTCGCTGCCGCATTCGAACGCACGCGCTCATCCTCCAGTCTCCAGTGGCCTCCAGTACACGTGGCGAGGTTGTAACGTTCAAATGACGCACAAAAGTTGTCGCAGTTTTCATAAAATTGTTTACTTTGTTGACTCCGCCCCATACCATACCCTCGTCGTGATTACAAATTTGGCTTAACAAAAGCCTAAATTTCTTGCACGATTCAACGGGATTAATTTATCAAAGTTATTCTTAAATTGTACTTATTATTTTATTTACTTCTACCACGAAAAGCGGAAAGCAGTATTCCTCAGCGAAACTGCAACCGAGTCGTAATTTGCCCCGGGACCACTCCAGAAAGAAGATCCAGTCTTACACGAGAAACAAGAAACAGCTCCCACGCCGGTATAGGTGATTCAATTTTCAGCCGCTTGTGTGGGCGAAAACGACGAGTGTGATTACCGAATGTGAACGTACGTGGACCGCGCCGGCTAACGCCGGCTAATCTCAACCTAATCCAATCCCGACCAAAATCCACCTCCGCTCTCCTTGGCTCCGGCTGCAACTCAGTCCGCCCCACCCCGCCCGGGTCCTGCGCGCCAAACAGTAATCACATTTAAGCACCGCAGCAGTCTCTACCTTGCGCTGCGCCCAGGGGGGTAGGGGGGGGGGCTGTTCCCTCATGGCGTGCGCTCAGCTGCGAGGGGCCCCACAATGCGCTCCAGCTCTCCGGAAGCGGAAGCGAGGCGCCGCAGCGGCACCCGCTCGCTGGAGCCTCCAGCAATCAAAGTTCCAGCATTACACACCCACTGGACCGCCGCAACGTCTCCGGCAGACTCACACTTGGGCGGCGGCGGGCGGCGGCGCCGAGCAGACGGGGACCCACGAAGCACCGAGTGAGCTTCAGGATGGGGAAAATCGTTAACAATTCAAACGACGGGTTAAATTTCACGTGAATTTCAGCGCGGTGAAGTTCATAAAAATTGTCGTAAAAACATTCACGAGGTTTAACTCTTTTCCAGGCCTGCTCTCTTCCATTGAAAAGCCTCAAACCATGGTCGCTTCCTTGACGTGAAACGAGCGTCGGTACAAATCAAGGACAGGTGGTTGGGGAAAACGAAAAGAGCCGCTCTCCGAGTGTTCTGTCGGTTATTATATACTTTATTTTAAACAGAGACGTACGTCCACGCATGCATTGTTAACGCAGAAAATTCTCGCCCAACTATGCACAATTTTCAAAAAATAAAGTTGGAAATCAGTACAAAAAATGACTAAAGCTGCGCATGCTTTAAGTCACGTACTTGTCACGTACAGTCTAGTACATGGTATTTGTATATTTGGGCATCAAGGAACAATTTTTACAGAGCGGGCACACTGCTGGGCCTATTCGCACTGAGGCGTGCGGGCGGGTCGGGAGCGGCCGGGCGGCAACACACTCACTCGAGGCAAACACTGGATCACGCGCGCGCGCCCACACCCAACGCCTTCACCCCGCCCCGCCCCGCCCCGCCCCGCCCCGCCCCGCCCCGCCCCGCCCCGCCCCGCCCAGAGCCCATAGCCCGAGCCGCTCTCCGATCTCTCTCTCCTCCGACTACATCTGGCAGCGCCATAGACGCGCCCGCTCCGTCACGGCCAATGACAAGCTTGGGGCTCTGCGCAGTGGAAGCCCCGCGCCAGCCGCCAGCCCCGCTTCCTATCTCAAGGCCCCGCGCTTTGTACCGCCCCGCCCGGCCGGGGAAAGCCACCTCCATTCGAATCGCAAGCACGCCACGCGGATCGCGCGGGCGGGCTGTCGCGACCGTAGCGACGGAGGGGCAGATGGGATGGAGACGCGCAGAAGGGAGTACGTATGGGGAAAGCAACAAAGCAGACGACGCACCATGCGGGACGTGCGATCCGGTTAACCCTTCCGAGAGGGGAGCGGGACCAGGGCGGGGCGGCGGGGGGAGGGAGTACAGTACGTGTGCATACGGGGTAAGGGACAAACCCGCGTGCGGGACTGGGGGGGGGGGGGAGGAGGCCAGAGTGCCGAACAAAAGATGGTGGCAATCCTTGCTTGCTTGTCGCGTAACCGCCCCCGCCCCGCCCCGGCCCCTCGCCTGCGGTCTCCCTGCAGCAGAGCTCAGATTATGTCACTCGGTCTCACAAGGGCCTAATTCGTCTCTTTCAATTAGGCGCACAATGCACACGACGGCAGCGGCGTCCACCCCACCCCGCCCCGCCCCGACCCTAACAAAAGGCGAGGCGACAGCTCGGCTCCGGACAGCTTGGCTCTGCCGTCTGATTCCGAACATCGCTGTCACGCCCCCGTCCTTGTCGCACTCATGGGGCCGTACTGCCCCCAACATGGGGGCACCATCATGGGTGCGACAAGGACGAAGATAGAGGAGCGATCTTCTGAATCAGTCGGCAGGACAGCGCACAGCGAGCTGCTGAGGCCTGCTGTGCTCGGCCTATCGCGCGGCCTAGAGGCTCGACACTGTGAGAGCAGAGCGAGCGGTCACTTCCGGTCAGATTCCCGACCGACTCGGAATCGCGTCAGGAGAGGGGACCACACCCCCCGTCTCCGCCTCGGCCTCCCCGGTCGGGTCGGGCGGCGCGGCGCCCCTACGCCAGAACGACGCGAGAGAAGACGAGGAGGGAGGCTATCCCTGCCGAGCCCACTGTAAAGAGAGAGAGAGAGAGAGAGAGAGAGAGAGAGAGAGAGAGAGAGAGAGAGAGAGAGAGAGAGAGAGGCCACAGAGGCTGGGGGAGAGTGACACGAGTGAGCGAGAGAGAGAGAGAGAGAGAGAGAGAGAGAGAGAGAGAGAGAGAGAGAGAGAGGAGAGAGAGAGAGAGAGAGAGAGAGAGAGAGAGAGAGAGCGGGTCGGGTCGTCGAGCCGAGCGCAGTGCTGTGATTGGGGTCGCCCAGCCCCCCCGTTATCGATTCCCAGTCAGCAAGTACGGATCCGGCGGACGATATTGAAAGGCTATGCGAGCGAAGGGGAGGGGGAAGAAATGGGCTTATCCGAAAATAAAATTGTGTCTTTACTGCGGGACCGTATTATTTTCACCCTTTCCCCCCCTGCTCCGCGCGCTGCTGCGGCCGCCGCAGTGTCCACTTCGGCCGCGATAGTCCTCGCTCGAGCCCAGTGGGGCGCAAACATGAGACTGCCCCACCCCGAAAACTCCTCCCCGCTCGGCTACATACGCGAATAACACCGCGTCGCCTATGTGAGGCGCAGGCATAGTGGTAGCAGGGTCGCACTCAGACTCAGGGGGTTCGCTCGTAGGGAGCGAGAGAGAGAGAGAGGACACTACTGAACGCTGTTCGCCCCAGCAGGTGGGTCCCGCGCAGGTGTCGCGCCTTTCAATGTTCTGCGTGGCGTCCCAATTAATACGCGGCGTTATGACGCAATTCATTACGAATCGAGGAGCAGCATCGCTTTAATTAAAACGTACGTGAGGCGCACGCGAGGCTGCGGCTAGAGGCGGGGCGGGGCGGGGCGGGGCGGGGGCCTCGAGGGCTCGGCTGGGCTGGGCTGGGACCCGCCCGTCCCGCCTGCGAGGGCCACGCCGTACCCCGCTGCAATGCCAAAGTGAATAGCGAACCGCACCATCATTATTCCAGCCCGCGCGTAACCCATTTTTTTTCTGAGGGGGGCAGGGGGCGGGGGGCAGGGAGGGGGCAAAAAAAATCTTCATACGCGGCGGCGGCGCCGCCCGGGCGAGATCGCACAGCTAGGAAACGAGGGCAGCTGGAGAGCGAGTGAGATAGAAAGTAAGAGAGATAGAGTGAACAAGAAAGAGAGGGAGAGAGAGAGGCGAGATAGGGGGAAACGCGCGCGTGACGCAAACAGGGCCGCGGCTAAAACACAAGATAGGGGAGGGGCAGGGGGGTGTCACGTGGTGTCCCAGCCTGCTCCTCTCGGCCGCGCCCTACCACCCCCGAGACTACACTCACTATCTCTCTCTCTCTCTCTCCCTGAGATTTTCACGCGCGCTGACTAAAAAGAAGAGACACGACAATGCGCCGCGCGCGGGCAAGGAGATGGGCAGGGTGGAGGACGGGAAGAAGATGATGAAGAAGAAGAAGTCTTTTCCAGCGGTTGAGCCGCCCCGCCCCGTCGAGCGGACCAGGACCGAGCCACCTTGTTTATGCGGGCGGGTCGCGCGTCCTGCGTCCTCATCTCCTTCGCCTCGTCTGCGACACATCTCTACACCGCCCTGCCCCGGCGGCGGAGGGCTTTGTACTCCCCGCTCATACTCCGTCCCCGCAGCAGCCCAGCAAGCAATAGAAAAAAAAAAACGCTCAGCTGAAATTACAGCACTACGGCTAAAAACTTAAAAAGCGCAAAAATAAATAGCAGGGTAGTGGCAAAAAAAATAAGCACCGCGTAGCTTATAAATTAGCTACTTTTTTTCCCTCCAGACGCGAATTATATTTTGTTTTTGCGTGGGGATTTCTACTCCCCGCTCATACTCCCTGCTCCCCCCCCCCCCCCTCCTCCTGGCGGGAGGCTTTGTGCTCCCCGGCATACAGCCCGCCCCACGCGCCCCAAACGCGCGTGCTTCGCAGGCAGGACTGCTGTCAAGGTCGGACCCACCCCCACACAGACGCGCTTTCTGTCTATTCAGGCATAACGCCACCGCGAGCGGGACCGCGTCGCTCCCTCCCCAACCCCTTTCAAAATCGCTTTCCACAATCGGACTTTGGCAACACTGATAACACGATACAAAGGTGTGACTGAATGCCTGGCAGCGGTAATGGGACGTACAAACTACACTCACCGCAGCCAGTAATGACTGCGGTCTTCCGCCGCCACGCCCCGCCACTCCCCGCGGCGCGCGCGAATCACAACTCGAAACATCCGAGCCGAGCTGCGGCAGAGCCAGGCAGAGCGCGCCACCGGCGGCGGGGTGGTAATTGTCCTCCAAATCGTATGGAATCAACCGCGCACCGCCCCCTCCCCTCCCCCTTTACACGATCCGACCTTTTCTTTATTCTTTTGCTTTTCAACCCGCAAACTCGCAAATAATATCGCCTTTACGTCCGCGGCGGCTGACTATCCATTTGATAAGTAAGCGCGCGCGGAAAAACACACTCACACACAGATCAAATTTATTGCAAATTTATTTTTAAATTTACAGGAGCTTAATTTTAACTAAATATAATATATGCCTACATTTGCTCAAACCGAGTCGGCAACAATAACTCCGAGTTTTCCGGAATGTTTCTGAAAAATTGTAAATTACGAAGTATAGAAAACTTTTAGAGCTGTTTCCTCCCTAGCTTTCACATACACATACACATTCACCAACGAAGCGCATGTGCCGCCTCGCGCACTCACAGAAGCACCAGCCGGCGCGCCAAACAAGTAACTCACCTGTAACCAAGCAGAAAAAAAATAAATAATTAAACGTTAGCCGAAAACTTTCGAACCACTCATAAAACCAACACAGACTAAAACGAGGGGGAAAATAAAATAAAATAAAATAAAATAAAATAAAATAAAATAAAATAAAAGTGACGTGACTTGGTTTGGACGCGCTCCGCGCACCCGCGGGGGGGCACACGCGCCGCCGCCGCCACGCGCGCACATTCCCTTCCCCTTTGTAAATGTTAGCGAGGGCGACACGTCTTAATTACAACGTCATAACACACATCAATTAAAAGTTGGCTCCGTTCCCGTCGCCCTCTCTACAAAGGGCGGGGCGGGGGCTGGCGCCAGCAGGAGCAGGCAGCGCCGAGAGAGGTCTGTGTCCTTGTGTCATTCGTTACGAGATTAGCGCGCACCTCGTACTCTCCCGCATGCGGGTATCCCTCTCTCTATACTCCAGCCTCCGCACTCCTCACTAGCAGCCAACTCTCCCTCCCTCTCTCTCTCTCTCCGTGTCTCTCTCTCTCTCTCTCTCTCTCTCTCTCTCTCTCTCTCTCTCTCTCGCTCTCTCTCTCTCGCGATGCTGCATGTGTGACGCACGGTGTCCCGCCCGACACCCGACACGCCTCAGGCTATGGTCTCCAGAGGGACGGCGGGACCCGCCGGGACCTTTCCCCAAGGCCGCCGCGCCCCGCCAGAGGTCGCCGCCGAGGTGAGAGGAGCGGCTGTCACTCGTCCCGCACCGCCGCCGCTGCTCGACCTTAGCGTCAGAGACAAGCTCGGTCGACCGAAGAGACATTGAGTCTGGAACCATATGATAGGCTGCGTCTCATTTCATTTCCGCAGGTCCAAAGGGGCCGAGGGGAAAACAACCTTCAAATTTTTGGACTCGTGCTCGCAATTCAAAAAATTTCAGGGAAATTCAGAAAATTTCTGAAAAAATTCAGAAAAAAAATCACAAAAAATTACTTAAATTTCGTGAAAATTAACAAAATCACAGGAAAAATTCAAGAAAAAACTCAGAAAACTTCACGAAAATTCACATTATCTGTACACCAAAATTCAGAGTTGTTTTTCTAGGGAGCTGATAGCACTCCAGCAGGATCTGAATATTTAACATGGATTACACACGATTACAGTCCAGATGTTCGCAGAGCTAACGATTCTATTTAGGCGTCCCCGAGCGAACGCGCCTAAGGGGATACAGATGGGAAATTTTTACCCATGATAGCTGCACTTCCCATCGAGACGTTGACGAGGGACTAGCCGGTCCTACACAGGCCAAATGACTGTAAGCAGTCGCCCCTGCCTAAGTGAAAAAGTGATCCCCCACGGGCAAGGGGTGACTAAGGGAAGGTGGGGTACATTGGGACATGGGGTACATTGGGACAGTGGCTATTTCATCTATTTCAAACTGGATTCAGATGCTACCAAAAATTGACACAATGAGCATAGGCGCATTCTTCGTGATGGCACCAGTGATTGGAAGATTACAAAACATGTGTGCTGTACAGAAAATACTAAATGAAAATTGGCACAAAAAGACGTTAAAAGTAAGGTGACGTCCCATTTGAATTTTCCCGTTTTAAAGCGAACTTAGTTGCGATAGCAAATCGGTCGGGTGGCTGGTCTATAGGTTGTTTCTTACGACACATTTAGCAGGTAAAGGTTTTGAATTGAATCCAAAAATAATGAAAAAAGATAACAAAATCAAGATCGAGGTGATCAGGTACGCATTGGGACAGTACGCCTTAATTGGCTAATGCGACTTTTCAAAAAATTCCAAAACCGTCTCATTTGGAACATAATGACTTCTATCGACTTCCAGATCGCAAGGCGGTGTGCATTCTGCACATTTCACTGGAAAACGCGTTAAATTAATTTAAATGTCCCAATGTGCCCCATCCCATGTTGTCTTATGGCGTCCCAAACTGCCCCGTACCGGGGCACATTGGGACAAGGTACAAATTTTAGGAAAACCTTTCTGCTAGCAAAGACTTAGTGATAAGATATTTGAGGGCTTTGGTGTACCAAAGACAACACTCCAATGTACGATTTGGGCCAGCTCCGGTCATTCTAAGTCTGACGGTTTCGGATCTAGAGCAAAAACAAAAAATCCGTCCCAACGTACCCCACCTTCCCTTACTCGGACCGCACATGGCCAGGGGTACGCTTCCCGCAGGAATGGATGGGACACTCGTCCCCGAGGGCATCATGCCGGCGTTTTACCCCAGGTGACCAGAGAGCGTACGTACCCCGCGCAGAGAGGGCTGGCGCGCGGCAGCGGCCGAAAGCAAAGCGCGCCGGCAATTAGTCCCAACTCCCCGGCGCGGTAATTGCCGCTTGAATTGCAGGTTTAGCGTGGCGGGGCGATGCGGGGCGATGCGGTACGATGCGGGGCGGGGAGGCATGGTGCCTCTACCTCGCGCGATGTTTGGATTGACCCGAGTGGCCCTTGATGACGGGCTGCGCTGTTATTAGCAGAGGGTTGGGAAGAGACACGGATGGAGGGCGGGTGGGAGAGAGAAAGAGGTTTCCAGCAGGGTTTATAGCGCTGTGGTGAAAACGGAGAGAGAGAGAGAGAGAGAGAGAGAGAGAGAGAGAGAGAGAGAGAGAGAGAGAGAGAGAGAGAGAGGTGCAGAGTTACTTTGTATAGAGAGGGGAGGGGCAGAGATGATGATGAAAAGGCGTTCAAGCTGATATACACGCCCGCCAATTACTAACTAGTTTGTCGCTGCGGCTTGGCACCGCGCGGCGCGCTCAGATAGCAGAGATAAGTAAGTTTAGCGGGAGGAGTAGTAAAGGAGTAGGGCGGTGGCGGGCGGCGGGGCTGCCGGCACGCTCAACGCCCAGCCCCGCCTGCAGTAGTCAAAGCCAAACAGGCTAATGCCTCCTTCTGCAGGGCGTAGCCACGCGTAGCCAGGCGAGTCCTGTTTGGATAAGCAAAACGGCGGTGCAGAGGGGCCATGTCTGGCCCTGCCTGCCCCTGCCCCCCGATGAACAGACCCGAGGGATCTGCATCGACTCAAAGTACCTGAATCATTCATCGTCTCGTCAAACGAAAAGAAAGTACTCTAGTGCAAGGCGGAGGCGGGCAGCAGGGTTGAACAGAAAAATAAAAATAATAAAACGACAGAAAACGCAAAAAAATGGTTAAATTTGTCATGCCAGACGGGCAGTACAGTAAGCACGACGCCGTTGGGATAGGGGAGCGGGATCAGGTCGTGTGCAGCGAGCAGGCCGTGCACACACAAGCACGGACACCGCTCCAGCAGCTGTTGGCCAGGTCCATGCCGAGCCCGACAACCACCCCGCCCCGCCCCGCCCCGAACCGTCAACTGTCTGATATGCAAGTCAATAAGGCTAGAAGGGGGAGGGAGGGGCAGAACGGACCCTGCCGGGCTGGGCCGGGCCGGGGCGAGAGGAGGAGGATAGCCGAGCTGAGCCGAGCAACCTAGCTCATGCGGGCTCAACACACACGGACCGATGGCCGTGCGCTTATACCCGCCCCGCCCCGCCAGGAGCAGAGCAGTGTAGTCATGAAGGCGTACACCGACAGGCAGCTCACCTCATCAGCCCCGGGCATGCGGCCGGCATATAGGCAGGTCGAAGTGCAGCGGGCAGGAATATCGCGCGCGCACACTCAGTGAGGAATCTCTCCCGTCCAGTCCGGAGAGAGAGAGAGAGAGAGAGAGAGAGAGAGAGAGAGAGAGAGAGAGAGAGAGAGAGAGAGAGAGAGAGAGAGAGAGAGAGAGCGTGGCGGACTCCACCCTTGCAGCAATTTTCAGTCGGGCGTCCGTCATCACTGGAAAAACAAAGGTAGGACGAGAAGGGTTTTAATGCCTTTGCCAAGGCATTAAAAATTAGCACCCCTGCAAAGGCATTAAAACTGTCCAAAGGTGTTAAATTTTAATGCCTTTGGACACTTTCGTGCCTTTGCAAAGGCATTAAAATTTCACACCCCTAGAAAGGCATTAAGTCCTACCTTTGTTTTTCCAGTGATCATGCTAGTCTTAGTCTTCCTTTTGGTGGAGCAGGAGTAGCGGACAGAGGGGGACAGAGGGGGACAGAGGATGAGGAGAGGGGGAGGGGGGCGAGTCGGGTGGTAGAACCGCACTGTCTTCCTGAAAGCTCGACGCGGCTGAGAGGGAGAGAGCGAGAAGGACCGAGAAGGAGAGAGACCAACTTGCAAAGCAGCAAATTGTGCAACCGCAGTCCCACCCACCCCGCTTCCCACAGAGCCTGCCTGCGCGACCGCGGCATGGTTTCAGACGAGAGAGACAGATGTAGGGGGTGGGTGGGGGGAGAGGGGGGCGGGGCAGGAGAGGGGGGGGCGGGGTCAGGGGCTGATGATAAGGGGAGCGTCGGTATTCTAGTTGGTTACCTCGTCGCCCGGTACCGCCCCGCCCCGCCCCGCCCAGTCCCGAGGAGACAAGATGGCCTCCCAAGATTGACGGGGGCGAACCCCCTGGACCGCAAGGTCCGCAAGGTGCTCGAGTCTGCATTCAGCGTGGCGATGCGGTGAGGTCCGAGGTGGCCCCGGCCCCGGCCCCGGTCCCGGTCCGGTCCATGATCCCCGCGCGCCTCGTCAGCAGCGCCAGCTTCCTATCGGAGACCCGCCTCTTTGAGCCAGCAGCGCGCCAGCACGGTCGGGCCCGGCCCGGGCGCCAACACGCACAACAGTCATGTCGAGAATGATTGTAATTGTACTTCACGAGCCAGTGATTCAAAATAACGACCTCGCATTTTCGATATCACCATAGACAGAACACGCGCAGCAGCTTTGGAGCGCGCAGGCGCGGCCTCAACCTCGCCGCGCGCCGCGCTTTTGTGAGAAGAATAACGCACCCGTATGACGCAGCGCACAACGAAACGTGACACACCCGGACCCGGCGCGCGCTCAGCTGCGCGACGCGAGACAAACGCGACGCCTTGTTTACGATAGTTACGGCCGTCGCCTCGGCGCCGCGACACCGTTTGAAACTTTTTCTTGTTCAAAACTCTCTATCTCTTTCTCTCTCTCTCTCGCTCTCGCTCTTTCTCTCTCTCTCTCTCTCTCTCTCTCTCTCTCTCTGTCCTTTACAAGTCTGATTTCTTTTCCTGCTCAGCCACGCGCCTCTCCAGTCTTTGCAAACGCGGCGAGACCAGCAGCCGATAAGACATTCAGGCCCAGTCAAGCTAAGCCCCGCGGCCGCAAAGTCCCATCCGCTACCTCCCACCACCCAACGGCTCGAAATTATTGTCGCGCAGTTCGTTTGAGTCCCGCGGCTTGGCCGGGCCGCCCCGCCCGCAGGCGACCGCGATCCAAACGCTTTTACACGAGTTGGCCGCGACTTTTATGGTTCTTAGTTGTGTGTCGCGCCTGCGCTCAACGCCGCCTCACAGAGGTTTGCATTCAATGACTGCGCGAGTTGAGATGTAAATAAGGCAGAGAGCGCTAGTGAAGTACAGTGAGGAGAGAGAGAAAGGGGAGGGAGGGAGATGGAGAAAGAGAAAGGGAGAGAGAGAGGCATAGAGGGAGATAGACAGTCCTAAGCCCAAGCGGGGAACGAAACTAGTTGGCGATCACACGGCCGGGCCGGCCGCGCCAAAGTTTGGAATCCCCACGGTTAGGAAAGTGATCCCGCTAGGCTCGAAGAGAAGGAGGATGAGGAGGAGGTGCTGCACAACGGCTGAACGCCTGCCATCACGAGCTCACACACGGCAGACACACGAGCCGAGAGGGAGAGAGGGATAGGGAGAGAGAGGGAGAGAGAGAGGGAGAGAGAGGGAGAGAGAGAGAGAGAGAAGAGGCGCGCGTAACAAGAGAAGAGGGAAGTAAAAGGAAGAGGGTTTGTTTCCATGCAGCCGGCCTGTTTGAGTTGGAGCCGGCGTGTTTATTTGCGGTGAAGGGCGGCCGGAGCGAGCGGCGCCACTGGGCCGACCGTCGGCACCGCCCGGCCTGGCCCGGCCCACCCTGCTCCCATCCCTGGACCCCCCGGGGCAGAAGAAAGCCGAGGTGAAACCCTGCTTGCCTGCCCAAGTTGATACGATGTGGATGGATGGGTTGCACAATAGTTTGGCAGCGCTCGTGCGCGGCGCGAGGCGGAAAAGTATACCGTGCCGCAAATCGCTCCTCCACTAAAAGTTAAAAATTCAAAGCAAAGAAACAAGAAATAGGAGCGAGGAAAAAAAACAAAACGGAGAAAGAATGAGAGTACGACAGCAGCTCGGGCTCCAACCACCACCGAGGCGCAGGCACGGCGCGGTCCGACATAAAAGCGGCCGGGTCGGGGCGGGCGGGGCCGGACTGGGTCTGGGCTGGACGTTACGAGCGCCATTACGAGCGCCGCACGGCCCTGCTAGCAGAGCTCTAGCCGAGAGCGCAGCGGAGAGCTTGATTGGGCGCATTGGCCACATTTCGTGCCCGGACCGCCGCCCCGCCGCCCCCCGCCACCCCACAGCAGGTTTGTGTCGAGCAGGCGAGGCAGCCGAGGTCGCAGCAGTCGGGGTGCAGATTGCAGATCTCTCGCCGCGCCTAATGGAGGCTCGGGCGTAGGGGCATAGGAGCGGGGGCGGGAGTGGGAGCGGGGAGGCTCGCGAGCCGCCGTCAAATGGCTCAGGGCCTTGTCGGCGCCACAAACGCCGCTCGCGGCCCCGGCCCCGGCCCCGGCCCCGGCCCCGGCCCCGGCCCCGGCGGTCCCTCTGAGTGTAGGTCTCTGCCGGCGGCTGTGCGCGGCCCTCGGCGCAACCAGATGGGCCGAGACAGATACAAGGGAAAAGCGTTTTGCCGACGACGTCTGAGCCAGCAGCAGAGGCCCAGCCCCGGCCCCGGCCCCGGCGGGACCAGATTAGCAGCAAGCTTGTCGACAGGGGTATCGCCCTTGTCATCTGCTGTGGACACTGCACCACCACCACCAGCAGCGGCAGTGGGGTGGCCAGGACGAGCTGTCAGCGCCCGGACACTCGCACCCGACCCGCACCCGCGCCGTCCAGATGCCCCCGCGAGGTGGAAACAACCCTGAATTTTGGTGAGCAGAATTTGCAATTTTTGGTACGAATTTATCTACATTTCCTTTTTTTTGTTTTGTTTTTTCCTTCATTTTTTCTGGAATTTCTTTATTGAAAGTAATTGCTTGGCAATTTAACAATTTTTTTCCAAATTTTCCTGAATTTTACTGCATTTTTCAGATTTTTTCTGAACTACACGTGGTGTACAAAAATTTCAGAGTTGAGCCAGGGTCCACGCTGCGACGTCCTCCGCCCCAAGATCCTGTCCACTGATGTCGTTCACCGTGTGGTATGAGTGCGACAAGGGCAGAGCTTTGATCTGGAACACCCATTTCTGCAATTTTTCAATTTTATTTCGTTGTTTTGTTTTTTTCATTTTTTTCTCGATTTTTCGGATGTATCTATTTATTTTCTTGATTTTGTTTTGATTTTACTAATGATTTTTATTAGGAGCTGTACAATGATTTTTCAAAGTGACCCCGGCAGGCGCGCACCCGTGCTCTTCTCATGCACCGCCACCCTCAAAGCCTTCGAGGAAACTACATTCAGCGGTTTACTATCCACCACCGCCGCCACGCAGCTGCTCATTAGAGCCGCCCTGGAGCCGGTCCGGCCGTTCAAAAGCGGACCATAATAAACACAGCCGCGGGCCCCGCGCCTCGCCCCGCGCTGCCCACTTCACTTCCGCCGGGCTCGGCTTCAGTCACAACCGGCCGGCAGCGGCTCGGAGGAGCAGGGCGGACCACACGAAAATAAAAAGATTCGCTACCATAGTTAATATATCAGCTAATGTGGCACCAGCTGAAAATATTCCCTCTCTCAGCTAATTTTTGCCTGAAAAAGCTACTAGCGTTTGCTATACGAGATCAGGCGTTTTCCAGTACAACAGAAACATCAGCTGAGGCCGAGGCTGAGGCAGCTAATATTTCACCTAGTGCCTAGCCAGCTAATACGTTTTTTTCCGTGCAGCGGAGCGACTGAAACATCCTGGTTAAAGGTCGCGGCGGTCATAAAGGGAGCAGCAGCCCGGCCGGCCCCCTCCCTCTCCTCCCGGACACGTGACCGCACGTCGACGCCGTCCTCTTGGACCCTGGCGGCGGCAGCACGCGGCACGTCGTGTAGACGACTCCCGGCCCCGCCGCCAGCACCATCAACGCGCGCTCGACTGACCCTGCGTCATCGGCGTCCTCACAAGTGCACGACGCCAGGAAGGACGCGCATACGCATACACAGAGCTCTTTGTCTCCATCTCTCTCTCTCACTCGCTCACACTCACACGCATGTGCGTCGCTTCGCGGCCGAGGCGTCAGGGTGTGTGGTCGTATCTCCAGGGCGGCGCCGGGTGGCGGGGCGGCTGCTCGCGTCAGCGTCGTCGTCAGCGTCCTCCTAAACCACCGCGCCACCTGCGGCGCCTCGTCACATGACGTCACGACGGCATATAAATGTCACACACACACACACTCACACACACGCGCCCGCACGCACACGCACAAGAATGGTTTCGGAAACGGGTCGCGTGCCCCGGCGACCACCGGCTTCCCTCCCAGCGCAGCAAGCGAGCCCTCCATACCGAGGTAGAGTTTACAGCCTCGCTAAATTAACACAGCTATCACCGCAACAAGAATAATTTTACGCCCCGTTTTATTCGTATTTTCCTTCTCTCTAGAGGGCGCGCGCGTTCCGGGCCGGGGCGGCCGGGGCTCGGTGCGGGGGTGGTGCGGGGGCGCGGCCCGCGCGCGAACACTTTACTTTCATTATCGCCGCGTTGGCGGTGGAGGTGGAGGCGGATCGGGGAGGCGTGGCGGGGCGCGGCGCGGCGGGGCGGGGCGGGGCGCAGGGCTGAAACCCGCGCTCGAGCGGCCTGCGGCCTCACCGCGCCGCGTACGCGCCACGAGTTTTTCGGACGCAGCAGATCCACCGAAGCCCTGCAGTGTGGGGAGCGTAGGAGGGTGGAGACGGGGGGTTTGGATATAGGGGTGCTGCACTCGAGCGGTGAGACGAGACGCGGCAGCGCAGAGTCGTGGGACCGCGCCCGAGCTGCACGCCGTGCCGAGCCGTACTGCAGCGACTGCCGTAAGGCATTTTACGCGCGCAATTCAAAGTTTCCGATCCTAGAGTCGCGAGCGCGGCGCCCCAACGTAACAGACAGGCGCCATGCTGCCCCGCCCCGCTACACCCTCCGTGCGACGACGCTTTGCTGCGCCTGAGAGAGGCGCGCTGCTGCTCCAGGACGGGACGAGAGCAGCGGCGAGAGAGAGAGAGAGAGAGGGAGAGAGAGAGAGAGAGAGAGAGAGAGAGAGAGAGAGAGAGAGAGAGCGACAAAGAGAAACTTGGAGAGAGAAAGCAGGTGAGGAATAAGGATGAATGGCCGGTAAAATGGGGTGCTCCCTCCTTCATCGCGCCAATGAACCTTGATGGCTTTCATTACCAGGTAAAGTGGTCGTTGGCGTTAGTCGCTCCGATCCCGCCGCGCCGCGTCGCCGCTGCGGCGCGACGCCTAAGGCCGACGCCTCCAGAGCGGACCGGAGGGCGTTCCGGCCGAGGCGGGGCGGGGCGAGGCGGGGCGGGTAGCCAGAGCCGCGTAATGTATGCCGTGGGGCGGGCGGAGCAGGGGGACGACCCCGGGGCGGGGCGCGGGCGGAGGGGGGCGCGGGACCGCCCGCCAGTGTCCTCCATGAGCTCCCCAGCAGGCCAGCACGGCCCGGCCCGGCACGCCGGCGGTGGCCTCGATGGGCATCGCATCGATCAGGGGACAGCAGCAGCAGCGTCTGCCTGGCTTGGCCCGGCCCCGGCCCCGGCCCCGGCCCCGGCCCCGGCCCCGGCCCCGGCCCCGGCCCCGGCCCCGGCCCCGGCCCCTGGGTCCACCCCGAAAGGCCCCGAAAGGGTTTCATCCTTGCCATCATGACATTATGCAGGTGTTCACGTCGCGCGGCGCGGCGCGGCCCGCCTCAGCCAGGCCCACGGCCCACGGGGTGGGGCGGGGCGGGGCCGGGCGGGCCAAGCCTGCCGCTCCGCTGAGCAGGGCGCCCGGTGGGGCTTCACCCACCCACAAGCCGCCAGAGAGAGAGAGAGAGAGAGAGAGAGAGAGAGAGAGAGAGAGAGAGAGGAGAGAGAGAGAGAGAGAGAGAGAGAGAGAGAGAGAGAGAGAGAGAGAGAGAGAGAGAGGCGAGAAGGGGATTGAGAAACGGAGATGGGAGGGGGGGGGCGAGATGGAGAGCACGAGGACATGGGGTTACAGTTATGGTACAAGACGGCGCGCGGTCGTGTTTCCCGGGCTGCTGGGCACGCGGGGAGCCCGGCGGACGCATTGTACTGCAAGGCATTCCGCACGGGCGCTGCGCACTGCTGCTGCTGCTGCTGCTGCGCCGGGCTGCAGGAGCGTGGCGGAGCAGTGAAGGGAGACCCGGACCCCCCTGGACCTGGACCCGGACCCAGCCTGCAGTTATGCAGCAAACGCGGCTTATTGGAATAGTTTGCGGGGGCGGTAATCACGCGAGGGAGGGGGGCGCGGGGAGGGTTCACACTGCTCAGAATGAGTCATAAACCCCGCAGCGCGCGCGACCCCGTTCTGCGGCTGCAGCTTTTTATTCCTATTTTGTCGGTTTACACACCTGTCGAGTGGCACGCGGCATAGTATGGTGTGTGTGTGGTCGGCGCGCAGCCCGCCCGGCGCCGAGAAATATAAATAGAGAGAAAGAAAAAACATAAAAAGATGCATGGCCGCGATAAGGGCTTATCTCATTACAACGGTAATTACACAGAAAGTCGCGGGAGCCCATGGCACGGCACGGCAGGACTTGGCTGGCACTGGTACGCGGCGCGGCCCCGCCCTGCGCCCTGCTGCTCCAGGCGAGAGCGAGTTAGGGGGAAGCCCGGGGGAAGGGTCAAGGCAGCTCACCTGGTGGGGCGGGGCGGGGCGGGGAGGGCACCGCCACTGGGATATTCATGCAGGGCCAGGGGCGGGCCAGCAGTGACACTCACCGCAGGAGACACCGCCGAGCCAACACCCAGGGCAGCTACCCCCTCCTCCGACAAACTAAACCCTCCTTCCTTCATAAATCGTTTAGGAATCGTCTTTCACCATCAGGCCATCACGCGGTCGGGTGATTTTGTGACAGGCTGCCGGCTGGGGCGCAAGAGCGGGGGTTCAGGGGGGAAGAGAGGGGGGGGGGCAGTCCGGCGGCGCGGGGAGCCGAGCCGAGCAGAGCGCTGAGGCGGAAGGAAGCGGCAGGACGTGCCGGCCCTCCAAAGTGTACGAGTGAGCGAGTGAGAGTGTGTGTATGTGTGCGCGAGTGAGTGTGTGTGAGAGCGTGTGTGTGTAAGTGTGTGTGTGTATGTGAGGGGAGAGTGTGCGTGAGCGTATTTTTACATAACTGAGTGTGTGTGTGTGTGTGTGTGTGAGCGCGCGAGCGTATTTGTAAGGGTGAGCGTGAATGAGTTAGTAAAATTGGACTATCACAGCGAACTCTCGGTCCGCCATGACCGTCGAGCTAATGTTAAGCCGAAATTCCTATTTTCCTTTGCGTTGTTGCTTAGGCGGCCGCGCCTGCTTCTACTGTTTGCGGGGATGCGAGCCGGTCAAGCAAGACGGGGAGGCAGGGCGGGGCGGGGCGGGGTGGGGCGGGACAGGGTGAGGGGCGTTCGGTTCCATCAGCTCACCCAAGGGAGGGGGCCCACCCCGCCCCGCCAGTGTTGTGCGCCTCGGCTCCGCCAACCCTCTCTTCTCTCTTCTCCTCTCCTCTCTCCCCCATGACTCCTTATTTCACTCTCGCTTTCACTCCCGGGCCTTATCCATTAATCACGACCACTACTACCCCGCGGCTGCAGGGAGAGGGTGGAGGAGGAGGGAAGGGGAACAGGCAAACTACACTCACACACACACACACACACACACAGGCGCGCACGCACACACACACAGACACACACAGAAGCACGCACGCACCTACGCCTGGCCGGCGGCGAGGCCTCTCCGCGCCCAATTCCGACTTCATGATTAATGCAATTAGGTGCAGGCGATTGCTCGCTGATCGCGGCAGCGCGCCCGCCCCCGCGGAGCTGGGGCTAAAGTAAGACGGGGAGGGGCCGACGGGGCTACAGTGCACGAGAGAGAAAGAGAGGGGGGGATAGCGGGAGGAGAGGGGGGGGGAGTAGGACTTTCAGCTCCGGCGGCCACCTAGTGTGTCGGCGCGGCTCGGAAAGTAAGTTTTGGTTGAGTCCCTAGGCGCGCGCGGTGGGGTAGAGGCGGGTCCAACGCGGGCCGCGGCCCCGACCCCGCCGGGACTGATGAAGTGATAGACGAACAATCAGATTACCTCCACGCCTCGCTGGCTCGACCCCGCCCCGCCCCGCCCCACCCCACCCCACCCCGCCCCGCCCCACCCCGCCCCGAGCGCCTGCGTGACTTTGAGGCCGGCCCACCGCGAGGCAGTGGTGCGGCCGGGGCGCTCGCTCACTGGAAGCTCCCCCCCGTGCGTTACACGCATCATCGAGGAGGAAGGTCAAAATAAGCCCCCGACCCAAAAAAAAATGCTCCAGAGGCGAAACTTGTCTGGTTGCGGGGGGAAGGTTGGGTGGGGGAGAAGGGGAGGATGTTACCAGGATGGGCTGGACACGACCGCAGGTCCCAACCTCAAGGAGGCTTCAGCCAAGCAGGGGATTGGAGTACAGCATCGGGGGCTAGAAGCCCCATCCTTTGTGCGAGTGGGGCGGGGCGGGGCGGGGCGGGGTCCCAGCCGCCTAGATAGATCGGGTGGCCGGCTGCTGCTGCGGCGACGTGAAGAAGAAGAGGGGCGTGCGGGGTCCAATATTCAGAGCTTCCTGCTGCCCCGCGTGCGCTGCGCGGGGTCGACCCACATCGCCGCGGCTTTTTTTTTTGCACGGGGGGAGCGGTCCGGCCCGGCCACCCGGCGCGGCGCAACACCCCGCCTCCTCGGTTAGAGAGGCGACCCCTGAGGCGAACACAAGAACTTGCTGCACCGCGTCTCCCCAACGGCGTCAGCGAAAGCAGCGCAGCCTCCGCGCGCCTCCAGCAGGCATGCGAGGCCGACAGACAGCACCAGTAGAGAGGGAAAACAACCCTGACTTTTGGTGTCCATATTTTGTAAATTTTTGAAAATTTGTAAATTTTGGTAGATTTTTTTTCAATTTTTGCTTGAATTTTCCGTGACTTTTCCAATTTTGAGGGGAATTTTCCTAAATTTTTCCGAATTTCTGAAAAAAAAATTGAATTTCTCAAAAGGTTTTGATTTAAAAACAAAAATACGATTTTACGAAATCCTAATAGGCACGAAGTACGTTAATGTTTTAGTTTCATAAAATACTCAGGCGAATGGTTTATGCGTGGAAGCATTGACTTCAAAATTTCCAGCCTTTTGGATTATATTATTGAATTTATTTTATCTCACGGTTTGATCAGCGTCACTAGTATAGCGGATCAAATGCAAAAGTTGAGCTCTCTAGCTCAAACGATTTAGAAGTTAGTCTCTCAGTAAAAATTGTCCGATCAGCTTGATTTTTGAAGTAAGGGCGCGTAGTGCAACGAATATTAGAACACTGCTTTCACATTTTTGTTTGTTCTTCCAAAAGATATTTTATAGAACTACTGTACATGAGTTGGATCAACAGCCCCCCCCCCCCCCTTTTCCCCAGTCACGGTCCTCCGGTCCTCCTCCCCTGCGCGCCGCGCAGAGGGGCAGCGAGGGGCCGAGCGGGCGGGCGAGCACCTGCGCGACAATGCCGATTCGGCTTGGCTCGCCTTCGGAACTGGCACTATTCGCAGTCAGCTGGAGGAGGCGCCGCCGCCTTATAAACAGAACCGAGCGCGTTCGAGGTGGGAGTGCGCAGTCCTCCCTTCTATGGTTCTAGGCTGGGACCTCCACTCAACAGAAGAAGGCTGAGGGATAGGCGCCGCCCCCTTCGACAAAACGGAGCGCGTTTGAGGTGGGAGTGCCCAGTGCCCAGTCCTATCCCTGTCGTGGTTGGCTGAGTGCCTCTTAAGAACAGACCAAGATATCTATTCAGATTCAGACACGAGGCCATAGCTACCAACTGGGGCCTGCACTTCTCTGATTCGCATTGGTACCACCTTTGCAAAAATTTTCTTTCTAACATTTACAGATGATTTAAAATGTATTAAAAGAGTGCCATGTGAAGAAAATAAATTTTATACAGATACGTTTTAAGCTTTGTCAATTATTTTCCTCATCAACTATCGTATGAAATGTCATACAAAGTATTGACATTTGAGAAAATGTGAACAGCGGAGTAGTGTTTTACCTGTAAATCATCGTTTGGTTAGTTCGGCAGAAGGAAGAACTGCGGGGAAGTTCTAGCAGTGCTTGACGTCATATTTTCGGTTCAGAAAGTATTGTAAATAGGAAAAAATAAAATAAAAAGGGGACGAATGTTTATTGTACATTGCGTATTAAACATATTTCAAAACTGAAAATTATAACATTATTGTTAAACAGAATGGAGTCAAGCCACGGGAGTCCGTGGCTTGACTCCATGCTAGAGTAAGATCGTTAGCACTCAGCCCAGAAGGCATTGCCTTAAGCTAGTTCTAGGCTAGCTGGGACCTGCACTCAACAAAACAAGGCCGATGGATCTGCGGCTCACGCGTCCACCTCGAGACTTAACTCGCGTCAAGGCGCCCTTAACGCACCAAGCGAATTTAACTATTCAGTTTCGCTGAATGAAATGTTACACAGCCGAAATGAATGAGAAAATAGCAGTTGTAGACCTGCAGAAATCGTTTTGTTAAGTTTCACGGAGGACGGAGGTTCAATACGAAGGATCAAAAGTTATTTACGCAAAAGATACTCGTAAATGTACACCATTTCAAGAATTCTGCTCACCAGATGGAAGTCAAACTTACCAAAACGTTATCTGCAGGTATACAACAACTATTAACGCATTCAATTCCCCTTGTAAACGTTTATCGCTTGAGCAAGATCGGCTGCGGCCAGGAGGGGCCATCGTCAAGAAATAAAAATATAAAATTCTAACGCTAACGCGACAAACGTCCCCCTTGGTTTGAACACTTACCTCAAAGTCAAAAAGAATTTAATAATATAAAGCTGGAACTATTGGTGATAGCCAAATCATGAATTTTATTCGCCAGACATCGGGCGCACACAATGTCGCCCAGCGGGCCAGCTGTCAACAACGCGCCTTGACAACCACTGAATCGAAGCACCGGCCAAGAATTAAAGGGTTCTAGTTTTACATTTGCCACACACTTACCATTAAATGAAATAGAAATTAAAAATATTAGGTCAAAACTCTCTGTGAGAGCCCAAATCGTGAATTTTATCCGCCTCACATTTCCAGCACAAACATGGCGCCGAGCGGGCCAGCTATAAACAATGCCGCCTTGGTGTCCACTCAAACCAACCCAAAATATATTTTGCTAGTTTTATATTTATTAACGACGTAAAATGATGTTGCAGGCCTTTACTAAACAATTATGGGAGCCTCTACGCATTGACAGGAAACACAGAGGAAGACTAATTTTTATCTGTGACTGAAAACATGAATTGAGGACTGACTCTGAGGTTGGCGATCTGTTATTTTTTCGGTAAAAATGAAGTAGGTTTCGAAAAGGCGGTACGGTGGTCACGTGCGAATTTCAGTGGTGTCATCTCTTTCTGGCGCAGTTAACTGAAGCAGAGCTTTGTTTGAACGCAGACTTTGGAGGTTTCTCTTTCGCTCCGCTGACGAGTCGAGCAACCAGAACTTCAAATCAAATTTCCAAAATTTCTGTAAGAGCGATTTTGATAAAACTTCGAAATTGAAATAAGAATATACAATTCTATAACTGCTGTAAATTTTATCAAAATCCCTTGGGCCAGATTTTTTTGTCCCATAGGGGTAATGTAAAACAACTGACTAACGTTTCGACTGATTTTAAAAGGCAACTTCGTTGCCTAAAAATTACGAGGTGTACTACAATGTCAGAGTTGTTTCCCTCAACAAGTCGTCAATAGGCGGGGCACCCCGGACAGCGCTAGTCAGCACGCAGGCCGCAGGACACCCCTACAACCCTGCGGGCAACACTGGACAGCGCGCAGGGCGCCCCCATAGCCCCAGGGCAGCCCTAGTCAGCACTCGGGGCTCCCCCACGACCCTTGACAGTCGCGCGATAAATCCGGCCAGCCGTTATAAATTCCCGCCGGTCCAGTCCGGGGCGGGGCGTGGCGGGGCGACTCATTACCCTTATACGCGCTATCGGCTGGGCGCCGTGAGGCCACCACACACGCAGCGCCGCCGCCGTCGCGTCGCCATTTTTCACTTACGCCCGTTTTCACGACAACTCTCCAACAACAACAACACAACCAACATGAGAGGCGTCCACGCCGGGAGGGGGGAGGGGCAAAGCTGCTGCTCTTCGCAGCCGGGGCGTCGAACTCGGAAAATAAACACGCGAGGAGCAAAGATGCAGCCGACAACCGCATGGCGGGGCGCGGCGGGTCTGCGTGCGCGCACCGCACCGCACTACGGGCCATAAACCAACCGCGCCAGAAGGGGAAAAAGAAGAAGAAAATCCTCCGTGCATCTAAAACACACGGCAAACAAATAACCGCGCGCGAGGCGTGCAGCAGACGACCCGTCCCCGGGGCGCCCGCGGGTCCCGGAGGGGGGAGGGAGGACGGCGGCGGCCACCCGGAGCTGACAGCGAGCTGACGGCGGAGCAGACATCGCGGCCAGCAGCACCGGGTAGATGTATTCATTACGGCGGCGACGCCACATCGATGCCGGGGGCGGGGCGGGGCTGGGCTGGGCGGGGCTAGAGTCGAAGATCCCCCGGACGGACGGACTCACCTGGACACATCCCGAGGCTGTAGACGGCGACGTACTCCTAGCAGGCGGGGGCGCGCCGCAGCAGCGCCCGCGCGCTCTCTTCCGCGGGGTGCACCGGAGCTGTATATATATCCTATCCAAGTGACAATAATCCGTCGTGGACGCGTTATTCGCACGACGAATGCGTGCTGAGAAGCAGAGCGCAGAGGCGCCCGCCGCCGTCCTGCGAGGTCGGCGCAGAAACGCACACTGACACCACGACACTGATCACACACACACACACACACGCGCGCCGAAGCACACACACACAGAGCAGGGTTGTATATGGTAAATCCGTTATCCAAAGGCAGGGTGTTCTTGGGCTGGGCGGGGCCGTGGCCGGGGCCGGCCGGGGCGCTGGCTGGCCGACGAGGGCCGACTCGTCGACGCGCTGGCAGAGCGGAGCGGGAGGGGGGCCTCGACGGGACGCGGCTGGGCGACCTTACGCGGCGGGAGCTCGCTGCCGACTGAGGAGGGTAGCGCAGCCCCGCCCCGCCCCGCCCCGGCGCCGCCGCCGCTCTCTCCCTTGTTGTGCCGCCCTCCCCTCCCCCCTCCCTCCCTCCGCAGCGTATCGACGTCCCCTCCCTCTCACTCCCACCCGCACGCCGCCTCCGCTGTCGCGCCGCTTGTCCCACTCGCACGCGTGAGTGCAACCTGCAGCTGCCAGTTTTTATTGCCTTTGCGCCGTTTTATTTTGTTTCTCTTCTACCATATTATATCTCTCTGTGATCACGCACGATTTTTTTTATCGTGACTATTCACCCTGATGCTGCCGTAAAACGCTACACTATTTTTCTCGATTTTTATTTTACACTTGAATCATGAGGCGCACAGCCGCTGGCGACATAGTCACCTGATCATGCACAAGGCCATAAGGACGACGGAACGAACATTAAGCCGCCAAAAAAAAATTCTCACCGGGAAATATCATCAGGGTCTGTGCGCTTGCGACGTACAGACCACCCCCTCCGCCGGCGCGCCTGCGGTTCTACCGTACCGCCGAGCACTTGTGTGGGCGGGTTGCCTATGTCAAAGGCGCCATCGTCAGCAAACGCATAACGCCCACTATCGCCGCTCGCAGCAGCCGCTCTCCGCTCTGCAAGTTTTACCTCGCCAGATATACAAATGATTGCCCGGAGGTAACGGGCGTGGGTGCGCCGTGGGCAGGCCGAGGATGGGCCGCGGGCGGGCCGTGAGAGGGAGTCACTTCGAAAAATCATTGTACGGCACAGGATAAAAACATCATTTGAAAAATATAAAAAATAAAATTAAAATCGAATCAAAAATAAAGATAAGAAAAATCCGAAATATCGAGAAATAATAAAACAAAAACCCAAATAAAAATTTGAAAAAAAAACAGAAATGGGGATAAAAGATATCAAAATTTATCAAAGAGTGACAGAAATTTTCATTGAAAGATCAAAAGAAAAATCTAATCAAAACAATAAAGAAAAAAACAACAGATCCTGAGACAAAACACTGTGAGAAAATAGTCGTCAATCCGTAGTATGTGATTGCGACACAGAGTTGTGAATTTACGAGAGCAGTCGTAAATTTACGACAACAAATTCTTACTCGTCAAGGAAAAATTTAGGTCGACATACGGTGTAAAAAAATTATCGCAACAACACAACTGAAAGTTGCGACATTTATTATGGAAAATTTTCCCGTAACGCTTACGAATATTTTTCACAGGCTACTTCGTGCCTAAAAATTCCCCCTGTATAGTATTATGCCACACTTGGCTGCTCGCTCTGCCGGTTGCTCTCTACTCGCTGCGCTGCTCTATGCAGGCTGCTCGCTGTATGACAGTACAAGCAGGCTGATACATTCGTATCATCTGTTAAAAAGAAATCAGACGAAACAAAAGCTTTGTACACAATTTGTATGAGTGATTCCCCCCTGGGCCGTGGGCCGTGCGCCGTGGGCGGGCCGCGGCCTGACGCTAGTGCAGCCCACGGCGTACGTGTCCTACCCTACCCGCCCACACTCTTCTATTCCCGTCCTGGCCCGGCCGCTGGACACCGGGCGGCCAGCGGCCAGCGCATATGCGCCAGTTTTCTGTCGACAGCAGTCGAGCAGGGGCTCCTCCTTTGCCTTCCTCCAGTCGCATATGCATACGTTCTATTTCCGTAACGTCCATAAGGTCAGCCCGTGCCGAGCAGAGCCGAAGGTCAGGCCTGACCGCCGCCGGCTAAAACAGTTTGACGACAATGATGACGTCGAAGACACCTCAGTCATGTCCGCGGGGCGCCGCTTGGCTGATCCATACCGATGACGTGGGCAGGCGCTGTCATCGTCTCGAAAGAAGTGTTGTCAGGAAAGCAGGCGAACATTCCCAGGTTTGTCTAGCAAGGCCGACTGTTCTAACCCGCCCGTCTCACACAGAAGTATTCATTCGTAGGAGGAATCTTTGCCTACTCACTGTTAATGCCAGAGCGAGGATTTTAACCCTCATGAGAGCGGGAATATTACTCTAGAGGGAGGTTTGGTTATACCTCGCTCGATATGAAACATGAAACAACTGTTTCAAAACTCTCACTGTGTATTTAAGTGATGATGACGGGGTAATCTAGTCCTTTTTAAAAGAGGATTCATAGTCTTAATTTAACTTAATTTGAGTTATATTTTAGAATGTTTCTCAATAAGGGCGAGGTTCCGAAACAATCACTTAAATGGGACAAAAACGAAAATCTCGCTTCTTTTAGACGAGACATCTGACTCTTAAAATCTGAGTGCTTTTTGGCAGCAGTGTCACGCCTCTATCCGACCCTGCTCTTGTCTCACTCGACACCCCAGTGAGCACAATGTACCCAAATGTGAGAATGTCACAGTATGGGTGCGAATTTCTACTTCAACACCAACCACAGGTGCATATTTCGCTACATCTCAAACACAGGAAAAGGAAAATGTCGGCATTCACACACTTCGGGTGGCGATTTATGGTGTAGGCAAGTGGCTCCAGGGTGACTGCGTCCCGAAGCGCCACAGTGCTGACCTTATCTGTTCCAGCAGGCCAGGCCATAGGGCCGTAGCGGGGCGGGGCCGACGGCACGGATGCAGACAAAGGTCATCCTCGCTGTCGGCCCCGCGAAAGCACACACACACACACACACAAATACGCACACACACACATACATACACACACACACATACATGTGCTTGCATAGCCATGCCGGCGCGAGGTCCGAAAAGGGGAGAATGGCGGACACGTGGCAGAAAGACAAATTCCCAGGCGGCTCGGGCGGGGCGGGGCGGGGCGGGGCGAGGCCAGGGGCTGCCGCGCGCGCTCCTATATAGGGGCCCAAGGCCCGACACACAATGGGGACTGCAGCGGCGCGTCCCTCCGGGCCGGGACCGGCACAGCTCTCGCGAAAAACAACAGAAAGTGGAATGATTAAAACAAGAACTGTCGGGGATTTTTAGCCGCGAGAATGAAAATAACCGTCAGACTGCGTTATTTTAGGTTGCTCCGCGGAACAATATCCTTCACGGAAAGCAAAACGAAGAGAAATAATAATTGAAAGAAACAAAAACTAAATCAGTGTAGTTAAAATATCAAATGTAATCTGCTAAAAAGACGTATGCGTCTGGTCTCCAATGAAACGTCAAGTGCATTAAGTGTGAACGAAATCAATGTAGAACATATCATACAAACTATGCACTTTATGCAAAATTGATGCTCTTTTTAATTTAAGCTTTTTCTTCAGACGGAGCAGTCGACGATTTAAATAAGCAAACATAGGTGCAGCTCTGTACGCTGCGTAACAAGATTGATCTTTTCCGATCCCCCGATAAAAATAGAAGAGTTAAATCAATCTCAGAGCCTCCCTCCGGCTCGGCTATCAGCGGTGGAGCGGGCGCGACACAAAGCTAGCTGGCAATGTAGTTGCTAGAGGACATGTTTGAATAGAACTAAGGGGAAGGGTCGCACCGAAGAGCGACAAGTTTTCCTCCGTTATCCGAATCCGGTCTTAAATTCCATTTATTCTTCAGGAGCAGTAGCAGCCCGCCGCCCTCGCTCTTCACCCTTTTCTGCGAGCTTTGCATTCATGGACTGAATGCAGCAGTCGTCCGTTTCCTCGACGCTGAGCAAGACAATTCTCTCTCTCTCTCTCTCTCTCTCTCTCTCTCTCTCTCTCTCTCTCTCTCTCTCTCTCTCTCTGTCTCTCTCTCTCTCTCTCTCTCTCTCTCTCACTATCATAGGGCAAATGTAGCAGCAGCAGGAGTGCGAGAATCGGTGCGGCATTGTCCGACCCCACGCCCCCTCCGCCCCCCTTGGCAGAAAGGATTACTGTGGGGGGATGTTGTGCTAGGGGGGCAGGGGGTTGGGGGTAGGGGGGCAGGACGGGAGACGGATGGAGGGGCACGGCACGCCGTGTGCCGCACAGCTGACGAGAGAGAGATAAGCGGAGAGACGGAATTAAAAGAGCAAAAACAGATAAAGGGAGAGAGTGAGGGAGAGTGCGAGAGAGAGGCGCAGCGTCCCACTCCCAGGCTGGGGCTAGGACAACCCCACACGACGATGGCCTGTAGCAAAAATAAGGAGAGAAAAGTACGGGAGTTGGGCGGAGGGGCACGGGGATTTAGTGGGGTTTGGGAGGGGGTTGGGAGGGGGACAAACTACGTCGGGAAAAATCTGGCGGCTCAGCAAATGAGGCTGACTGAACAGACGCCCTCGCTCTCTGCCCAGCCAATACAACCGTATCAGTCACAATCTCCTTCTCCTGGAATGAGGCGGGAGGAGTTGGGGGTTTGAGGGTGGGGGGAGGCGCAGCAGAGGGTGGTGAGAGGCTTGCGCGGTGGAAAAAAGGGAAAGGGAATAAGTCAGGCTACGCGCGGAGCCCGCCTGATAAATTCAGCGAGGCTGCTCACTCCTTCGCTAAATTACTGAGAAAATATTATTTATGCTGGCGTGCGCGCGGGCGAGAGAGAGAGAGGGGGGGCATAATGAAAAGTTGTAGAGCGCGAGGATAACCAACCAAGAGAGAAAGAGAGCGACTGAAAGTGAGGAGGGTGAAGAGTCGACACTTCGAACAGGGAAGCGAGGGAGGAGGGCCTGGAAGGACGGGACGAGGGCGGAGCGGGGCGGGGCGCGGAGGACTAGGACCCTCAATAATCCAATCGGGGCTGCGATGGCCCGGCTCGGCTCGGCCGAGTCGTCGTAAGCGTTTTGCGGATGGCGCTCTTTTCACTTTAGAATCGAATCAATGACATAAGTCCAACGCCATCCCGGAGCGCCTCGCCGCCGCCACTCCTATCCAAGCACGAGTCCTTTTTGATCAGTGCGCGCGAGGGCAGGGAGAGGGAGAGGGAGAGGGAGAGAATCCCCGCGTGCGGAGTGAAGCACAAAAAAGTTATTCCCGTTTTGTTTGCTGATGTGATTTTCCCGCCGCCTGAGCCCGTTTTAAACGCGGAAGACGAGGGGTTGAGCGGGATGCAGAGTCAGTGATCGGCGGCACCCTCGGCGCCCTTCACCCATATAGGCGCATTCGTGCCGATCTGGTGGGGCCACGCGTACAACCGCGATTGCGAAAAAGTTCCAAAATAAAAAAAAATAAAAAAAAATTTCAATCTGCACATGCGTTACAGCACCGCAGAGCGCAGAGCGTCGCTCGCGACCCAGTTCAAGCCCGCCGGGAGTCTTAGGCCGAAGCGAACCCAAGTACCTGCCCTTATCTCTACCCTCGCCTGGCTTCGCCCCGGACCGAGGACCAGGACCGCCTCGCCTGCGGAAGTCGGGTCATCGGGTGCGGTCCAGGTTGCCTACCGCCTACCACTGGGGCGGGCGCGGCGGGCCCCATCAAGAAGATCCCTTTCCGTGACTTCCTCTCACTCCCTCGGCGCCGCGTCACCATAGCACGCTACGCCAGGCCACGCCAGCCGCGACCCCGCACAATGGCTGGGAGAAGGATTCGTATCCCCGAGATATTATTCCGGGGAATGGGCAGCAGGGGGCCCGGGCCCGGGAGCCACCCCGAGTCGCCCCCGCCGCGCCACGCCCCAGGGCAGAAAGGGCTGAGGAGAGGCAGAACCCCCGGCCCAGCCCGGACCGGACCGGCTCAAACATGGAGATTCCACAGCGATCATTTGTTTTATACACAGGAATTTCAGTGCGGCAAAAAGTCCTCGGAGCAGAACCAAGGACGTGCGCGCGCTGCGCTAGAGAGTGAGAGAGACAGGGTTAAAGGAGAGAGAGAGAGAGAGAGAGAGAGAGAGAGAGAGAGAGAGAGAGAGAGGAGATGAAGGTCCGCAGGTCCAGGAGAGGACGCAAGAGCAGCAGCGCAGGGACCGGCCGGGCGGCACGCGGGGGCCTCCACGGCCACAGTCCAGCTCCGCCCCAACTCTCCGCCCCCGCTCTGCCCGCACTCCGCCACCGCTCTGCCCGCACTCCGCCACCGCTCTGCCCGCACTCTGCCCCCGCTCTGCCCGCACTCCGCCCCCGCTCCGCCCCTGCTCCGCCCCCGCTCCGCCCCCGCTCCGCCCCTGCTCCGCCCCCGCTCCGCCCCCGCTCCGCCCCCGCTCCGCCCCCGCTCCGCCCCCGCTCCGCCCCCGCTCCGCCCCCGCTCCGCCCCCGCTCCGCCCCCGCTCCGCCCCCGCTCCGCCCCCGCGGGCGCCACACGTCGCCTCCGCGATGGCCCTCGAGGCAGGCAGGACGCGCGTGCGGGAGCGCGGAAGATAAAGGGCAAAAAGGCCACGACAACCGCGAGCGGACGAACATATGGCCGGCCGATCGACTCGCGCGGCCGTTTTGTGGGGTACCAAGAGACCCAGCTCACCTTTCCGACCCCGGACCCGCCCCCCGCCGAGTGCCACCTCGCCGAAGTTAAATATGCACCAGTACCGTCCAGTTCCTCAGAGCGCGGTCTCTTAGGGCGCTTTCGCTCGCTCGCTCTCTCTCATGCAGCGCCACGAGGGAGCTGCGACTGCCGCTGCCAGCGGCTGCCAAGTTTCCTACAGCGAAATGCATTTAATTTCGCGTGAAGTGGAGGTAGGTCCAGGAGGTCGCGCCGCTACTGCACCGCCTGCAGAAGTGGGAGAGAGGGAGAGGGGAATAGAGAGAGAGAGGGGGGGGGGGGTAACATCGGCTGGCCAAGTTACACTACTACCCTCAGCACCACCAGCAGTGGCGGCAGCCCAGCGCCGCCCGTACAAAGTAGTCGAGTTCAGCCCCACAAACTTGAGCCAGATTCTACCCAGTCTTCTCCAGGATGCGCACTCACCACCAAACACCGACAAAACACTCACTGAAGTTTCTCTCAGTTTTCATTTTTTTTTTTAATTTTAGGTTTTTTTTCTTCTTATGTTTATGCCCACCCGCACATTATTGCAGTTGCTTTTCTTTAAATTATATTTTTTTTCGGGGTGTAGGTACGCACACTTTTGCCCCGGCGCGCGGCCGGCCCGTAGGATGCACTGCCTCGCCTCTCCTCGCTCCCCCACCACCGCCATCACTCTGAGCGGCACCCTCGCTTCCCCGCCCCACCCCGCCCCACCACGGTACAGTATCGCATTGCCCAAGAGCACACAGCAGCAGCGCGCAGCAGCTGCTGGCCGCCCTACACCTTTCCCCGGGCCGCCTGCTGCCTCTCTCGCCCTATCTCCCTCCCACCGCCGTATACGACGCGATGCAGGTGGAAGAGAGAAGGGGATAGCGTGCATCCCGACGGCGGCGCCAGGAGAGGAGAAAGAGCGAGATAGGAGCTCCCCCTCGCGCGCTCGGTCTGCTGCTCCCCTCCGAAACGGCGGCGGCCGATGCAACCCTAACTCGCACCGCGAACAGCCTAAGACGGAGAGGGGAGGAGATTCGCCAAAAATAGTTTGCTGAGATGTAAAAGATGGTTGTGGTGTGGCTGGCATGCCGTTCAAACGCGCGTACGTTCACCATCCGCACGAGGCGCGGATGGGGCGGGGTGGGGTGAGGTGGGGTGGGGCGGGGCATGGCGGCCCGAGGCAAACGAGAGGATGGGCTTCCGACCACAGGGCAGGCAGGCAGGCCGGGACATTCGTAACCCGCAAAGTGTCATTACCCGGCCCGATATGTCCTTGTAACCCCGGCCTGCCATCCATTGCCATGAAAACCTCGAGGAATGTTCGGCACGAGGAGGGCGGCCCTCGCGGGACGAGCATGGGCCTATGGGATGCCTGTTGGACTCGGCGGGGCGGGGCGGGGCGGGGCGGGGCGGGGCGGGGCGGGGCGGGGCGGGGCGGGGCGGGGAGGGACGTGTAGGCGGCCCGGTGCAAATTTACGGAGCGAGTTCGGCAGTTGGAATGTGTACGGCTGTGTGAGCGGTGGCTCGGGGCGAGCGGGGCGGGTGGTCAGCACAGCACGCCCGACCGGTCGAACGCGAAGTGGAATACCGTCGTATTCGGCCCATGAAATCGGCCCCCCTATAGCTCGCCCCGCCTCACCACGCCACGCCATGCACAGGTTGCGACGCCCGCGGCGGGGCGGGCCTGGGGCCGCGTTATCAGCCATAGCGTTACGTCCGTGTCTGTCTCCCCGTGCGTGAGCGCCATACCCTTTCCTCTCTTTCTCCCTCTCCCTGCCCGATTCCATCCCCCTCCCCCACTCCTCTCTCTCTCTCTCTCTCTCTCTCTCTCTCTCTCTCTCTCTCTCTCTCTCTCTCTCTCTCTCTCTCCCCCCCTCTCCGACCGTCCCTCGGCCCCACGCGCGCACGTGCCACCCTCCCGCGCCCCAAGACATCAATTCCTTTATCCTGGCATGTGCGCTGCACTCCATCAGCGCCTCCCACCTCCACCTACTCATCGCACCTAAGTACCCTCTCCTCTACACCGCGCTCGCTCGCCCTATACCTCCCTTCCCTTGATTTTCGGGCCCCGCACAGAAAAACGCCCCCACCACCACCCTGCCGGGCACGCAGCACGCAAAAGTAGGGGGGAGGGGGGGAGTCGCACGAGAAAAACAATACCGGAACTCCGCCAAAACGCACACCGTTTTGTAAACATCCGCACGCAGAACACGCAAAGCGGACGGAATCAACATGCTGCAGTGCAGCTTTACCCCTGCCAAGCCCCACACACCCCCGCCCCGCAGCAGTAACAGAGTCGCAATAAACCCACCCAATATTACAAATTTACAAAGGGGGGGAAAATGAGAGTGGAAAAAATGCTGGCTGTTATATTTTTCTTAATATTTTTAAGAAAAGAGTTTTTACATCTCTTCATTTTCTTTCGCCAGCTAACCTACGAACGACGAGGCACTCACTGCTACCCCTCCTCCTCCTTTCCCCTCATCATCCACGCTAACGCTATCACGGCGCGTCCTGCTCGTCCTAATTCCATTTCCCCGGACGCGTCGCCCCGCGCGCCCCGCGCGCCCCGCAGAGCAGCAGCAGCGGGCCGCTCATGTTCTTGCCGGAGTGGCCTCGCGATATAATAATCAACATGATCCAGAAGCGAGAGATTCTTTCCGCCGCCGCTACGGTCCGAACCAGATTGCCCGATTCTCTGTCTGTCTCCATCTCTCTCCCTGTTTCTCTCTTTCTCTCACCCCCGACGGAGCGTGCGCGCAATATCTGACTTATCTCCGTGGACCTGGCATAGTGCACGGAGCACGGCGCGTGGGCGGCGCCCGCTCGCTTAATAGATCAGCTCCGGGTCCGGCGGCGTGGAGCCAGCCGTCTCATGCCGTCCTTGTCTCACTCATGGGGACCTGCCATCACCAGCGCAGCGCGCCGCCATAGGTGCGACAAGGACGGATGAAGCGATCTTCGGAATCAGACGGCAGAGCCACGTAACTGCAACGCGGGGTCGGCCGAGATACACGGCGGCGTCCTCGGTCCTCCTCCCGGGCCGGGCCGGGCCGGGCCGGGCTGCACCCGCCGCCGCCCCCACGCAATGCGGGCTGCAATCCCAGACTCCCATTCATATTCAGACTTCAGCACTTCCACCCCACCCCTCGACACACTCCTGTGCATCCCCACTCTGACTCCCTCCCACCCTCTCTCTCTCTCCCTCCCTCTCTCTCTCTCTCTCTCTCTCTCTCTCTCTCTCTCTCTCTCTCTCTCTCTCTCTTCCTCTTTCACACTCTTTCCCTCTCTCACGCGCACGCACGCATAAGAAGCCGATCGGCCCGCGCACGCACGCGCGCACGCCCATAACAGCGACAGCAGCCTGCTTTTGATCGGGCGGCCACGAAAAACCTACACACTCGTGTGTGCACACACACACACACACGTGCGCACACTTACAGAAGCGAGATAAGGAAACGCCATCATACGGCGGTAAGTCGATAAAATAAGAAATCACCCGTCCGGTCCGTTACACACACACGGCGTTATTGCAGTTGGCAGACGTGGTAGCACGACCATGCGCAATCCACGCGCAGACACACACACACACACACGCACACACACTGCTATGAAAGCCCCCACCCCCAACCCGGCTGGTTGAAAAGGCTATAGGGGTCAGAGAGAGAGAGAGTGGGGAAATAAAAGAGACAGTCCAACAACAACACGCCATGGAACAAATACACACACTTTTTCGTCAGGTAATTGGACTATTTCCCGCTCTGCTGTCGCACCGCGCCCGCCCGCCGGACAGTGCGCTCCGCTCCGACCAATATCGCGTCATCGGATTCCACGGATAATAACCCTCGAGCCGAGCCCCTCCGCGCACCAGTGTGCGTGCGAGTGTGGGCGCGTGTGTGTGTGTGTGAGAGAGAGTGTGTGTGTCGGGGCGCCACTGTATGCAAAGTGAGGCTGGCCGCGCGGGGCTGGCTGGCACGGCGCGCCGCGGCGGGCTCTGGATGTGTTGCTGGCGCGAGAATATCCCCACCTCCCCGCTGGACTGCACAACACAGTCTGGTTCCGATTGAGCTCCGCAGAACGCCCAAACCCGCCCCGCCCCGCGGCCGCGCGAGCTTTGCCAAGCATTGCTGAGCATTGCCAAAGCAGCAAGCGGCGCGTCCGCCCATACAACGACAGGCGACCGCTGCTGGAGAGGGAGGAACGGTGGACATAGAGTCGCGGGTGAGAGAGAGAGAGAGAGAGAGAGAGAGAGAGAGAGAGAGAGAGAGAGAGAGAGAGAGAGAGAGAGAGAGAGAGAGAGAGAGAGAGAGAGAGAGAGAGAGAGCGAGCACGTGTCGTTTCAAGATATCTCAGAGCGGTAGGTGATCCCAAAGGAGAGAGTCACTTCGAAAAATCATAGTACGACCCACACAAAATCATAAAAACAATTCCCCCCCCCCATCGAGCAAAAAGATACAGAAAAATCTGAAAAATCGAGAGAAAATGAACAAAAAACCGAATTAAATTGATAAATTGCGGAAATCGGGGTAAAAGATGCAAATTTATCAATAAGTGACAGAAATTTTCCTTCAAAAATCAAGAAAAATCAAAACAAAAAAATCAAGTCATAAAAATCATTGCACACATTTTGTATGAGTGATTCTGCCCTCGGGTGGTCCAAGACGGCCCACACCTTGACCCGGCCCGGCACGGCACGGCACTCGCGCATGAGGACACGGCTGGAGTAGGGGTGGACCGACCGCAGCACAATTACGAGGCCTGACCCGCGGCGCGAGCGGGCCGGGCCGTGGAGCTGGGGGGTCGCCGCACCGCGCCGGGCCCACCGGAACCACACCGGAACAGGAAAAGTTGACGGCGCGCGGCGGTGCGCCGGCGTGTCCGGATCCGGAATAGCGAGCGCGGCGGGCACAGGCGAGCGAGTGAGAGGGAAAGAGGTCGCGCAGCGCGGGCGGGCGGGCGGCCGGGACGGAGCACCCCACCTTGGCCGCCCCGGCCGGGCCCGGCCCGGCCCGGCCCAGCCCGCGTCCCTGCACAGGAAGGGTAGGGAGGCCGTTTAGGGTGATGAAGTTCCCCGCGGCCCAGCCCATGCAGGACGGGCAGGCCCTCCTACAAGGAGCCCTCAGCGCCGGGGCGCCGCCGCCGCAGGGCAGAGCGCCCCTCTCTTGGTGGTGTGCACCACGTGCCTTACGACCTTTTCGCTATCCTTCTAAACTCGGCGCGGACAACTTCGGTATGCCTTTAATGCACACTCCGTTGATCTAACCCGCGGTTATCATTTCACCGCGTCCCGCGCCCCGCGGCTGATCGACCAAGTATAGAAGTCTTTCATTGCTGTTTTGACGGGCGGCGGCCTGCGAAACACGGGCGTAACACATAACGCGTAATCGAGGGAGAAACAACTAATTTCGGTGCACAAATTTTTATACATTTTTATACATTTTTATGAGTTTTTTCTAAAATTCTACGAATGTTTGAGAATTTATAGGAGAATTTTCCTGATTTTCTTCGATTTTTTTCTGATTAATTTTTTTTTTAATTTTTTTCCCTATTTCTTTTTCTTTTTTGAATTTTTCTGAAATACGAGATGTACAAAAATTTCATAATGTTTGCCCCTCGCGCGTAACAGTGCGCGGGTTTTCCAATAGAGGGGTATATATATTCACGCTCCCGCCGTGAGGCAGCCGCCCCGGCCCGGCCCCTAGAGTACATGCAGGCAGAGCGCCCCGCGACACGGTTTCGTGTTTTCTGTCACCCGGAGGACACGCACGACCCTAGTTACCGCGCTCCCTCGCCCAGGGTCAACACCATCGCCACGATAACGGTAGCGCTCACGCGGCACACCCCGCCTGGCCCCAGCCCCGCCCGGCGCGCTAACAACCCCTCCTACTGCACTCAACGCACCGAGAGTCGCGTGTAATCACTCGCCGTGTCGCCAGGTCATAGGATGGCGCCGCGCGACCCCAAAACTGTCCCGCGAGGCCGGCGGCAGCGGGCTCGGCCGATGTGCTCAAGAACGCGTGGCCGCCCCGTCTCCCTCTCCTGCTCGCGCCCGGCCGACCGACACCCCGCCACGCCACGCCACGCCAGGCCACGCCAGGCCGTCCCGAAGGTCCCCTCCACCCTTATTCCGCCCGGCCGGCCGGCACACCGCACCGTCTAGCAAATGTATGGGCCCCGTGTGCTCACTGCTTTGTCCGGCGGCCGGGGGCGCCGCGCCTCGCGCTCGTGGGCGGGCGGGAGGGGGATGCATCTACCCCCCCCCCACCCCCCGCCGCCCCCAGCCCTCCACCGCAGCCTCGACCCGCACCGCCCACGCGCGCGCCGCCGCCGCCGCCCCCATTTTCGCGCGGGCGCCGGCCCAAGTACTTCCCACCACCCAAAAAAGAAAGCAGTCCTTGCAATAGTTGACAACTGCGGAGGGGATACTGATAAATTTCCCCCACTGCTCGTGTCGTGTTGATTTTTTTTTTAAATCCCTTTTTCCTTTATTTTTGGTCCACCGAGTCTGAGGCCGGTGGGGGCCGCGCGCCGCGCGCGCTCGCCTTGCTTGGCTTGCGTCCACAATTCGGCGGGGGTCACACGACGTTTTGTTCCAATTTGTTCCGGTCGCCCGGCCCTGCCCATGGCCCAGCCCACGGCTTTGCCCCCGCGCCCGCTCCTGTTCTAGCAGTGGTGGACCCAAAAGACCATACGGTAAAAATCTGGGCTGAAAAAAAAAAAAAAAATAAGGCAGGGGCGAAAATTTCTATTTTAAAAAAAATCCATGCGCGAGCGCGGGTCAAGCAGGAAGCCTAGTCCGGATCCAACTCTGCTGCGTAAATTTAAGGTCGTCGTGCACGAATTCGGCGAGTGCGTGGCGCCGAGGGGCGTGGCGGGGATAGAGCGGCGGCCAGAAAGCTGCGGTCACATTTGTTATAACTGCCTTTACTGCCGAGGCGCAGAGGATGTTTGCCAGGTTTGAAGAACAATAACCATCATCCTTCACGCTCGCTGCCTAAGCTGCCCACGCGCGGCTCTCTCGCTCCTCGCCCTGCTCGTTTGCGGAGAGGAGAGCCGTAAGCACCAGCAGCAGCAGCAGCAGCAGCAGCAGGCCACAGGCCAGCAGGCCACACTGCCCCGCAGGCGGGCCCTGCTGCGCCCTGCTGCGCCCTGCTGCGCCCTGCAGGAGGGGCCTGCTCCGCCCCAACAAGGGTAGTTAGCGACATGTAAGCCCCCTGCCATTTTCTCCCTTCACGTCCGCCTTTTCCTCTCCCGGAAGTAGCGCAGTATGTAATGTCCATCAGGGCACATGATCGCTAAATCAACTCCCGAGGGGGCGGAGCCGGGCGGAGCCAGGCCCCATAAGTCAGCGGCCCGGCCAGCGAAGGGGCCGAGCGGCGGTGCGCGGGGCCCGCAATGGGAGTCTCGCTACCAGAGACTATTTCTGAACTACAGCGCGGCGAAACGTATACGTGCAGCTCGCCCAGTCCTCTCCTCTCCTCTCCAAGGAATCGAGAGACTCGTGTGTTCGCTGCAGGCAGAGAGCGCCCTGCGCTGCGCCTCCCCGCGAGGTCTCCGAACACGGAGAGTAGACGGAGCGTTTGAGAGGGTAAAGTGCATTGCGCGCGGCGCGGAGGGGAGGGGAGGGGAGGAGAGGGCCGAGAATAGGAGGGCGAGAGGATCCCCAGGAGGGACGGGGCGGGAGCCGACGACATCTGATTCATTTTGTTAAAAAGGAGCTCACACCACACCAGCCAGGCAGCCAGCCAGAGTCGCGCGTCGGCCCCGCCCCGCCCCGCCCCGCGCCCCGTCCCTCTCGACTGCGGGGCTGAAATTGAAAGTGAGAGAGCAGAGAGCGCAGAGCCCGCAGCACTTGTCGAGGACGTCGACAACGACGACAATCGTCATCACCGCGGCAAGAGGGCGGCCGGGATGGGGCTGCAGGGGGAGGCTTATTAGGGGTGCAGGCAGGCCTCCCCCCACTGCAGCGAGGCTTATGGGAAAACCTGATTCATCCGTCAGGGGCGTGGCGGGGCGTGGCGGGGCGTGGCGGGGTGTGGCGGGGCGCGGCGGGGCAGTCTGGTTGGGGCGGCGGGGCGCGGCGGGGCAGCGCGCCTCTTATTCATTAGCGCGGAACAATACAGAGGGCAAATGCATTTAACGGCGCATCCGCCGGTGCATTATGGGGGGATCAGCGGAAATAGCAGGCCTGGGCCGCACGGGCCGCACGGGCCGCGCGGGCCGCGCGGGCCGGGCGCGCGCTCCGGCATATTAACGCCCAAGAGGGATTATAGTTGGGGAAATCGTCAATTTGTATTTTATATTTAATACTTGTTTCTTATTTATCACCCCTTTTTTTCTCTTTAAAAATCAAGAAATAAAATAAATAATGAAATCAGGCGCGCGCGCGCGCGCGCACGCACGCACGCACGCACACACACACACACACACACACACGAGGCGTACACACCTCACTGGCCAGAGCCCTCACGCTCACTCGCAATATAAACTTTTTTCTCTCTCCCTCTCTCCACCCCTTCTCCCCTAACACGACACCCTCACGTAATTTTTTTCCCCCACGACTCTTACGCGCACCTCTCTCTCTCTCTCTCTCTCTCTCTCTCTCTCTCTCTCTCTCTCTCTCTCTCTCTCTCTCTCTCTCTCCTCTCAGCAGCGCACACATCGCCCCGTCGTCCCTTTTCCTCCGAGCCGAGCTTCGAAATATTTACTCCGCGTTTGTTTTGTTTGCACGCAGCAGCGCCGCCCCGCAGTCTGTCAGACACGCGCGAGCAGACGACACGGGTGAGTAGTGGGGGGGGGGGCGAGAGAGAGATGGAGAAAGAGAGGGAGTGAGAGAGAGAGAGAGCACACACAGTGTCCGGCAGGGAGCACGTTGGCCGACACGTGCAGAAATTAGGCGGCGGCAGCGGCGGGGGGTGCGAAATGCAAAGCAGAGGGGAGGAGGGTTGAGGTGAGGTTTGCGCGACGGGGGGTGGGGGGGGGGCGTGGCTTCGTCAGCAGCAGACAGTCTGGACGAGGTACATTCGACGACAGGGAACAACCAAGGCATACAAGGCAGCAGCGGAGGGCCGGCGGGCGAGCTGAGCTGACCAGCCGTCTGGTTCCGGAGTACACTCCCGTACCTCTTTCCCTCTTTCCTTGTCCTACCTATGGCAATGCTCTATGTTGTAGATGGCACGGCCCCATGAGTGCGAAAGGGATGGTGGTGCGAGAGCGATCTTCTGAATCAGACGGCAGGCCGGTAGACAGCGGCGGAATGCGATACCGTGATGCCCGGCCCGGCTCCCCGCCCGGTAGAGACAACCACTCCGTTTTTAATTAGACGGAAGCGGGGTATGGCGAGCCGAGCGGCCCCACCATTGTTTTATTAATTGTTTAAAACGCTGCCGCGCGCGAGTCAATGAAAACTTGCAATTATGGGGATGCCAGCCTGCCTCCCCTAGTCCTGCTCTTCCTCCCTAGGCTCGCGTAATTTTTTCCCCTTTACCTTCCGGCCGCGGGCGGGCGGGGCCCCTGCAGGGTTTGATGAGGGAGCGGAGGAGAGAGAGAGAGAGAGAGAGAGAGAGAGAGAGAGAGAGAGAGAGAGAGAGAGAGAGAGAGAGAGAGAGAGAGAGAGAGAGAGAGAGAGAGAAGGTGGCTCAAGTGCGTCGCGCCGCGGCGGAAGAGTTATCGCGACCGCGCTAATAATACCAACAAAGATCCAGACTAATTATTTCAAGTGAAATTTTTATTGCAGATATTTTCTCCTCCTTCTGTTTCGACTTTTCATCACCCTCCTCTTTCTCTTTCCACTTCACAAATTCTCCGCCAGAGTTGGGCTATGACTCACGGTTAAAACAATGTCTGTTTCTTTGCAGAAAAGGGTAAAACTTCGAGGAATACGCCTCAGATTTTATTTGAGAAAATGTCCTCAAAGAATGAGGAAATTTCTCAAATATTTTGATGAGGCTTTTGCGTTTTGCGTTAAAGGCCGTGCTAATGAAAAAAAATTCGGATCCTGGGACAAAACCAAAAGGCTACTTCGTGCCTCAAACTAAAACAAGACGTTGTTTCTACCGTGCACGTCAGGCCGAGGGGTCGCCCCTCGACCCCGCCATTCACCGGGAGCTATCATCCCCATGGTTTGGCTTGCCCTATCGATTTCCAGTCATCGTGCTCACGCGCTGTCAGCCCGGCTTAGACGAACACGCCCCACCTAATGTGCCACGGTGAGAGGGCCGGGCCGCCGGGCCGAGCGGACAGCGTCCGGGCCGCACCGCCGGGGTGGCGTGGAGTGGCGGAGGGAAGAGGCGACGCAATCGTCATAACCTCGTCATATTCCCAACAGCAGAGGCGGTGGCGGCGCGTAGCGGAGCGGGCCCGGCGCTGTGCTGCTGGATTAAGGATGTGTTATCCGCCCCCCAGTCCCCCTCTCTCTCTCGCTCTCTCTCACTCTCTCTCTCTCCTCTCGAAGGATTAAGAGCCTTTGGGTCTGAATAAGACCACACACGGCCCTGGATTAGTCGACACCGGCGAGCTTCGCATGATCACGACTGGCGTTGCTAGCTGCCGCGCTGCTCATTGAATCGCACACACGCGGCGTGGGGGCGGCGTGGGGGCGGCGTGGGGGCGGCGTGGCGGGACGGGGCGGGCTGCTTGTTAAACCCGCTATGCACTACTCTGCACACAAGAGCCGTCGTGTGCCGGTGACGCAGAGGCCGAGGTGTAAATATGTTTCTCACCCCCTCCCCCACTAAAACACACCCACACCCACCGGGTTCGCACTCTCCCCTTCCCCCCCCTCTCTCTCTCTAACCCTTTTCGGGGACGCTCGAACGGACGACGCGGAAGAGCACCCCTGTCCTGCCCGCCTGCCCGCCCCCTCCCCTAAAAGCGTATAACAAACAGTTGCACGGCACGGGCTGAATAATGGCTTTGCTTCGGACGCACCCTTCCAAAAATCACTGCAGTGTGGCAGCATGGTGACCATATTGCACTGCATTTTGTTGTACAAATCTGACTTGTGCGGGTTTATTTGTTTATTTTTTTTTAGCGGATGATACCTTAAGGGGAGACTATACTGAAAAAATGGCAGTTTTCGGCCAAAAAAACGAAAATGGGTTTTCCATAAAAGCACCATTCAATTTTTTTTATTTTTTTATTTTGAATAGGGTTTGACCTAAAACTATCTGAGGCAAAATATGAAAATTTTGGGTCAAATGGTTTAGGTGATATTCATAGGTAAAGATAAAAACAGATGATAGCTAAAAAGTTTCCTTGCGTTGTATTTTTGATGTCAGAAAGCTGGGACAATTTTTTTTTCTTTCTAAGGACCCGTACTACAGGTTCTCTAAGCCAGATTTTTAAGTTTTTGTCTGATTTTTTGTCTACCTTAAATAATCAGTGTAATTTTAGTCAATTTTAACAATTTTTAAAACTGCAAAAAGTGCATTTTTCAAAAAAATTACAGAGATCAAAAATAAAAAAAGTGGTTTAGAGAACCTGTAGTACGGGTCCTTAGAAGAAGAAAAAAAATTGTCCCAGCTTTCTGACATCAAAAATACAACGCAAGGAAACTTTTTAGCTATCATCTGTTTTTATCTTTACCTGTGAATATCACCTAAACCATTTGACCCAAAATTTTCATATTTTGCCTCAGATAGTTTTAGGTCAAACCCTATTCAAAATAAAAAAAATAAAAAAAATTGAATGGTGCTTAAATGGAAAACCCATTTTCAGTATAGTCTCCCCTTAAAACACAACACCTTCACTAAACATAAAATTTAACTTGTAATTTTAAGGTGTCAGCTATTTTTTTTTTACAGTGTCCCACAAGTTGGCAGCAGAGCTGATGATGCTGCGCCCGGCTGGCTGCTGGCCGCTACATCTTCCTCGCGGCAGTAAGGCGCCGGTCAGGCGCGCGGGAAGCTATTAACTCGCGCGACTGAAAATGGTAACCATAACCCTCCGGCCCCCGGGCTGGGCCTGGGCCGGGGCCCTGGCCCTTCGCGTGGCGCTGATAATGGTCGGTGAACCTAATAGGGCCAAATGCGTTCGGTAATCAGAGGGGCAGCGGGAGCCCGGCGGGGCGGGGCGGGGCGGGGCGGGGCGGGGCGGGGCGGGGCGGGGCGGGGCCAGGCCGCGGCGCGTAATGAATGAATATCCTGCGAGAGTAATCTCAAGAGCCATCAGATTAGCCAGATCAGTCTCCCGCGCCGCTCCGCAAACTTCTCCCTTTCTGCTCGCAGCAGCAAGCACAAGCCCTTTCGTCTCTCTCTCTCTCTCTCTCTCTCTCTCTCTCTCTCTCTCTCTCTCTCTCTCTCTCTCTCTCTCTCTCTCTCTCTCTCTCTCTCTCTCCCTCTCTCTTCCGGCGATGAGTTTTCTTTTCCCCCTCGCCCCGCCGCGCCACTGCGGACCCTCAGGCGCCCGAGCAGATCGCAAGGGGTTCGATCACACAAGCAATCGCCTGATGAAAACATAACAGCGCAATTAGCTACACAGAGAGAATGGCGCACCGCGCTGCATTCAATTACGGCAGAGTGCAAACGCGCGACAGGCCGCTGTAAAAATAAATCGCAGTGAACGAGAGAGGGGGAGGGGCACCTATCGCAAACTGGGAACCGGTTTCGCAATTCTATGACGCACTTTAGCGTGCATATACCGAGTATATAAAAATATTCAGTCTCTCTCCCCTCTCCCTCCCTCTCTCTCTCTCTCCCTCTCTCTCTCTCTCTCTCTCCCTCTCTCTCTCTCTCTCTCTCTCTCACACACACACACACACACACACACACACATCACACAGAGGATATATATTCCACGTGCAACTTTCCCTTCCACAATCGGTACAGACGACAATCTTGTCGGGGAGAGCGAGCGCGCGGGAGCGAGCTGCACCTCCTTTCGACTTACGATTTTTTTCCCCCTCGACGTGGACACAACAAAGGCGAACGTGATCCACTGCCGGAGGATTGAATCGAAGCCGTGGCGGTGTGGGGAGGAGGGTGGGGCATGGTGGGGCATGTGGGGCGGGGCGAGGATGGGGCACTGAGGAGGAATCGAGGCAGAGGCGGTCGGGGAACACCGAGCGCGGAATCCACCGCATGACGAAGGCATGCTCAATCAAATGCGAGGAGGCCTCTGCCACACCCCGCCACGCCACGCGGCGCGGCCCCACCTCACCCAACCCATTCCACCCCGCCCCGCCCCGCCCCGCCCCACCCCGCCCCGCCACACACAAGCCTCGCGCAGTGGGTCCGCACGCGCTGAGGCCCCATGCCAATCAGCAAGCGGCTCACATCACCACTTAATTAAGTCGTGAAAGGCCGTGCCTTAATTTGGAGGCATCTTCTCGTCCCTCTGCTGCAGAGGGAGAGAGCGCGCGCTCACGGGAGCGAGAGAGAGAGAGAGATAAGAGAGGGAGAGCGAGAGATGTTTTAGCCAGGGCGAAACTAGCGTTTCCTGTTTCCGAGCCCAAAAATTTGCGTCGAGAGGGGTTTAAGTGCTCCGCGCAGAGAGCATCCCGGGCCAACATCAGAGGGAGATGGAGAAAGAAAGAGAGACTGAGCGCCGTACTACCTTGCCGGCTGACAACCTCAAGGTTCACCTTCTTGTCCTCGCTCGCTCGCTTTTACTCTCTCTATTTTTTTTTCTTTTTATCTCTCTCTCCTCGCGCGTAACCCTCTCATTAGCCATGCACTCGCCGCTCCTCTCAGTTTGTGCCGCTGCGCAGTCGATTACAAGCCTAACGCAATTGAATGCCAAATCAGTACTTAATTTCCGAGCGAAAGCAAACAGAAGCATCGCGGCTTGGCGGGAGCGGCAGTCACAACAGTTGCAGCCAATCACAGCGGGTAGAGAGACATTTCTCTCTCTCAAACAAGCCGCGGCGCGCGTAGGCTGAAAGTCTGACCGGACCGGAGCACCACGGTAAAAACGATGTCTGATTTTTTGAGGAGAAAGGGAAAAATTTGAGGACCTTGGATACTTTAAAGAGAACTCCTTAGATTTTGAGGAAGTCTCTTCAAAATTTGTGGAGATTTACCTTATTTTTTAACGAGCCTTCCTCAAAATCTGAGGGGTTTCCCTCAAATTACGAAAGTTTCTCAAAGTTTTCCCTTTTTCCTCAAAAAAATCACACATCGCTTTTACCGTGACAGCACGCGCGAGAATTAGGTCGCACTACGTTTGGGCATCGTATCTTGCTGAGCACGCGTCATTTTATTTTTAGTTTACTGAGTATAAGCCACATTTTCCAGCCACGTACACGTACCACACATGGACACACACACACACACGCACGCACGCACTCACACACATCGCGCCTAACATGATCGCTCTCACAATATATTTTTCGACTTACCTCTGCTCGGCTGCAGCGCGATTTCCTCCCCAGCCTCCTCCTCCCTCCCGCGCCGCTCCCTGCGCGCGTCGTCCTCTTTCTGATTTCCAAAACGATATCCACCATGCCCTGCGGACAGAAAGAGGGTGCGGGCGCAATATATAGAAAACGAGTGTAAAGTCGGCGAAAAGTGCGGCACTACAAACTTTCGATTTCACGGGGGATTCGACACGCATCCGCGTGGTGGAGCGCGGGCACCGTGATGCGCCTCCTGGCAATGCCAGACCATAGAGCGGGGCAGGGCGGGGCGAGACACAGGGAGAGGAGCGCAGATGGCATCAGGCGGACAGGCCTTATTTATGAAATATTTGAATGAATCACAACCCCGCGCGGCACAGCGGTGGTACGGTACCGTCCGTCCGTCCCTCTCTCTCTCTCTCTCTCTCTCTCTCTCTCTCTCTCTCTCTCTCTCTCTCTCTCTCTCTCTCTCTCTCTCCCTCCCTCCCTCCGTCTCTCTCGGGACGAGCGCAGGAAAAGGGGATTTGAGAACGAGAGGGAAAGGGGATGGGGCGGGGCGGGCCGGGGGGGGGTTGATTCGCATCAGCAGAAGTATGTGTAGCAAGGAGGGATGACGCCACCGACGCGGGTTTTATAGCCGCGGCCTGGCGGCCTGGCCTGGCCTGGCATCACCACCAAGGCACAGTGTCACCCCGCCCCGCCCCGCCCCAGGCCGCCTGCCAGCTTATCTCGCTGAGCCCAATGCATTCGGACGTGACTGTGACTCCCCGGCTGCTCGGCCCGCTGATGGTGATTGGCAGCAGCAGGAGCAGCAGCAGGAGCAGCAGGAGCAGCAGCAGCAGGAGCAGCAGGAGCAGCAGCAGCAGGAGCAGCAGGAGCAGCAGCAGCAGCAGCAGCAGCAGCAGGAGCAGCAGCAGCAGCAGCAGCAGCAGGAGCAGCAGCAGCAGGAGGAGCAGCAGGAGCAGTAGCAGCAGCAGCAGCAGCAGTAGCGGCAGCAGCAGCAGAAGCAGCAACAGCAGCAGTAGCAGCAGCAGCAGCAGGAGCAGCAGCAGCAGCAGGAGCAGTAGCTAGCAGCAGCAGCTAGCAGCACGGCATCCAGGTCCAGAAGGCCGCATCGCATATAGTCTCGCCTGCCCGCCTCGCATCCCGCGGGGGCGAGCCAATATGCCGAGTCAATGGGGCGCCGCGCGGCGCGGGAGGAAGCGGAAGTGCTCCGCGCGGCGACACCCTCGACCACCACGTGGTGGTGGTCTGTTCTTCCGGTCCACCGCGCGCGCCGCCGCTGCCGCGCACAATGTCGCCTATCAACCTTCCGCCGCCACTTGATGACCTGCCTGCTGCTGCCGCTGCTCATCGACGAGCAGCTGATGTGATGAGCCCGCGCGCCGCACTGCAGCACCAGCAGCCTCATGAAGGATTCAGATCCAGTATACAACAGCTCGCGACCTCCGGCCTCGTGACATCGAGGTCACGACCCGCGCGCGCGCCGCCGTCACCCGGGTGACGGGGGTGACACATCCAGGCCGCGCGCGCAATTGTAATGACCCGGACACACTGTGACGACCTAGCACAACGCTTTTGACGCACGTCCCCCCGCAACTGCCGCATGTCATAGGCCGCCACCGTTAAAACCCACACAACTCCGGATGATTTGTGACATGGAGATCTCGAGCTCACAAACCAAACCGTTCTCTTTCAATTAAAATGTTTACATTAAGTACTTTTGATAAAAAGTATGCATGGCATGTTTACTTCAATCAATGAACACATGCCATTTATGCATTTATAAATGAATACAAACCCACGAGTATTTTGTTAGGAATACAAAATTACTGCCGTCAGTTCACATCCCATGTGCGCTTAAGAAAATGTGTACATGGTCATGTTTACATATCTTGAACTTTATAAAGATACATGGTTATACGTAATGTATACATTTTTAAAAGTGTACATGCCAATCCATCCGTTACTTAAAATCCCCGCTTAAAATGAACGATGCGTACACATTTGTATTGAGAGAGTACGTAACGCAAAGGATCCGACTTTTGACTTTGCAGCGTTACATAAACGAAACCGTTCTCCATAAGGTATTGCAGGCGCCCCAACGCCGGGCCGCGCGGAACCGCGGGCTGGGCTCGTCCCCGCGTCAGGTTACACATCGAGGTCAGTCGTGCGCGAGTAACCTCCTTGATGTGAGGAGTAGAGAGGAGGGGCGAGGCGAGGACCGCATCTTTCCCTCTCCCTCTCTCGCCTTCGCGCGATTTGTTTCATTAATGCGGGGATGAAACACTGGCGGTCTGCAGCTATAAATCCTCCGCACACACGCACCACGGGCTGCTGGGGAGGCGGACCCCGGCCGACCCAGACCCAGGCGGCAGCCGAAGACACGCCGCTGCCCACAACACCCCTACCCCCCGTAATATAGCGGGGATTAGCTTTTCATGAATGATAATAACCAGCCGAGCAGGCTGACTGGGCCCACTGCGCGCGCTGCGCTTCGCAAGCCTTGCAATCTGTCTCCCTCATCTCCCTCTCTCTCTTTTTTTTTTCTTCACATTACTTCCCTCCCCCTTTTTTAAAAAAAATGTTTGCATCCTCACATTCCCCTTTTACTTCCTTGCATTTAATGATCCGATTGTGGGCAGCTCCTCCACACTGCGTTTCGCTGATTTCCACGCATTATTCCCGGACATTTACTAAAAAGCGCAGTACTGCTGCTGTGATCGCCGGCGCCGCGGGCAGGCGGGCCGCGCCGGGCTGGCCCCGGGGGGTCGCCGCCTGTCCCGTGCACATAATTAGGCCCTCGCAAAGGCCCCGAATATCCATTCATGAATAATTGCCTCTCTCGGAATGGAATTATTATATACTTCTTTGATTAAAACAGCAATAATAAAAATAAAAAAAAGAAGAGGGTCAGGGTCCACAGGGTAGTTGCGCAGTCGTGATGCGGGGATTACCGTGTGATGAATTGACCCGCAATCACCTGCAGTTGCACGACGACTACAATTTGAGGTAATTAGACGTCATTTTATTTGATTCACCTATTATTTCCTTTCTTTTTTTCATTTTATTTCCCCATCTCCCCTCCCACGCATTCAGCCTCCCTCCTCTCTTCCCTGCCGCCGCTGTAAATCCGCGGACATCAGCATTCCCGCCGCGCGTCTCACCGGGGAGGAAAATAAAAGAAAAAAAGAGTTGACTAAAAAATAAAAAAAAGACACATTCACATAGATGCAGGCACGTAGAGAAGGGGAGATATGGCGCCATTATTCTAAATGCAAGCGTCACTCCCGCTGCGCGTCACCTGCCCGCATCATGTGACAGATTCCATCGATATTTCCTGCTTTTCTCAGGGGTGGGGCGGGGCGAGGCGGGTGGAGCGCGTCAGCAGCCAGGACCGAGCCAGTTACCGCTCAAAGTGCACTCGCCATCTTGTCAGAAAGACACAAAGAAATGGACGTATTCAGGAGGGGGAGGAGGGGGGGGGGAATAATAACGAAAAAGAGGCAAGACCGCTCCACAATATAAGTTTGCTTTCAGACCTGCCCTCACGGTATGAAATGGGCAAGTTATTGCGCGGGGAAGCGGCATCTGTAACAAGGAACACTCGCTCCATCGTTATTCGTCTCCATCGAGTCGCGGCTCAATATTAAGCATCAGCATCAGTCGTCTATACACTGTAAAAAAAATGTATAGTAAAAATCCTATAAATGTATATGCAGCAATTTACATATACAGTGTGTGGGATTTCTACCATAGACTCGTGTGGGAAAAATCCCATACTGGTGTAGCCATTTTCCTATGCATGTATGGGACTTTTCCAGCACCTGACACTAGTAAAAATACCATACGCGTGTGGCATATTTGCTAGACAGGTATGGGATTTTTCCCATATATATTTCAAAACAGAAAAAGATATTTCCTGCTTGCCTAGCCTGTTATAGCTGTTGTTTCCTCTTACCTGTAGTCAGTTACATATTAGTACACAATGTATTAGCGATGAAATACCTTACTTGATGGGGAGTTGAACCTCGGACTTCTGGGCTGCGACACCATCACGTTGACCACTGGACCACGGGGACGTGATGGGTGCCGAGCCGCAGCGTCCCCAGGTCATGCCACAGCCGCGCGCTCCGCCCCGCCGGCTGGGCCCCTTCTCCCTTCCCCGTACCTGAGGACGGAGGGCAGCGCTGCCCGCTTAGAGGCCACCTGCTTTACTGCATGCGGAATTTCCGACCAAGTGTTTAAGTGCTGGGTGTTTTATATCAAAGGATCGTATCCTTATTCAAATATTACCTCAACCCCTCGTCACAAAGCCCCAAGCACCATGGTTTGTGTAAAATCCGGTAAAATCACAACAGAACAAGACTGACTATTGAAACGGGTCCACCTAATCACCGGGTATGTGTCCTTAAAATGTAAATTTTCTATTGTTGTGAAGGCAAAGTACAAGAAAAAAAATAGTAAATTTCCCATACGGTATGGGGAACTCTGCTACCTATACAATTCTAGGTAAATTACCACACAAGTATGGGATTTTTCACATACGTTTCGTGATTTTCCGATACACGGTTGGCTTGTATAGGAAAAATCGGACAAAAGTATGGGAAAATTTGCGTCCTATACGCGTATAGGATTTTTCCCATACAGTTGTATAGTCAAAATCCCAACAATTTTTTACAGTGTAGGGCAGGGCGCGCCGCGCGGGTGGGTATGTCGAAATAAGTGGAGAGCAGCGCGTGGCCCCCGGGACACACGCAGCCCCGCCCGCGCCCCGCCTGTCGTCGACGTTCAAAATGGAAAAACTGACGGCGTAAATGGAATTCATTTGGAGATCCGCCGGCCGGCTGGCGCTAGCAGCGAGCGCTAGCGAGCGCTACCCCGGCAGCGCTCAGCGCCGCTCTGCTCGGCTGCAGCTGAGCGACTCAAACACATTCATGCTCCGCGCCCCCATTAGCCGCCCGCCACTCCGACAACAAAAACATTTTTTTCCCGGAGAAGCAATAGATGAGGCAGCATGCCTCGCTTCCGTTCTCTTTTCCTTCCCAGGTCCGTTTGACTTGTTGTTGTAGGCTTGGCTGTTTACATTTCATTTCGTAGTAACGCCTTTCTCCCTCTCTGCATCGATTCATGCAACGGAAAACGGTCCGCGAACAGTTGTATAGAACTGTACTAACGCTCCATTCGACGCTCGCCTCCGCCCCCTTCCTCCCGCTGCAGCGCGCCAGTACGTCAACAAACGTGTCGAAATGGATCCCTCCCGCATGTCTGATCGCGATCATCAATGGCGGTGTAATCAAGCACAGCTGCAGCTGAAAAGCTGAAATCATCAAAATTCTTAGAGAAATGGACCCACCCTCGCCGCCTTTTATTAACATACAAACTACGTGCCGCTGTCGTGCTAAGTAGAGGACACCCATTACACGCCTATCAATCGGCGAATAAGATCTTTTAGCCCCATTTCTGAATATTTTCAATTTTATTACCGTTTTTTTCCTTGATTTTTCGGATTTTTTTATTCTTTCATTTTGATTAAATTATTTTGAATGTTCTTAAAGGGGGGTACAATAATTTTGCCGAGTGCCCCCCCCCCCCAATCCCTTTGCCTTGGACTGCCAGGTCACCGCCCACCAGCGGCGCAGAGGGCGCGATGCGGCGCGGGCGGGCGCCTGCTAGAAGGCAGGCAACCTCTGCACCGGCGGACGGGGACCCGCAGGCAGGCACGGCCGGCCCCCAGCGCGCCTCAAGGTTAATTTTCGTCAAGAGTATGCGTTTCCGTCCAAGGGAGGAGAGGGTTACGCTATCACCACCACCACCACCACCACCACCAAGCGCCACCCCAGCCCAGCCCCGCCCCGCCCCGGCCCGATTAATGGACTGAGTGAACCCCAGGGCCCGGGGGCGGGGCGGGGGCGGGGTGGGGGCGGGGCGGGGGCGGGGCGGGGGCGGCGCGCGGGGGCGTGGTGGGGGTGGCGCAGCGTGGCCCGGCGTCGTACGCGGGTGGGCTGGCAGGAGTAGGGTGGGGAGCCGGCGGGGGCGGCGCTGGGGGTGGATGGCGTCTACACCGGTGCGGTCCCAAGCCGCACGACAAACCCATCGCCACCGTGTTCCATTCCGTGAAACATGGGATAAGGAGGATTGTCACCCGGGGGAGCTTGCGCCGGAGCGGCGGCGGCAGCGGCGGCGGCGGCGGCTTGCGGTGAACGTCGTGCGATAACATCTCCGGTATGGTTGCCTACCCTGTGCGGGGGAAAGAAAATAAACCATTTGCAGGGTCCAAAACATTATTTTCCTCACGAAAAAAAAAAGCAAACTGCGTGATAAAATTGTGTATGGCGCACAACACATACACGCGCGCGCCCGCCTGCACACACACACACACACGCACTCTGCAACTTTTCTTATTGACTCATGCAAGGATAACTTTAACGCAACGTAAGGTGCGCGCGGCGGGGGAGGCCGTGTAATTACTAAAGTCACGCACACGCGCCGTGGGGGAGGAGAGATAGTAGCGGGTCAGGCGGTACACAGTGGTCGCATTGAAGCGCCCCGGGGGCCATAGGCCAAGGGGTGTCGCGGCCAAGGCCTCATTCGCCGACAAAATTACTTTTCAGTTGCCATAATTTCGCTCGTCGTCGGGCGAACAAGCCGAGCGGATCACGGAGCTGCCCCGCCTCCACTCTCCTCCCCCCGCCTTACTCCCCCACCCCCTCTCTCCTTACCTACCCCCGGGGGGGCCTAAGTGACGCAACGCTACTAACCGAATCAGAGGAAGCTTTTTAGATCGGCCATGTTTTCCACCCCCCAACTCCCCCTCTTACATTTTCCTTCCCCGGCTCCGCGCCGAGCAGTTGACGAGGATGGATACATCGGCAATTCATTTCACCAAGACCACCCCCGACTGCCTCCCTTCCCCACTACACCCCCTCCTCTCCACCCTAATATTATTTTTATTTCATATTTTGAGAGAAAGCTCGGCCGACAAGCGCGCGGGTGCTCGCGCCGCGCCCCGCGGTCCGCGCGCTCCGAGTGATATTTACAAGGCGGGTTGTGAGGGGAAATCCAATATTGAACGAAAACCAGGAAAGGGATATTACTGTTTTCACAACATGTGTATGTATGAGTGTGTGAGTGCCAGGAGCGCGCGCGGGGCAGAGGGCCAGGCCAGCCAGCGGGCAGACGCGAGCCCCGCCCCACCCTTCTTTTTGCGTGCATCCACTCAGATAATACAGCGGGCAAGGCAGGCTGATAGGGCAGGGCACCACCGCGCCTTCCTTGCAATTTGCGGAACAGAGAGAGAAGAAGAGAGAAGGGTGCGGTGGAGTAACGAGGTTAGAGAGCGAGCGAAAGAAGAGGGAGCAAGTGAGCGAGCAGGGAGACAGGGAGGACCGTCAGGAGGAAAGAGAGAGAGAGAAAGAGAGAGGGGGGAGTAGAAGAGAGAGCTGCACTCTGCGTCATATGCAAGGCGCTGACAGCTGAAAGCACAAGCCTCGCTACCATGATTAATGGGAGGCTTGGCCTTCTCAAACAAAGTACAGGAGGAGGGTTGGGGGGCCTTTTTACCACCGGTGTGAGCACTAGATAAAGGAGAGGAGATGGAGGGTCAGCCCATTAAGGCGTCCTCGTCTCCAAACCAGCTACCTGCGTTTTGGTGTACCTCGGGTCTCACTCGGCTATGTTCGGCTCGGCTCTGCTCGGCTGGCCCGGGGCCGGTACGCGAAACGCGGACGACGAGCCCTTTAGCGAGGTGGCGGCGGGCGGCCGCTGCCCAGCTCGCTCCGGCCCGCCGGGCAGCCCTCAGGAGCGATTCACGTACCGGCCCCGGGGCTCCTTCGGCTCCGGAGCCGAACGCGACCCGAGGTACACCAACCACCGCAGCAAGCCGAACGCAGGGGGCAATTTAGCGGGGACGCGCCTCGCCCATGCTCAGCATAGGGCACCCTCCATCTCCTCTCCTTTATCTAGTGTGTGAGCTGGCGAGAGAAAGAGAGAGACAGAGAGAGAGAGAGAGAGCGAGAGAGAGAGAGAGAAGGGAGGGGCGTCGCCGAGAAGGACGGATTAGGCGTCAAAGTAAAAGAGTATGTACGTTAGACAAGCCCGCCTGTCAGCCCGTGCGGCGTGCGGCGCCCGGGCGAGGCGCTCCGACCCCCAAACCTATTTGAGGACGGAGGCGCAGGCACGGGCCACGTGGCGGGGCGGGGCGGGCCAGGGGCGTTGCCAGGTGAGTATTCCGTTTTCTACCTAGAACGAGGAAAGGAAAGGAAAGGAGAAGAAACTCGGCGGGAAATGCAAGGCTTTTAAACAAGCGGGGCGACAAAGGAGGAGTGTACGTAATTGTCAACATCTCACAACAGAAGACAAAATCTCTAAATGTAGTTCTTGTTTGCCACAGTGTCCTTTTAAAGGAAATAAAAATTCCAAACAAGTAAAATTAAACGCAATTTTAAAGCACTGCAACTTTGCTTTCCTTCTTGAAAAAAAGTTCAACTATATTTAATACCGACCGATTTCTGCCTACACATTACCGCATAAAAGGAGACGGCGCACGTTCAGAAGACAAAAGGGAATAAATATATACTACTTTCTCCCTGTACGCGACCCTGCCGGGACCACGCCCGGTTCCTGGTTGCAAACCCTCCCGGCGCTACTCCAGCGCACACGCTGCGCTCGTGCTGCCGCCGGCAGTAGCTCAGTCAGACCCGGCACCCGCCCCGCCCCGCCCGGAGGGAGCGAGAGATACGCATCAGTGGGAAACATCACTCTTTCGCAGGGAATTTGACGCCCTTTGATCTCCGAAAATGGCATTATTCCTCCCAATATCGCCACGTGCATGTGCACTGCTTCTATCGCTACCCCCTCGAGAGTGAAAGTGGCCCGGGCCGCGCGGGTCCAAGGATAAAGGGGCGAACGAGAGATAACGGTTCTTTTTGCGGGGCATAAAGAAAACCATCGAGGCCGAGGCCTGGGCTGGGTCGGGCCGCCGCGCCGCGAGGTCGAGAGCGAGGTCGGCGGGGAGGACTGGGTCGGGTCGGGTCGCGCCGCCGAGGCGCCATTCGGTTCGCAGCTCCAGGAGGAAGCGCGGTGCGGCCGGGCGGGGCCGCTAGAGGTAAGGGTGCGGTGGAGGTTTTAAGCGCAGAGGGAGGCCCGGGTGGGGCGGGGTGGGGCCTGCCTGTGGTGGGCGCCGCCACTGATTTGTCTCTCGCATCCCGCCCTGCTTGTCGTCGGGTTGGGATGAGAGGGGCGGGGCAGGGCGGGGCGGGGCTCCACCTCCCATGCCACCCCCTGGAGAGACCGGCGCGGCGGCCGAGCGGCGCGCGCGGTGGTCCCCGACGACGGGTCCGCCCCCGGCCCGCCCCCGGCCCGCCCCCGGCCCGCCCCCGGCCCGCCACGTGCCGCCGGCGGCTACTTATGCAAAGCGCCCCGACTCAATGAGTGATTTGGGCCGGACCGAGCTGGACGTAAGGGATGGGCTGGGCGGGCGGGGTGGGGCGGGGTGGGGCCGGGTGGGGCGGGGCGGGGCTGGGCGGGCAGGCCCTCTACCGGAGCGGCCCGTTCCGTCCCTTTCCCTTTCCCCCCGACAGGCAGCGCGGCGGCGATGCAATTAGCAGTTGGTAGAATAGGGGCGGGTGAAGGGTGCAGCAAACAGACAACATCCAGCTGACAGAACGAATAATGGGGCTCTCTGCTGCTGTGCGCTACCCGCTGAGCCCCCGCGCCGCCCCCCAGGCCCCCGAGCCCCCGCCGGGGTCTCCTGAGCGGCCCGACAGACAGCGGATGATGCCTCTTCTGCAATAACTTTCTGATCGAGATGAATAATGCAAACGCCGCGACCCATCACGGGGAAATCAGACCAGCTCAACATCAACTCTTTTCCTCGTCCTCGTCCTCCTCCAGCTCCCCCTCTTGCTCGTGGAGATCGTCCTCCGCGCGCGAGGACCCGCTCTGCTCCCCCTGGGGGTGCGCGGCGCAGCGACACGGGGTGGCGTCGGCCGCGCGGCCCAAACAATATCACTGATAAGCATAATCCGGTTGAGCGGGCGGGTCGGGGCGGGGGCGGCCGCACTTCTGCTGAGCTTGTACTCGCCTGGCCCTAAAAGGGCAGAACCGCAGGGTCGCCAGGGGGTGCCTATCAGACCAGGGCGTCCGCGACGACTCTCAGAAGTGCGCCGCAGCGAGCGTCTAACAGCAGGCACACCCAGACGGTATTCTGTGCAGAAGATATACGGTTCTCCAACGTGAAAAATCATGTTGGGGATCTGCACGCCGTACAGGTCTCCAACGTCTTGATTTTGTTGAGAACACGCAAATGCGGACATAGTTTACGTTGGGGAACTGTTGAGAAACAGTACAGAATCGGTTGGAGACCCGTACGGCTGCAGGGAAAAAATGCGTTGGGGAACCGCCCAGAAGACGTTGAGAACATGTTGGGGAAGCGCACGGGCTCTGCATCGCTCCGCGTAGCGAGCCGTATAGTATGCGTTGGGGAACCGCACAGAAGACGTTGGGGAAGTGTACGCGCTCTGCGTCGCTCTCTCTCCCTCTCTCCCTCTCTCTCTCTCTCTCTCTCTCTCTCTCTCTCTCTCTCTCTCTCCATCTCTCTCTCTCTCTCTCTCTCTCTCTCTCTCCCTCCCTTTCTCTCTCTCCCACATTACTAAAATTTAAAAAATAAAACTTTTTCTCTCTCTCACTCTCCTCCTCTCTCCTACCTCCCCCTCTCTCCTACCTCCCCCTCTCTCCTACCTCCCCCTCTCTCCTACCTCCCCCTCTCTCCTACCTCCCCCTCTCAACTCCCCCTTTCCTCCTTCCAAGGCCCTGTGTTTAGCCGTTGAGTCCTACTGGCCGCGAGACACGCGTTTTGCTGACAGTGCCGGGATTCGAACCCACAGCCATGCCAACTCAGCGCTCACGCTTCGGTCGGAACCTACTGAGCTAAAGAGCCATATGCGGGCGAGATGGTCTCCGCCGCATCACATTCCAATGCTGCCTGGTGTCCTCCCCGGGCCAGCTGCCTCCCCCCCCCCTCTTTCCACTCCCCCCGCACCCTCCTTCTTCGAGCGGTGCAGTGCTGGGGGCTCCGCCCCGGCGGGGCGGCAGGCGCGCGCTGCGGGAGGACGAGTCATTGACACGACCCAACCGGAAAGACAATAGTCTGACCTGCAAAGCCGAAGCCGGGCGAAGCCGGGTGGACCGGGCGGGCGGGATTGACGAGGGTATGACAGGCGACTAGCGACTTCAAGGCAGTTGACGAGATTTTACGAACCCGATCAAATAAATTAATAATTTTAACAATTGTCGAGACTATCATGTTGCTGATAACGTACTGATTCAAATGACATAAAACAGCACCAGTAATTCTTGCATCGCACTTAACATTAAGCGTCAAATAAGTTTTAGGCCGCAGGCTATGCCGAGCAATAATTCGTGTGAACACAAATATTATTTGAGTGCCACCTTTAACCCCGTACACTCTTCTTTCATGTTACGAAACTGCACAGTTCCCACACTGGCTGCGCGGTGCCTTCATGTTGGAGACGCGTATCCGATACAGATCTCCAACATGTTCTTTTACGTTGGAGAGCTGCATATTTCCCGCACCGGCTGCGCGGTACCTTCACGTTGGAGACGCGTATCCGATACAGGTCTCCAACATGTTCTTTTACGTTGGGGAGCTGCAAAGTTTCCGCAGCGGCTGCCCGTGCCTTCGCGTTGGGGACGCGCTCCGGATACAGGTCTCCAACATGTTCTTTTACGTTGGAGAGCTGCATATTTCCCGCGCCGGCTGCGCGGTGCCTTCACGTTGGAGACGCGTATCCGATACAGGTCTCCAACATGTTCTTTTACGTTGGGGAGCTGCAAAGTTTCCGCAGCGGCTGCGCCGTGCCTTCATGTTGGGGACGCGCTCCGGATACAGGTCTCCAACATGTTCTTTTACGTTGGGGAGCTGCAAAGTTTCCGCAGCGGCTGCGCCGTGCCTTCACGTTGGGGACGCGCTTCAGATACAGGTCTCCAACATGTTCTTTTACGTTGGGGAGCTGCAAAGTTTCCGCAGCGGCCGCGCCGTGCCTTCACGTTGGGGACGCGCTCCGGATACAGGTCTCCAACATGTTCTTTTACGTTGGAGCTATGTTGGAGAACTGTAAGCGCCGACTGATACTTTTACGTTGAGGAGCTGTACGGCGAACAGCTCCCGTACATGTTTTTTCTGTTGGAGACGCGTTTTCTTAACGTTGAGGACACGTAAAGCGGCCCGTACAGGTCTCCAACGTGTTTCCAACGTCTTCTCAACGTGATAATTCTGTTGGCAGTTTCGTCTGGGCAGCAGCAGGTCAGGTAACCAAAAAGGATGTACCTCGCGGTGACAGTACGGACAAGGCAAAGGGGGGTGAAAAAGAAGGGCTCACTGGAAATCTAGCTCGGAGCTAGAGTGCAAGAGAGAGCACACACCCGGGGGGCTGCAGCCACTGCCACCACCCTCTCTGTCGCTCCGACACAGGCACATCAACGCAGACCCGCACCCGGAGCAATCCTCTGTGGCCACTAACGAACACACACACACACACACACACACACACACACACACACATCGGCCCGGCAAATCAGTGAAGCCGCGGGACACAGCCCGGCGGCGTGGTGCCTCCTCCCTCTCAATATTCATGTCCATCGGCGGGCTATGGCGCGGGGCGGTGCGGGGGCGGTGGGGGGCGGTGCGGGGGCGGTGCGGGGGCGGTGCGGGGGCGGTGCGGGGGCGGTGCGGGGGCGGTGCGGGGGCAGCGTGGAGAGCGCATTGCTAGGGTCCTAACAGACAGCCCCGGCCCGGCCTCCTCACCGAGGCCTCCGCGAGGACTCACGTATTCATGGAACGCTCCCCAATGCCCGACGCGCGACGCTGCGCGCGCCGCCAAGACACTCTCCTCTCTCCATCACTCTCACACGCATACTCCTCCTCCTCCCCTTCCTCTCTCTCTCTCTCTCCCCTTCTGTCTGAGGAACGCTTTGCTCATCTGGGTGAGGCGAGAGGCTGCGGGCGACGGGGGGAGAGAGATGAGGAGAAAGGGATGGTGGGGCGGGGGGTTTGATGTACGGGTCGCCGCGGGTCAAATGCCTTGTTTAGGCTGATGATTGGGGGGAGAGGGGAGGGGAGGGTGGGTGGCGCTGGCCTCCCGCTGCTGCCGTATTCCCTCCCGGACACAACACGGCGATAGCAAGCAGCGGAGCGGCGGCGGGGCGGCGGCAAATCAAGGCCGCGCGAGAGAGACGCCTGGAGCAGAACGTCCTGCCCTCATCTCCTCTCCCCGTACCGCAGCAGCAGCGCAGACACCCGCGCGGGAGGAGTAAGGCGAGAGTGGGAGTACATGTTGCAAACAGCAGGCTCATTCCGAAGACCGCTCTCGCGCCTCCGTCCTTGTCGCACTCAAGGGGCACTATACCACCCCCAACATAGGGCACCACCGTAGGTGCGACAAGTACGGAGGTACGAGAGCGATCTTTGGAATCAGACGGCAGGCAAAAGAGGCGCGCGGCGGCGCGAATGTGCAAGTGTAATCGCCATAACGTTCCGGGCGCAGCCAGCGCCAGCCTCGCGTGTGCCGCGCACCCCGCAGCAACAACCTCTATCCTGGCGTGACCGACACGCTCGCTGCGGCGTGGCGTGGCGCGGCGTGGCCGGGCTGATCAGCAGCAGCACATGATGGATCTGCACCGCCCCGCCCGGCCCCGCCCGGCCCCGCCCGGAGACGACTTCTTCTCAGCTAGCTCCCCCTTGCTAAATGCGCCCACCCCGCGCCCCGCCCCGCCCCACCCCGCCAACGACACGTTATCAGCGAGTGCTCAGAGAATGTGATTCATCATCCGATCAGCAGGTCACACCGGCTCACACTCTCGAGAAATCATTTATATTTCCATGGAATTGGAAAAAAAAATTAAGAAAGGTTATAGATTTAACCCAAAAAAAATCGTTTTGTGTGCTGCCGTGGCGTTTTTTCTCGGCCGCAGCGATCGGCCACGACACGCCATGCCACTCAAGAGACGCAGTGACAGCCTCTGCTGCACAGTGCCCCGTGACTGATGCCCAAGCTCCCCCTCTTCTTCTCCTCCTCCTTCATTTTCCTCTTTTTCTTTCATTCTTCAGAGAAAGGGAGAGAGAGAGAGAGAGAGAGAGAGAGAGAGAGAGAGAGAGAGAGAGAGAGAGAGAGAGAGAGAGAGAGAGAGAGAGAGAGAGAGTGAGGGAGACCGCGGGTATATAGGGGAGGGCAGAAATCGATGGCTGTCTTGCCTTGTCGCGCGTGGGCTCTCCAATCTATGTACTGTGAACAATCATGCCTCTAAGGGGGAAAAGTGGGGCCCGGTCTGGGTGCGAGGCCGGGGCCGAGGCCACGCAGGCAGGGGCAGCCAAGCGGGAGTCTCCCCGACAGGCGCGGTGTGGGAGAGAACCCTCCAAAAAGGAAAAGGTGGAGGGGAGGGAGGGGGAGAGTGAACAGTTAAACATCAAGAAAAAGACAAGTACGAGTCATACTACACTTAGGAAATGCGATCCTTGGAACAAGGCAAAACGTGCTAATTCAAGGGGGAAAAAAGAACGAAAAAATAAAAGGAAAAATATGACCCAATTTCTAGGAATTTTCTTCGAGTCAAGGTCAAAAATTGGTTGTTCTAACGATTTTTTCCCCTTCGTTTCAAAGATTATTCCGTATTTTAACGCATTTAACCTCACATTAAGGCCACACAAAAGTTCCTTGTATTTTTAAGGAAAATTATGTCCTTAATTCAAGGACCAGATTTGCTCGGAGAAAAGTAACTTCCGGGAAATGTCGCCAAAATTATGGATAAGACAAAACTAGGCGCAGCGGCGACACTACTCCGGTTGTGGTGCAACACCTTATAGGCAGACGTCCACCCATCTCAACCATCTCCGCGTGTCGTGTCGGCGCATTGCGTCGGCCGCGCCGTCCCCATACCTCATCCATTTTATTTGATTTAGCCGACTGACCCCGAGGAACTCCATCTCCCTCCCTGCCTCCCCCACGGCACACTGAGCGGCCGCCGCCCTCCCCGCCCCGCCCAGCGCAACCCCTCAGTCTGTTTATCTGGCGGCAAAACTCATTACCCGGCTGCATTCCTTGCCACATCATTGGCCTCCGACGACGTCACTCAAGTGTACAACGAGTGGGACAACGCTTCCAGACGCGTGAGCTAACTACGCACGAGCGGGGAGCACTGCGCGCGCAAACTCCCACTCCCAACAAAAACCGATATTTTAAGGAAATAAGGCAGATTCACTCGTGCGGGGACAAATCGAGCGGGTCAGACCCGCGGCTATCGTTTCTCACGCAAAACACAAATCGCTCAGCTAAAATTAGATGTGAAAAATTAGCACTACGGCTAAAACCTGAGGACGGTGGAATAATAAAAAGTAGGGTAGCTAGAAAATAAGCACCGTATAGCTTCAAAAATAGCTGCACCTATACAGCTATAGCATTAGTTTTTGTTTTCTTTCTTTTTTCTTTTTTTTTTGGGGGGGGGGGGCTCAGACGTGAATTATTCTTTTACATGTTGACCCGGGAACATGCTCTATAACGTTCGATTTTTATAAATATAATTTTTAGCAGATGATACCTTTAGTTTCTTTACTTTCAGAACAGTACAAGACACTAAGGTGTCAGCTAGCTTGTACTCTCGAGTCCAGAAACCAATCGCAACTATACAATAATATAGGGTGGCGCTGCTAGGGGGGGCCCAAATGGCCGCCTGACGCGCAGTCTGCGCGGAACAATGACACCTTCTCCCGGCGCGCAGCTCCTCCCTGCCAGCGACCGCTTAGGTCCGCCACGCCGCCGGCGGACCCCTCCCACCCCTTTCCCTCCCAACCCCGCAGGCACGCGGCGCGGCGCTGCTGGCGTCGTTCGTCGTTTACATCGTGTGCGTTCACACACAAATTGTCGCACCCCATAGCAATTTCTCTTGCGGTGCGGGTATCATCTGCTATCAATACCAATCTTGATTGATATTTTTAAGTTTTATTCCTCCCATTATTGTTAATACTACTATTACTTAGTTGCTGGCTGGTGCGCCTCTGAGTTACGCTAGAACAGTTAAAACGCAGAAAACCGCTAGGTCCGACCCGCTCGCAGAAGCAAAACACGCTGGGATTGAGCACATCGTGAATCCACCTTTATCGTATCTCTATTCGTGTTAAGCGGAAAAGGACAGGCGGAAAAACGGATAAGGTGCGAGGGAAAGAGCAGGGCAGCGGGACGGGGTTGAACTGTAGAGGGCAGACAGGCCGTCCCTCTGTCTCTCTCTCTTTCTGGCCCAATCTCCATTTCTCCCTCAATGCTCAACGCACTGAAAACCAAAATGTATGCGAATGCGTAGAATTTAGCAACGCTGCGGTATGTGTGCGGGTATTCATTTGAAAACAACGCAGGCAAAGCGGTGTGAATTTATAGAAAACTGTCACACCCGTGTGTCCGAGCCAAGTGTAAGAATGAAAATGCACACACCTGCAAGTGAGCGAAATTCACGGACTCGGGATTTCAGTCTACCCCACCAGTGTATTATTCCATATCGGCGGACGGGGCAGAAGACTAACGTGGAGCACCAGGGACAACCACGCTAAGCTTTATTAAATTCTTGCTACTTTTTCATTTATTTATTTATTCACACCGCGCCCTGCTGCCAGGGGTAGGGGAGGGGTACAATGTCATAACCCCGCGAGAGCCACGTGCGCGAGCGCCGCGCGGCTAAGCCTGAGGCGGCCGAGCCACGCCACTGAATTTGTTTTCCTTCTCGTTGTCTCTGCCCCACCCCGCCCCGCCCCGCCCCGCCCCGCCCCGCCCCGCCCCGCCCCGCCCCGCCCCGCCACGCCCCGACACCGCGACGAGCTCGCGGGGCTTCTCCAAGCGGCTCTGCGGCTCTGACCTGCGGCCCCGCCACGCCCCGCCCCGTCCCGCCCCGCCCCGGCGGCCCCCGCGCAGCAGTATGGCCGCCGATATATGTATTATTCCAGCGATATGTACACTACTGACAGCAGGGTCGCGGCGGGGTGGGGTGGGGCGGGGTGGAGCGGGGGTGTATAAAGAGCGCACCGCGCGATTACCCCTCGCACATTCGGAGGAGGGGATGAGGAGGAGATGGGGTAAGGGAGGGTGGGGTGGCGTGGCGTGGGGACAGCAGCCGTTTGACGACGCTGATGACGCCTGGCGCGCGGTGCAGCCGACCGGGGAGGGGTGGGGAGAGGTAGGGGTAGGAGAAGAGGAGGAGGAGGACGAGGAGGTGGTGGCGGTGGTGGAGGGACAGCAGCCTTAGTTGTGGAGCCAATCACTTCCAGAAAGTGAGTGAGAAAGAGCGAGGAGGAGAGTGAAAAAAGATGAGGTGCATAGGAAACACTGTGAGAAATTCTTGTACCGGGTACGGGAAAATTTTCCATGAGAGGTCTTGTACAATTCATATTGTAAATTTTTATAACTATACGTATCAACTCAGAACCGATTGGTGAGCAACAAAGTCGAAAAGCGTAAAGTCGTACATGTACGAGATATGTTATACATAGTTAATTACAAAATATATTGTACATCTACGGAAATATTTTCCACAGTGAAGTAAAGAAGCAGGGGGTGTGGGGTGGTGTCTGAAGAGAGAGCTTGAGAGAGAGAGAGAGAGAGAGAGAGAGAGAGAGAGAGAGAGAGAGAGAGAGAGAGAGAGAGAGAAAGAGCTCCAGAGAAAGAGAGAGCTAGAGAGAGAAGGAGAGAGCTTGAGAGAGAGAAGGAGAGAGCTTGAGAGAGAGAAAGAGAGAGCTTGAGAGAGAGAAGGAGAGAGCTTGAGAGAGAGAAAGAGAGAGCTTGAGAGAGAGAAAGAGAGAGCTTAAAAGAGGGGCGCGAAAGAAAGTGAACCCCTCTTCTTGCGACAGGTGCAGCAGCACAGCGCGGGAAAGGTTCGCGGAAGCGTCGTGCGCGCGGATTCAGTACGGGAACGCCTCCATGCACCACGGGCGTGTGCACCCCGCGGCATGACATCCATTACCAAATATCGATTCGCAGGGAACAACAGAGTCGGCAGGAATAAAGGGCGCCGCGCGACAGAGAAATCATTATTGGGGACATTTATACAAAAGTAATGCGCGAAACGTCATGCCCGGCCCATAACTTTCTGTAAAGACAGCGACATGCCAGACCGGGGCGGGGAGCGAGGGGCGGGGGAGGGAGAGAGAGAGGGGGGGGGGAGCAGCCGGCGACATAATTAGTCCGTCAGTGCACTCCAGTGCAAGCCGCCCCGCCGCCTCGCCACACGCGCCACGCCGCGCCACTGTATTGCGGTGTTGTAGCTCCCCTCCAATCCCATGTGCAGAGCAACAACACCCCCAAACACACGCCGCGCGCCGCACCACGCCCCGCCCCGCCCCGCCCCTGTCGTGCAACAGCGGGTCAGCCCAGCCGCTTCGGACGACCAGCGGCTAGCGTGGGAAATGATAAGCCTTATTCGCATTTATTCTATAAATTTAGATTATTTCCAAAATTTAATGCGCTTTGGTCTTGGGGTGACCGTGCGCCGGGATGAGGAAGCGACCATTGAGCTCCGGAAACAAAACAAACAAAAAATCTAATGTCATTCGCACCCTCACAATGAAGAGAAAATAACGGATGGACGCGCAACGCGCACAGCTCGGTTCTGAGGCGATCGGATGCGCGACGAAGACGAGGGAAAATTAAGAGACTTTGTCGTCTTGCTGTTGAGGGAGGACGCCTCTCCCCTGCTCGGCCGGGCCGGCCAGCAGCAGCACACCGTTACCTCCTTCACCCTATCGTCTTGGCTTGATTACTGTAAAAGTGATTGGGGCTACGGAAGTATTCGCAGTGATTAACATCCTCATGTATAAAGATAGGTATGGCGACTGAATCGTTATTAGGTGTTTTCAGCATTCATGAGTTGGCAGTGCTGCTTCTCATTATGCCAAGTCCCAAGTCCGCCGCGCCCCGCCACGCCCCGCCACGCCCCGCCGCGCGCGCTGCGCCAAGCAGCCTGCTCGGCCGGGCCCCCGCCGCGCCTGCCACCGCCGCCGCCGCCGCTTGGAAGCCTGCCCGTTTCGCAGCACTTCAACGAATGCAATCGTCTCTGGAAACGTGTCTCTGTTTCAACTCGCGGAAAGTCTGTCGTCCCATCTGCGGGGGAGCAGCGGAGCAGCCGAGCCCCGGCGACAGAAGGGGTGGGGGGAGGGGCAAGAGGGGGAGGGGGGACGGGGGCAAAGGGGGTGGGTAGGGGGCAGCAGAGAGCGCCAGAGCAGAGAGAGATCATCGCGTTTTCATGTCGATTCCATCATCATACACCGATCTGAATGCCAAAGTAAGAAGTGGAATGGCTCAGGCCCAAAGAAGGATAGAGAAAAACAGAGCAGCATGGGATGAGGTGGGGCGGGGCGGGGCGGGGCGGGGCGGGCCCGGCGGGGTGGACATAAAGTAAGAAAGACAGAGGTAAAACTCTTACGGGACTTCCGGTTCACGATTTGCACCGGAAGCCGGGCGCGCGCTCCCGCAGACATACCAACCTGACATGCGAAATAGGTTTATTCTGTGTGCCCTTTTAACTTCCACATATTACGAATATCACAAATATAATTAAACGAACATGATTAGAAATGATTTTACAACATCACAAAATAAAGTATACTTCCTAAAAAGGCTTTTGAAATATTCACAATTTTCGTTCGGTGATGTTGGCGAAAAAACGAGGAGACGCGCTGACGCGCTGAGCAACAGCCGCCATTGCAGCGTCTCTGGCAGATGTGTTGTGCTTGGGAGAGTCTCTCCGTGCTCCGTGTTTTAATATTTCAAGAAGAATTTGCCCGAGATTTCCTGCAAACTGTACATTTTCTTCATCAGCGTGGTATGTACAATGGTTTAATCTAAGAAGTCAGTTTTCTTTCCCCACGCACTACTTTGAAAATATGCTTTCCTTCGTGTGTTGGAAGCCTATTTTGATGGCTTTGTGTAAGCATTGTGATTTATCGTTTATTTTCCCTTAAGTACTCAAAATCTACGTCTAAAGAACGATGAGGAAAATTTCATGTTTAAGTTTTCAATGAAACATTATAGAATGTTTAAGGCATGAGTATGAGTACTTGTGCCGGTTGCCTTTTTAAATAACCTCACTTTAGTAGTCAGCTGTAGTTCGGTGTTGCAGAGGAAAGATGTCGTATCACTTAGAGTAGCCAGTTTCCCCTTTTTTCTTTTCCTTTTTCTGTAAATAATTGAAGAAGTTTTTTTTTTTTTTTTTTTTTGACAAATGTTTTATCTACAAAGATTTTATGATTGTTATTTTTTTCCAGGTGGGATTCCTAACAACGATGTTGATGATTCCCTTGTCTAAATTGGAACCAGTGATCTTGTATTGGCAACTATAGAGTCTATACAGGTAAGGAAAAACACCACTAATATTCTTTCATCAAAGTAGCAAAGTAAATTTAAAGACAACAAACTAGTTAGATTTGTTGAGAAAACTTATCTGAAATGCGGCTTCACTTTTACATTGCCTCAAGTAGGGCGACACCTGAGATGTTGCTTTGAAAACCAAGACAACGTACAAGTCACCAATAAAAATTTAGTATTGTTTAACCTAAATTCACATGAATCCTTTTAAAAATTCCCTACTATGACGTAACAGTTTACTTCTTACAAGAAATAAAAAGGGCTACATTATGAAAACATATAGAATATTTCCGTTGACTTGTGGCTTGATATTTGTTCTTAACTAAATCAACAAACTCATCGCCAACAACATAAAGGCTAAGCCAGATTATAATAACTCTAGACTAATATTAAATGTTTTATAGTTTCTAAATGAAATCAATGATAGAAAGTATTTGTTGTTTTGCTATTGATAAAATATACCTGCACAGTAATTATTAATTACTTCCGTTGACTTAGTAAAAGTTAAAGCGCTTTATTGTGTAGGGCAACGGATGGGAGAAAGCGACATGTGTTACCATTTGTAGAAACAAGTTAATGTGTCATGATTACTGGCAACAGATTTGTTTGTCTCCAAATAAGTGTGACAAGTGAAAGGAATACTCAACTCATTTTGTCTTTTTTGTCTTTTACAGCAAGCAGCACATAGGAACAGGAGGCAGACACCATCCAATCTGAGTGCTGTTCTCTCCAAGAAGTGCTAGGAGTATTCCAGTGCTGTCATCAAATTCTGAAAGTATTTGTTACATTCTTAGTGTATTGTTTGTTAAAGTTACCTTATTAAACTAGGTAAAAAGTTGTTGAATCTTAAAATTCCTTCTCATTATTTAAACCTGATTTCATGTTTAGTCTAATTTTCTAAGTAAGATAACTTGTTTGAAAACATTTTTTTCTACAGTTGTTTCAAAGTGTATGATTTTATGTTATTGTTGATTTAAATTATATTTAGTCGCATTTCAATAATTTCTTGTAATTTTGTGCACCTTTTAGCCCCATAACCGTTTTCTTCACATTCATAAAAGAAAGCAGCATTTTCATTTTGTAAAAAGGGGGTGGGGTTGGGGGGGGAGGGGGGGGGGAGATACGCCTCTCCCAAATCAGGATTTCCTCATTTTGATCCTGCATTTTCCGCCTTCCTGTGGCAGGAATTTGACTCACAATGCCTTATACACAACACTATGTCCATGTTAAATGACCCCTGAGAGCAGAACTCAAATATCTTGAACGGTTTGGTCACTAAGGCGAGTTAAAATAGTCAAAAAGCACAAAAATCAGGGCCCTGGCGCGCTGGGCTGGGCAGCGCCGAGCGGCCAGCCGGCCTAGCCCGAGCCGGAGCCGAACGCGCCGCGAGCCCAGAGCGGCCCGGAGGGGAGGGGGGAGCGCTCGCTCCGGCAGTGGTGCGCGCTCCCGCCACCGGGAGCGCTGCGCCAAATTGGTGACGCCGCTTAGCATGGGAGTTTTACCTCTGTCTTCCTTACTTTATGGGGGTGGATCGGGGCGGCGTGACCCGGGGTAAAGAGTAGGGCCACGCTTTGCGAAGAAAAGAAGAACTCCGCGGGCGCCTGCCATATTTTCAGGAGGGGCCGTGGCCGTCGTGAGGCTGCTGCAGCTGTCGGACGCAACAATCATTGGGCGGGCCAGACCTGCTGCTGCCCGGCCGGGCACCCTCGCCTGCAATAGGTGGCTTATCGTGATGATGATAAAGTTTTCCAGAGTACAGATATAAATTTATTTTTCCCCGTCTTCCGCACAGTGCCCCAGGGGCAGCGAGAAAGGGGAGGAGGGGTTGGAGGGGGGGAATGGGGCTGAATCCTCTCTTCGAGTTATTTTCGCGGTGTACTTCGGTTGTGCAAAGGTCCTGCTGCCGGGCTGCTGAGGGGAGTTTGTGTCGCTGGCCCATTATTGTGGGAGTGGGGTGGAGTGGAGTAGGGTCCTAAGAAACCGAAAAGGCAGGAAGCCATATCTTTTTTCCCCTGTTCTCTCTCTCCGTCTTACTCGCCCCTCCGCGTTGCCTCGCTCGCTTGCTCCCCCCGCCACCCCTAAGCAACTAGCGAATATCGCCTTACAGCTAATTGTTAGACGTCGTCTGCAGAAAGGACGACTAATTCTACCCCCTCGCAGGTCCTCCCTAGAAATGACTTTTTATTGTATCGATTTTCCCCTTTCATCCATTTTTTTCCTCATCTTTTACTCCCGGAATCTGAAGATAAAGGGACCTGCTGGCATTTAGCCTCAGCTCACTGGGCCGGTAATGCTGATGGAGGGTGGGGGGTGGAGGGGCGGGGCGGGGCGGGGCGGGGTGGCCCCAGGGGTGGGGCGACTAGCAGAGGGCAGAGCTCTGCCGATTGTCCTGTCCTAAGGAGGGTGAATTAAAAGCCCGCGAGCGATGGCCGTCCGAGGGAGAGAGAAAAGGAAAGAGAGGGTGGAGGGGGGGGAAAAAAACGGAAGAAAAGAGAGCGAAGGCTCTGACCGCACAGTAAAGCCCTCATTAACACGGATGCACACAATTAAGAGCGAGTCTAGGCGGCACGTGCAGCAGCAGGGCACCAGCTCGCCGCGCGCGGCCACCGGAGGAACTTCACAGAAACAATATCTCAAGAGAAAACAAGAGCGGCCCCGGCCCCCCCGGCCGCGCCGCGCCGCGCCGTGCCAGGAGCTCGGACATTTCTCACTTCGCAAATCTGCAAACTCAAGTGTGAGACAGTATCACACTTTTTACAGCAGTACCCCTGCGTCTCACACTTTCAAAAACTATTATCTGTCGTTGAATAGCAATCACGTTTTAGAGAACAGCATCAGCTTTGGTTGAAAATCTCGGTTAAAACGAGCTACCATGTGATGGGGTTTGGAACAACGATACATTAAATAATCGTAAATTAATGGTTTCGAAAATTTATAGGAACGTTGTAGTATGCGATCAGAACCCCATCACATGGTAGCTCGTTTTAACCAAGATTTTGAACCAAAGCTGAAGCTATTCTCCAAAATGTGATTGCTGTTCAACGACAGAAAATAGGTTTTGAAAGTGTGAGACGCAGTGGTACTGCAGTAAAAAGAGTGATACTGTCTCACACTTGAGATTGCAGAGAAATCTACAAAGAATAAGATACAGTGATTGTGGTCGTGCCTTTCAGCGACATTGCGCGTTTAAAGGCTATATCAAAAATTCGGACGACCTGGTTGGTACCCGCAACTGAATGGAGGCTCATTCCCGCCTCCCCGTGGCTCTAGGCTCGGTTGAAGGGGATACGACGGCCTGCAGGACCAACAGGATACCAGCACGACCGGCACGGTCAGCAGGACCAGCAGGACGAGCACGACCGCCTCGGCCTTCAGTCCCGGCCAGGCCTGGCGCGGCGGGCCGGTGGGCGCGGAGGGAGCAGCATATCGCGCTGGGGGACTCACCCTCGCCTCCCTGCCCGGCCCAGCCCGGCCCCCGCCAGCGCCGTATTGATTTCATAAATGCCGCAATCTCGGACACAGCAGATGTATGGCGGACTTGAACTTTTCTTCTCCGGCTTCCCCCCGCCCTGTTCGGCCAGGCCCGGCCCGGCCCCTGGGCCCGAGGCTATGATTGACCGGCAAACACTGACTCTCGGGGATGGCGCGGCTGGAGCCGGGTCCAGAGTCCACCCTCCCCGACTGTGGACAACGGCTGCCCCGCGTCGCTTACTCCCTCACTCTGTAACGCTCCGCGTCGCCCAGCCCGTCCCGGAGGGCTAGGCCCTGCTGCCTGCCTGCAGGCCACGGGGGCCGCTCCTGCCGCCCGCCGCCCTGGCTTCTTCCCTCCCTCTTTAGGGGCACAAATTTCCAGAGGTCGAGACCCCAAAAATGTCGCCTTAGGGAGGAGGGGACCCACAGCAGGCGAGAGAGACAGAGAGGGAAAGAGAGAGAGAGATACAGAAAGGGAGAGCCAGAGAGCGACTGCAAGGGTGGAAAACCGCGGCCCGTGCCGAGGGTAAGGAAGACAAACGCGTGGCTTACCGGTCCGAAGGGGCGGAATAGGTTCATTGAGGGGGTGGGGGTAGAGAGAAGGGAGCTTTTCCCTCTGCGATCACTTTTATCATTTTTCAAGCCGATTTGATAGCAAACAAAAAGCTTCCCCCGCCCCCCCCCCAAAAAAAAAGAGAAAAGAAAAAGAAAATTGGAAGAAAAAATTGTCGCCACGTCGGGCCGGGCCCCGCTACCACGTGGCTTATTACAATGTCAGTCCATCTTCAAGATGTCCAAACCCGTCTCGAGCACCTCGCCGATCCTCCTCCCCAGGACCCTCCTATCGCCTGAACCCTCCTCTGAAAGCGGCGACTGCCCCAGCCGTCGCCTCTCCCCCACGCCAACGCCAGACCACGTCGTCTCGAGCATCAAGTTTGGCTCCAGGACTTTGATTGCTGCTCATAGAGTTGAGACCGTATCCCTCGCAGTGTACGCCAGCCAGCGCCTGCGAGGAACGTGTGGGCGCGCGCGCTGAGGGGGAGGGGAGGGGGAGGGGAGGGCAGAGCTGCCCGGTCGGAGTGGACACACTCAAAGGTCGGCAAACTTGTCTGCGTCTGCCCCATGCGCTCCGGGGCGGAGGGGGAGCTGACTCGGCGCCGAACCCTCGCCTCGCCCCGCCCCGCCCCGCCCCGCGCGGGCAGCGCGCCCCTGTCCGGGCTGGTATGGTTCTGCCTCACAGAATGGCACTAATGGGGACTCGTTGTTTTTGCCCCTCTCCCACCCCCGACCCGCCGCCGCCCCGGCCCCAGCACCGCTCTGGACGCGATCAAGATGGGTCCCATCTACATAGAGTCGGCCACGGGAACCGTTTCTGCAGGGCGAGGCTGCGGCCCTGCAGAGCGGGGGAGAACGGCAGGAACCTCGAGGCGAAATTGCCGCGCCGCGGATATCCTGGCTTCCTCCGCTGATAGCCTTTTGTTTCGCGTCCGAGTTCCGCGCGGCGCGCGGCGGAAAGCGATCTCCAAGGAGCGCGCTGCAGGAGGGGGAGGAGGGGAAGATATTTGCACGGGGAACGCACCCCTCTACCCTCCCCCGCCCTCCCGTTCCCTCCGGCTTCAGGCCCTCTGATCGAAAGGTATGGCGAGGCTTGACAAAGCCCATCCCTCTTTCTCCCAGACAAATCTTTTCATGTCTGTGTATCCGTTCGAGTGGGCCGGAGCCGGAAGCCCAGGCACGGTGCGGCGGGGCGCGGCAGAGCCCCCCCCCCCCCCCCCCCCCCCCCCCACCCCCTCGCAAAGTCCACGCGAAGCTCTCCACAGGATTGCTTCCATTTGACTGCCGTCCTGCTCCTCGCGACGCAGTGCACCGTGACGGGGGGCATGGAGCGGATGCGGAGCAGAGCCGACACGACGCTCCTCACGACGCTAGCTGCACCCACCGCGGGACAGGGCGGGGCGGGCTCCTTTCACACACACACACAGGAGGGGCGCTCCGCATCCGACACATCAGACCACCAACACCCTGAACACCATGAGCGAGGCAGGGCGGGGCGGGGCGGGGCGAGGCGGGGCGTCGGCCCTTCCCGATATGTTTGCGCACGGGGCGGGGCGAGGCGGGGCGAGGCGGGCGCTCGTGCGTGCGTGGTGGAGCGGTCATAACCTCACCGCCGCGCCCCGCCGCCCTCCTTGTCACTTTTTCCTGCTCTCCCCAGGGGACGCGACCTTGGACCGCCCCCCGTCCTGGAGGCCGATTCCGAAGGTCGCTCTCGTATCTCCATCCTTGTCGCACCTAGGGCGGTGCCCCATGCTGGGAATGGCGGCGGGGCCCCACGAGTGCGACAAGGACGGAGGTACGAGAGCGTTCCTCGGAATCGGTCTGCTGGTCCTGCCCGCCAAGCCGCGCAATTCCACGACGCGCACCTCACCTCCTCCTCCCCTTCCCCCGGTTACCCACCCCAGCGCACCGCCGCTGGGCTGACCTGGAGAAATATCGGATGGAGCTTCGGGGGAGAGGGGGGGGGGACAGCGCGTCACCCGTATCGACAGGTTTGTTTCGAGAGAGGGTAGGCGTCGGTGTGCACCCAGAAGGGGGTGGGGCGGTGCGTGCGTCATCGGCTGGCGTCTAGGATGGTGGCCGTCGAGGTCCGGCTCCAATATCCGCCCCGGCCCCAATGGCCGGGCTCCGGTCCGGTCCCCTGTCTTGATCCTTTTTATTCGCAAGTTGTCGTGGGGGCGCGTGCCGGGCCCGACACAGAGTGACGCTGACGGGGGTCCGGGAAGAGGGGACTCATGACGGGGCGGGGCGGGGCGGGGCAGGGGGTGTGTTTGCCTGCCTGCCGCCTGCCAATGGCTGGGCCATGCTCGGCACGGCAAGCGCCCACCTCCCCCTCCCCATCCCCCCCATCCGTTAATCCTTCAGTGTCCTTTAGCCGAGCTACACTGACACTCTGATGCTGCTGGTCACTTTGTACAAGGGATAGCCAAGGCAAGGCATCCCTCAGTCCCTAACATTTCACTGTACGCTCACAATCAATCATGAGTTGCAGCTTATAAAATGAATGAAAAATAAGTTGTAATGCTTTGGAAACAGCAGTCCGCAAAGTTTTGAATTAAAACCCCATTCAACTGAAAGCACGAGGGTGATTTTGAATCATAAAATTAAAACGGAGGAGAAAAACATTTTACAAACTTAAACGTAACACGAGTTTGTATAATGAAGGTAAAATGAAAATACCGATTGTAAGAAACGGTTTCCACTGTTTAAGGAAACATGGCATTGCAATGGCATTGTTTGATTCAAAATTATCATGAACCTCCTAATAAAACAAAAAAAAGTGATAGGACAATGCGTCCAAATTAAAAAATTCAGAACTTTTCAATCGAATGGGTAGTTTGGTTCAAAAAAAAAAAGAAGCCACAACAAATGTTGAAGAAACTGAGCTTACTTATACTGCAGAGTTTGACCAGTTTATGAAGAATGACTGGTTCTTTCAACTGGGAACAAGACTCATTAAATTTCTAAACAAAGCCAGGCCTTCAGAAAAGCCACATAACCTTCATGTGGGTGCGACTTAAATTTCAGCCCAGGACTGAAAATAAATAATGCGCACTTTGCTTTCCACTTACCTCAAGAAGCCAATGGACGGCGGCGGCTCGATTTTCCAGACTCACTGATTGCGTTTGAATTTCCTTACTTCACTTTAAAATAGTTTTGATAAGAAAACTTCCAGGCATTCACAAGCACGACTGAAGTCCTCCACATTGAACAACTTGACACTTGGGACCGATCGCCATCAGACGATCAGACCGCGCATCGACATCAGAGTGCACAGCTTGCGCCGGATCCATCCCAGAGACACGACGAAATTAGCCACACATGATGGCGTCAATCAAAATGACAATCATAGGAAAAACCCTGAAAATGGCACAAGCAAATGGTCAGTACACTGGACGCGGACGCCAATAACCTCACCGACTGGCTGGCCCGGCTGGCCTCGCCGGGGGCCTACGTACCGTCCATCTGATGAGTTCCCTCATGAGTACACGATGAGACTTGATATGGATGGTAGAGAAAAGCAGAGATGACGGGTTAAAAAACTATGAAGACGAAGTAACGCGAAGCGAGTGATGGTACGGGAGAATGTTGAAGAAGTGGCGATTTCCCCGAGCTGACCGGTCTGCAGTGTTGCCAGATCCAGAACCAGTCGATCAGCCCAAATTGAAATTACAATCCGACAAAATTATATTCTTGGGCGGATTTGTCGTGCTTTTTGCCTGTTTCCCGAATGTAAATAGCGAATTTCCGCGACATTGGGCAAGTCGGAGCCTGCACTCGGACCTCCCGCTCTGACCGCTGCCAGCTGACTGCCGAGAGGCGCGCTCTGGTGGTGGATGTGTGAAGCTCAGGAGTCTATGGGCCAATGGTGGAAGGCGAGGAGGGAATGACACCAGGGAATGACCAAGGGTGAAAGGCAAGGAGGGAATGACCAAGGGTGAAAGGCGAGGAGGGAATGGCCAAGGGGAAAATAAAAGTCAAAGTAAAAAGGGTAAAGGTGACTGAAACAGAGGAACGGACCGCAGACAGAAAAACCAAACGAAACAGAAAATTATGCGTCACATAATCTCGATACAACTTCAAAACCTACATATCAGACCTGATATTTTGTGGTTCCTGACATTTTTTTTCCCCGGAGCCAAGCCGGGCCGGGGGGAGCCGGGTCGGGCCGAGCCGGGCCGAGCAACGAACACGACACACGAACAGACTAGACGAGTGGGGACAGAGCGTGGAGGGGGGAGGCGTGACGTCACAGTGACGACCATCCCGAACGGACGACCATCCCGAAAGGACGACCATCCCCGAAGCCATCCCGAACGACGACGGTCGACGATGACGACGACACGCTCCCCGCCCCAGCCGACGTAGCGCTAGAAGCGGTGCTGAGACCGCTTAAAAAACAGACCACGCGACCGTGACCAAAAAGTTCCGGAGCGCCGGAACTTGAAAGCAGATGATACGTATGGTAGATGTCCCTACGCGTCGCAGGCTGCAGGGAAGCGGAGCGCTGTCGCGCTGGGCTAGGAGGGGGGAGGCGCGGGGCGCGGGGCGGGAGGGGGCATCGGCCCGGCCGCCCGGCGGCCCAGCGTCCCGAGAGGTGGCGTAGAGTGGCGGGGCGCGCGGCGCGCGGCGCGCGCAACGCGCAACGCGAAATTTTCCCCCTTGTATATAATATAATGCCACACTAGCTGCTCTCTGCTCGCTGCGCTGCTCTCTGCGCTGCTCTCTGCATACTGCTCGCTGTATGACAGTACAAGCAGGCTGATACCTTCGTATCATCTGCTAAAAAACAAAAGTTCCGGAGGATCGGAACTTGAAAGCAGATGATACGTATGGAAGAAATCTCTACGCGTCGCCGCCGCAGGGAAGCGGAGCGCTGTCGCGCTGGGTTGGGAGGAGGGAGGGGGAGGCGCAGGGTGGGAGGGGGCACCGGCCACGGCCCGGCCGGCCGCCCGGCGGCCTGAGAGGTGGCGTGGAGTTGTCGGGGCTGGGAACAGTGCGCGCGGGGCTCGGGGCGCGCGCAGACTTTTTCCCCCTGTATATAATATAATGCCACACTAGCTGCTCTCTGCTCGCTGCGCTGCTCTCTGCAGGCTGCTCGCTGTATGACAGTACAAGCAGGCTGATACATTCGTATCATCTGCTAAAAACAGATATAGGCAGAAATAATATATAAAATAAAGAGAAGAGAGAGGCGGACCGTTACACAGGTACGCAGAAAACGGTGGGCGCACACGAGGGGAGGGGGGGGGGGGGGGAAATCACTCATACAAAACGTGTAAAATGATTTTTTTTACTTTTGATTTTGTTTGAGTTTTTTAACAAAATATTTCTTTTGATTTTTCAAAGAAAATATGTCTGTTTTTGGTAAATTTGGATCTTTTACCCCAATTTCTCAATTTTTTTCTACTTCATTTCGGTTCATTAATTTTATTAATTTAAGGACTATTAAATTAATGTGATTTTTGCTATTAAAGAAGATTTTAGTTTTAGTTTATTCTAAAATATCTGACTAGCCTGAGAGCACTAAATGTGATGGTAAACCAAGAATGAGATGAACAGTTACCGTTACCTTGTTCGAACCTTCCCTGTATCCTTAGTACTTAAAATATTATTACGGAAAAGGGTGTCCAATGTTGAGAGGAAGTCAATTTTAGTGTAATTAGTTCATACTCACCCAGTGTACAACTCTGCAACAGTCTCAAGTAGCTTCAAGTCATTCCACACAGGTTCTATGGGTTTAAGTTGAGAAAGCTGGGAAGCGCAATCCCGATAACTCTGAAACTAAAAGGCTATGTGTGATGAGTCTTTCAGGATAAATCATAGGTGATATGAGCTACTTTCAGTATTTTTGGCGTCGAAAACTTTTATGACATCATTTGAGATATTTCCAAAAGTACACTTCAAAAAATCGACAACAAAAAATTCAAAAAAATAAATAAATTCAAAAACAATTTTTTTTTTCATCTACTGACACCTAACAGACTGCATAATACCAAGTGGAAAGTCGCTACCATGACTCCTTCCCTACTTTTACCTATAGCTCATTTCTACATAGTACCGAAATGGTAGTATTTTATATCTCCAGACTGGGTGCACCTAGAGAGCTGCCATTTACAGGGTAGAGTCTTGTACCATAGGAGAGCCAACAAAAAAAAAATGGTCGATTTTGGAGACAACTTTTTTTTTTCAGTGTACCGTTGGAATCACTCTTTTCGAAGTGACTCCCCTCCCCCCTCGGACGCACACACTGCCGTGGCGCCGCACACCTCACAGACAGCAGGGTCACAACCAGCGCACTCTGCCGCCGAGCGCCGGGCGGCAACCGACGGTTCTCAACTGGATAAGGCAAAGAGGGTGAGAGAGAGAGGGAGAGAGCGAGAGGCGCGGAGGCGCAGTGGGAGAGACAAGAGGGCGCGGTGTCACGTTTCACAAATTTTTCTTGAAGCAGATATCTTTGTGAGACAGTGGAGTAGAGATAGAGCAGTGTGGAGGAGAGTTGGTGGAGTGGGCCGGCGCCGAGCCGCGGGCTCAAGGGCTCCGACTTTATTCGCAGCAGGCTGATTCCGAAGACCGCTGTCGTGCCGCCTTCCTTGTCGCACCTATGGCGGTGCCCTATGTTGTAGATGACATAATAACCCATGAGTGCGACAAAGACGGAGGCATGAGAGCGATCTTCGGAATCAGTCCTTAAGTACACCCGGTCCGGTCCGGTCGCGAGGCGTGAGGGCGTGAGCGGGAGGAGGAGGGGCGTGAGCCGGCTGAGCGTCGCAGCTAATAACTGCCATTTTTTCGCTGCACACGGGCTGGCGCGGGGTTTGGTGGCGGAGGTGGCCCAGTGTCCTGCGGCTAGCTGCTTCATTGACGGCGGCCGCGGGCGGGGGTCACCGCACTCGGTGGATTCCATGACAGAAGAACATGCCCTGAGACAAGTAGTTTCAGAATTGGACCAAAATTTTTTTGTTTACTCTTCTAGGCCAGTTATCAACAAAAAAAATTATTTCAGATTTTATGGGACTATTTTGGGGTCTCCAGAGCATGGTTTTACGACAAAATTTCAAACAGTGGTCTCTAGCTCAAAAGACGCGGAGATGGATTTGGCTCAAAAAATTATTTTTACTACCCTTTATTAGTATACTAAACAAGTGCAAAGTATCATGAGGGTCATATTTTTTAAAGGCGAGAAAAAAAATCATTTGTGTTGAATTTTGGTGGTATTTGCCCATTTTTCTGTTAAACAGCTCCGGCTGGTCCTGTTGGGTGTCAGATTTGGGCGCTTGGGTTCCACGTTATCATTTCACATTGGAAATGAAATAACTGACATTCAGAACTCTCATTTAGATAAATCTCAAGGCCTTCCTGAAACTTTTAGCATGAATTTAATCAGAAATTTTAGTTAAATTACAGGTACTTTGCATCTTGCCATTTTCTTTGTCACTTGCACCTTTCAATAAAATTTATTTGAAAATAGCTTTTAAAAAAAATAATGCAGGTTATTAATAATTAATAATATGTATAGCTTACTATCTGGGGATCACAATAACACAATTATTTGCAACTGAAGGCCTGAATTCTTGCCTGCTTGCTAGGTCTGAGCAGAGAAGGGCCACGGACCACGGAAGCCTTCAAGTTTCTGAGCATGTTGGCACCCCTACCTGCTTGTTTTTGTTGTTGTCAGCTGAGTGAGCTTGCTATTTTTCACAGCAAGAAACAGAAAAATGTGTTCAATTGGCAAGATGCCTGATGTATCCAGTGCCTGCACCGCTAAACCTTTCAAACGAAAGCAAGATTTTAGTGTTTCTGACTGGGTTTTGTTGAGATACAGAAGTGGATGTCCTAGGCTCAAGACCATTTGCAGGAATCACGAAATCATTTATTTAAAAACGTTTCTTAATAGGAACAAGTTCTGTTGTGACCCCAAGTCATTGCACAAACCAGTAAATCGAAAATCTTTGAAGAGGATTAGTCTGTCACTCAGCATGAAATCTATAGGATCCCTAAATCTTGTCCCAGGAAAGGGGTTATGTCTGTCATGTTATCAAGTGATTTGTACAGACTTAGGAAATATAATTACCCCACCTTTTCCAACTGGTGATGAAAGTGATGCTGATAAAGACTATGGTGACACTGAGGACAGTAATGACAGCAATGACTCCTCTGAGGAAAGACACGAAGTCTGTAAAGTTGCTGATGATACGGAGTGGCCTGAGAATCCTTATGTCAGCCGTGAAAATTCTGCTGAGGTATATTTCAAGTTGTTGTTTAGGTTTTGATAAAAAATAAATAGTTCCTCAGACATTTTCATTGATAATTTCAAACTTTCTTCTAATTTTGCAGCTGGGGTTTGTGACAGAGTCGAGGGTCAGTTCACCTAATGTAGAAGCCGTTGTACCATGTGACCTGCACATCAGTTCACCTTCTGTGTGTCTGGCTGAAAATGAGGTAATATTGGATTTGAAAAACTAGTGGCTTTAAAAGTGTTTCACATTAATAGCATTTAAAGATTTTTTCTTTTTGTAGGTACCAAGATGCTCGGAAATTTCTAACACTTCAGCACACAGCCCAACTGTGCCAACCTCATTTTTTCTGACCTGGCAGTCGGGGTGTGATAGTTATTTTTTTTTTTTGCCCGACCTCGTTTTTTCCGTCCCTAACGAACCGTTAGAGTCGCCTGCTGTCCTCTGCGATGCAGCTCGATTGTCCGACCTGATACTTTCCCCCAAATCTGAAGAAGTGCCTGGATTTTTTCCGACCTTGTTTACACGGGTAAATTGGAGAAGGAATATGTATCATGGTCGGAGCACGCACCGAAAAAATTGTACAACACCTCAAATTCAATTTATTTTAAAGATTTTTTTTTAAAAAAAATTGAAAAATTGGTAGGCCCCTACCTAACTCGCAACCTGCGAGCCCCGCCTGCTTAACTTCGGAGTTCGGATGGGATCCGGTGTGTTCCAGGCGACCGCCACCCCGCGGGCACGAGAAGTCCTCTCCGCTTCGGGGAGAGTCCCCGCTTAAGGCTGGCGGCCTGTCAGGCCCGCCGTACTACCCTATTTAAACAGCGCCTTGAAGCCGTAGGTAGCATTTCAGACCAACGACTGGGCACCACCGGACCGCATGACCGGTCAGTGGGAGGTAGAGGCAAGGAAGGACGATAGAGGGGGAGAAAAGCAGAAAGAGAAGTTTTTGCGGAAGAGTAAGCGTACGGTTGGTTAGACCTGTACTGACCCGCTCCCGCACAGGTCATGGAAAAGCTGTTTACTAAGGAGCCAGATTCATAGGCCTTACTTCCCCACGAGGGACCACCCCCCGTGGCATGGGACGGAACTTCCTGACAACTCGCTTTCGCTGCCAGTGAAGAAGCTACCTGGGAATTGAACCCAGGCCCCAAGTGCCGAGTCTCATGACACCCCGCGGCTTTCGTGGTACTAAGACCACTAGACCGTCGGCGATTCCACGAGGGAGCTCCGTTGAAATGGGGGGTTTGAATTCCACGCCAAGCTGCTGTCCTCGGCAAAATTTATATTTTATAGCAAGATTTGAACCCGGGTTTTTCGGCCCCCGGCTCATCACTAAGCCGGCACGGCTACGACGCCACGGTACAAGTCGGCTTTCCACTACGGGTGACGCTGCGAAGAGCCGTAGTCGCCGACGAACCTGTACCGGTTGCGTCATCAGTACGCCGGCTCTCCTTGCTATGGGACAGCCCAACCGCGTGGCGACTTTGGTATCCACATCGGCACCGTTAGGAGTACTGGGTGGGCACAGGTTCGAATACCGGTCACAATAATTTTTTTTCGAAATAGTTTTGTCTCTTTCAGTTGCCCGAGGCACAAGGACAGAGGATAAAAAGGATTAAGTAGGTCAAAAATAAATCAAAACAAATCCACACTCGACATTGATGTCGTCTTTTTTTCTTCTTTTTTAAGTTGGAAGCTTTGCTACGCAGTGAACTTTTTCTTAAAAAAAAAACAAGGGCCAAATAGAACACAAAATGAATTTTGTGATAAGTATGGAACTCGTTCTTTACATAATTATGTGCTACAGAGGTAGGAGTGTAAAACATGATGTGAGTCGAGTGAAGACATTTTCATCTCAGATTTCATCACAGTTCGTGTGTGCAGGGGAAGTTTTTCCCGGGACACTCGCCCTTGCTCATCTCGGGGTGCTCGGGCCTTCTTCGGCCCTCCCGCTCGGGTCCGATTGTTGGGGCGCATAAAGGAGCGCGAGCTGGCGCGAGCCGACTCGGGCTAGGACTAGACTCGGGGACTTAGAATGAAAACTCGCACAAAATTTGTTAAGAGTTCTCAAAATAATACTATTAAACGTTAAAAAAGGTTCATTGCTGCAATGCAGAAGAAGGCTTCAAGCTGAGATCAGCGCAAGTTTCATGTCTGTGGGTATTGTGCTTGATGAGATTGAAAACTCCACTCATATAGTTGGGTTATGGGACTTAGAATGAAAACACGCAAAATTTGTTAAGTGTTCTCAAAATAATACTATTAAACTTGAAAAATAGTTCATTGTTGGAATAATGACCAGCGTTTCCAGTTTAGAATGGTATAACTATTATGCCTGTAGGTATTGTGAGATCTGAGATGAAAGTGTGGACAGTTAAGCGTTACACCCGACTGAGAACAATACTCGTTCTTTTCACCACTCAGGAGAGAGGTGGTGGTAAAGAACGAGTAAAAAAAGTCTTTTTGAATGCCTCGGGCAACTGCAAATAGGCAAAACTACGTACTGATAAAAAGAAATAAAACGAAGAAAAAACGCGGTGGTATTAGAACCTGTGTCCAACTCGTGCTTTCACCGGCGACGACATCACTGTCGATTGCGGATTTGTTTTAAATTATTTTGTACCTACTTAATCCTTTTTATCCTCTGTCCTTGTGCCTCGGGCAACTGAAAGAGACAAAACTATTTCGAAAAAAAATTATTGTGACCGGTATTCGAACCTGTGCCCACCCAGTACTCCTAACGGTGCCGATGTGGATACCAAAGTCGCCACGCGGTTGGGCTGTCCCATAGCAAGGAGAGCCGGCGTACTGATGACGCAACCGGTACAGGTTCGTCGGCGACTACGGCTCTTCGCAGCGTCACCCGTAGTGGAAAGCCGACTTGTACCGTGGCGTCGTAGCCGTGCCGGCTTAGTGATGAGCCGGGGGCCGAAAAACCCGGGTTCAAATCTTGCTATAAAATATAAATTTTGCCGAGGACAGCAGCTTGGCGTGGAATTCAAACCCCCCATTTCAACGGAGCTCCCTCGTGGAATCGCCGACGGTCTAGTGGTCTTAGTACCACGAAAGCCGCGGGGTGTCATGAGACTCGGCACTTGGGGCCTGGGTTCAATTCCCAGGTAGCTTCTTCACTGGCAGCGAAAGCGAGTTGTCAGGAAGTTCCGTCCCATGCCACGGGGGGTGGTCCCTCGTGGGGAAGTAAGGCCTATGAATCTGGCTCCTTAGTAAACAGCTTTTCCATGACCTGTGCGGGAGCGGGTCAGTACAGGTCTAACCAACCGTACGCTTACTCTTCCGCAAAAACTTCTCTTTCTGCTTTTCTCCCCCTCTATCGTCCTTCCTTGCCTCTACCTCCCACTGACCGGTCATGCGGTCCGGTGGTGCCCAGTCGTTGGTCTGAAATGCTACCTACGGCTTCAAGGCGCTGTTTAAATAGGGTAGTACGGCGGGCCTGACAGGCCGCCAGCCTTAAGCGGGGACTCTCCCCGAAGCGGAGAGGACTTCTCGTGCCCGCGGGGTGGCGGTCGCCTGGAACACACCGGATCCCATCCGAACTCCGAAGTTAAGCAGGCGGGGCTCGCAGGTTGCGAGTTAGGTAGGGGCCTACCAATTTTTCAATTTTTTTAAAAAAAAATCTTTAAAATAAATTGAATTTGAGGTGTTGTACAATTTTTTCGGTGCGTGCTCCGACCATGATACATATTCCTTCTCCAATTTACCCGTGTAAACAAGGTCGGAAAAAATCCAGGCACTTCTTCAGATTTGGGGGAAAGTATCAGGTCGGACAATCGAGCTGCATCGCAGAGGACAGCAGGCGACTCTAACGGTTCGTTAGGGACGGAAAAAACGAGGTCGGACAAAAAAAAAATAACTATCACACCCCGACTGCCAGGTCGGACAAAAAGAAACGTGTGATGGTGACGGGCGCAAAAGTCCCGAGGTCGGACAAAAAAACGTCGGACAACCGATGTGCTTCGATCCTGGAGCACAACAAGAAGCGCCCCAACAACGCGGTGCGCGCTTATTCCCCGCCGCTGGCCGTATTCAGCGAACACACCCCCGGAGCCCTGCGCCCCGCCGCCCCGCCCGCCCCACCGTCTGTTACGCGCCGCGCCCCGTCCCTAATATATTGGCAGCACGCATCGCCCCGACCGCCCCTCGCCTCTGCTGCAAGCCCATACGGCCCCTCCTCGGCGCCCCGCCCCGCCCCACCCCGCCCCGCCCCACCCCACCCCACCCCGCCCCGCCCCACTCCACCGCTGCCCTACAACCCCTCTGCAACAGACTGGCTACTCGACAGTCAGACACCTCCAAATATGCACATAATCGCGCTAGAGTTCCCCTCCTCCAGCCCCGGCCACACATGCGCCCGACTCGACACCAGCGGCCAGTTAACAAGGACATGCACAGCACGTGCGCGGCAGCGAAGCGCGCACCAGGCCCACAACTATATCGAGCACTTCAGTGCCCAGTGTATTCCAACAATTTCTTTTCTGTTTCATATTCCTATTAATATATATAAATATTTTTTTAATAATTCCAGTGGTGATACAATTGTCGCCCTTCTGCTGCCTCCCGTTTCCCGCCAAAATTGCAAAATTACGAACGAACCAATCAGCGCGGCGGGTCCCCGCGCGCGGCGCTATCACCCGCCGATCCATCGATCACTTCTTTCCGCTCACATGATCATGATCACCGCCCAGTCAAGCGCGTCGCGGCGCTGCGAGGCCTGTCTGCCTGCCTGCCTGCCTGCCTGCCGGCGTGGGAATTGTCAAACCCAATCGTGTGAGGGTCCCGCCCGGCCCCAGCCACTCACTCACACACACACGCACACACACACACACACACACACACACACACACACACACACATACACATACGGGTTCTGCTGCACATATAGCGCCATGTGCGGCTCTCGCCGCGGGGTTTTGCGCGCGCGCCGCGGGGCGGGTGGGGAGGGAAGAGGCTCACTTCGAAAAATCATTGTACTTGTACTGCCCCGAAAACTTCATTTAAATTACGAAAAGAACCAAAAAGAAAAATTGAGATTGAAACAAATTAAAGAAGAAATATACAGACAAATCCATGAATCAAGAACAATTGAACGATAACAGAGAAATATCATTTGAAAAAAAATGCGCAGAGACAGGGGGAATAAGATCAAAAATTTTGGAAAAGCGAAATTTTTCCTTTAAAAAAATGAAAATAAAAACATAAAGACAAAAAAAATATTACAAAAATAAAGAAAGGTAAGAAAAACATTCTACAAATTTTGTATGAGTGATCTCCCCTCGGGGCGCGGCGGGAGCAGCAGGCAATAATAGAATGCAGATTTCCTCGGTGGCATGGCGAGAGAGCTGTTGAGGGGCTCGGGCCATAGGGCTCGGTGACCAGTCACCTATGGTCTCTATGATCCTTTCTACTCCCCCACATACACACACACAGAGTGTTGGAGCGGGAGCGGAAGCCAAAGCAGCTTACTGGATATCATCCAGTGCAGACGGGTCGCGCGGGCTTGGGCTGCGGCTGGGCCCTGCCTGGCCCTGCCTGCTGCTGCTGCTGGGCCCCGCTGCTGAGTGTGTCCGCGGCCCGCCCGCGGCCCGCCCGCCCGCTCCGTAACGACCATGCAATCTCCTGTGTTATCCTCCGCGGAGGAACGGAGGAGCAGAAGAGGGCGAGAGAGAGAGAGAGAGAGAGAGAGAGAGAGAGAGAAGATGGTCGCCGCTGCTGCCACCGCAGTCCTCCCGCAAGCGGCAGCAGCTCCGGGCCCGCCCCGCCGCCCGCCGCCGCCGCTCATCACACGTTAAAATGCAAATTCGCGCGGACAAAGCCAGTGCGGGTGCGCGTCGTGTGGTGGGGCTCAGCTCGGCGGGGTGGGGCGGGGCGGGGCGGGGCGGGGTGGGGTGAGGCGGGCCGCTCTGCCCCTGCTTCCTCATATCGCTGAGACCGCGCGCCGCGCCACCCCACGCACTGCCTTCTCCTCCGCGCCGCACACTGCTCTTCAACAAAACGGATTGGCACGACATAAAGTTTCAATCGTGCGAGCAGGCGGAACCACACACGCCGCAGAAAGCGCGGGCGCGGCTCGACACGTGTGGGCGGGGCTGCTCCCGCTGCTGAGCTGGCCGCCGCCGCCGCCGCCAAGCTCCATTGGGGCTCCTACGCGAGACGGATATTGGGAAACAGCACGCGATGCGGCGGGGAGCAGCACAGCGCGCTGCTGACGGCGCAGTGCACAGTGCAGCACCGGCGGACACGGGCTGCGCTCCACAGCGGGCTCATTCAGAAGATCGCTCTCCCGCGCCTCCGTCCTTGTCGCGCTCCTGTGGCGGTGCGTGGTGATGTTGTGGATGGCAGAGCGAGACTGCAGGGAATCAGACTGCAGGGAAACCTGAATGGTTAACGAGAAGCAGTGGAGACAGGACGACCCCCGCGCTGAGTGAGCGCGCCTGTCAGTCGTCACGACGCGACGCGAGTCCGGAGGTGCGCAACAACTTGTCTGCTCGCGCTCCGGAGATGAGATCAGTCGTGACGGTGGCGCCGCGTGTGAGACGGTGCCATGGCCACGTGGTGGCCGCGCGCCCCACCCCGCCCCGTCCCGCCCCGCCCCGCCCCGCCCTGCATACTGTGTACGCGACATCTTGTCTCGTGCATCCTCTCATTTGTTCGCGTCACGGACGTGTTTGGGGCAAAGGCGCCACACGGGCCGGGCGGGGGCGGGGAGAGGGAGGAGGGGGGGGGGGGCGCTCGCGACTGCTCGCGACGCGCCAGAAGGTTGGCAGGTGCGGGCAGCACGCCCCGCCTCACCCCGCCCGGCCTCCCCCGCCGCTCCCCGTACCCCACCGCTCCCTACCCCGCCCCCACACCATACGCCCCGCACCGCCACGCGTTCAAGTGCGTGACAACTTTTCCCCCTTCTTACTTGTCCGTTGTCGGGTGTAATATTTTTGTTTCACCCGCTCGCCCCCAAAAGGAATACCAAAATAGACGGAATTGATTCGATTCGGCGGGGGACTTGTTTCCTCCCGGGCCGCGCGGGGCGCCCTCGCACCGCGTCCGCCGCGTCGCCGCCGTGATCGATCAGGGCGCGACGAAAAAAAAATAAGCGGAGAGAGAAAAGAAAACTAGCGACGGCGGGGGGAAATAAGAAGACAAAGGAAAGAAGAAGGGAAATTGATGAGGAAAGTTTTGCGTCCCCCCTCCCCTCCCCCCGATCCCATCCCCCACACACGTACAAAGTGCTTGCATTATTGATTGCGCGGGGATACTGACACCCACTCGACGCCCGGCGCCGCGCACACTCGTGTCTCAACAGCGGGGAAGTGAGCGGATGACATATTCATCCTAGTTTGTTTTACGAGCAACCGAAACATTTAGATATTCATATGTTTTTCTTTTTTTTTCTTTTGGCGTTTGGAAAATAATGTGTGTGGTACTTTTCTTAGAGGGCAGCTAACCTTACCTCTTCCATGATAACGTTGATAGCTTGCCAGGCCGGTGGCCGCATGTCGAACATGGCTGGAGAGAAGAGCAGGGGTAGGGCGGGGCGGGGCGGGGTGTTGGCGAGGTACTGACTGGAGGGTTGCACAGGGTGGAGCGCCCTTCCTTTCTTCGACGCGCACAGCAGAGGGAGGGGGGGGGGCGGTAGTTCGCCTGGGGGCAGTCATCACTGGGCGCACCCCGCGGACCGCAGCGGGCAGCGGGGTGTGCGGGGTGAGGTCACCCTGGGCCGGGCCGAGGCCGAGACCCACTCGGCTCTCACTCAGGGATCAAAGGAGCGCATTAATATTGACGGTGCCGGGAGTAGAGGCCTGCGGGCCTGCGGCCTGCGGCTGCGGCTGCCGGACGGGATGGAGGAGGAGGCCGAGGCCTCCTGCTGGCCTCTGCTGCTGCAGGAGGAGCGCCCTGCAGGAGCCACCGCATACAGCGCGGGCAGCGGCAGCGCCTTCCGCTCAGGTCGCGCATAAGTCAGCAGCGCCGCCTGCCTCTGCGGCCTTGGCCTGCGGTTCGTCCTGCAGCGAGTCCAACTCCTGCTGCCCCTCCTCCACCGTCACCATCCTCCAGCCTGCAACTCCTTGCCGCCAACCTCACTCCCGCCCCGGCGCGCGGCGCGCCCCGGCCACAAACTTCTGATACTGGAGCTGGCCGTCCGAATGTTGATGACCCCGCCCCGCGCGCGTCGCCAGCATCCCTTCCTGTCCTTTACCCTCCGTCGCACTCGGAGGCGGCGGGCACGGCGCGGGGCGCGGCGCGGGGGCGGCGCGGGGGCGGCGCGGGGGCGGCGCGGGGGCGGCGCGGGGGCGGCGCGCGTGCACGTGCTATGACACATTGGGCTCAGGGAGGGGCCCGGGGCCCGGCCGCCCGCGTCGCATTTGTATTCCTCCCTCTGTATAGGGGTCCATGATGCGTGCCCTGCCCCTTCCTCGCGCAGCCCAGCCCAGCCCGGCCCAGCCCTGCCTCCTGGCCCCCCTCGTCACCCTCCTCCTCGCCTCGCTGCGCCATATTTCAATGCCAATGTGCTGGGATTCCGTAATCCTCCACAGCAATTTGCAATGCCTCCAGAAGGAAGGAACGTCGCCCCCTCCGTGTCATCCGCTGCGGCCTCGAGGAGGAGGGGCGGGCGAGGCGGGCGAGGCGGGCGAGGCGGGCGAGGCCCCCGCCGGGCTGGCCCTGGCCGGGGAGGGGGAGGCCCGGGGCCCGGGGCCCCGAGAGGGGATCGGAAAGGTGCTGCAACATTTGCATTGCATGCGGGACGATCCGGCGCCGCCAGCCTCCCGCCGTCCCTGCCCCCGCCGCCCCCGCCGCCCCCGCCGCCCCCACTGCCCCCGGGCAGGGCAGGGAGGGAGACCCTTGGGGCTGCTCACTGGGGGCTCCAGAGCGCCAGCAGGCTGGAAGGGGCGCGGCGGGCTCGGGCTCGGGGCTGGGCGGGGACAGCTGTGAATGAAGCGTCGCATAGCATTGCCCCTTGTCGCTCACGCTGACCCTACAGTCAGGAGGAACGGTGCGCCATGCGCCGCTGTGGGGCCGCCGTGCCGCCGCCGCTCCAATGCACGAGATATCTGCTCACCAGACCCGCAGGAAATACGAGGCTTCCGCAGTGATGGTGCCGAGCCATGCGGCCTCGCCGTGGACCATGTAGTGCGGACGATGACCCAGACAGCGCCGCGCCACCGCCGTGTTACGAGCGATTTCCCTGAGGGTACAGTGCTCGAGCTCCTCTCTCTCTCCCTCTCCCTCTCCCCCTACGCAGTTGGCACAAAGGACCCCGCGAACAAGATGGATTGCTGACAAGTAAAACTGCAGAGTCTGCTGCTGCGGAGCGGCACAAGAGAAGAGGCCAACAATCGGCCCATTAGGAGCGTTTCCTGTGTCGCACCCGGAGCAATAGCAGGGCGCGCGGGCCGGGGAGTCGGCGCGGCGCTGCATGGGCTGGGAGGTTACAATTTGCGCCGCGCCTACCTGGCTAGGGGATTAAGGGGCCGGGGATCGGCGCGTAAATGCGGAGCGGGGCGGCCCTGGGAGGGGCTCCGCGACTCCGCAGCGGTTTGCTACAATTTCCGCCGCGTCGCATGGGTTGCCTGCTGCCTGGGGGTCGGGAGCAGGCGCGATCGTGCGCTGGCCAGTGACGTCTGCGGATGCAGTCTCTCCGGCAGTCTCTACATCAGAGCAGGAATTTCAGGAAAAACGAGAAGAGACACGGCCATTTTAAGAGAAAAAATTATTAACCAGTTCCAAAAGTTTGGAAGTAATGAAATAAGTGTTCTGGACTATTTATTTGCTGTTGGGAAAATTATTTCTGAATCTAAAAAGAAAATGATCACTGAGGCAGAAGTAGAAGCTTGACCTTGCGTATTTTTAATTGTAGCTTAAAATTTTTATGACATTGTTTCTGTGATGCGAGTAGTCTTGTGTACTTTCAATTTTTATTAGATTGATTCCTGTAAATGTGACTGTTAGTAGTGTTGTTTGTGTAATTTTACCTTGTTTGTGGAACGTGAACGTGAAAGTTCTTAAATTATAATTAACAAAGGCTAAAATGAACTTAAGAACACTTACTGTGATATTGTGATATGAGAGAACCAGCGCGGTGCAAAAGCAAACTCAAAGATAAAACCTCTCGCCTCCCTAAATGCTCAATCAGCCCGCGCCGGCGCCTGCGCACTGTCGGGTAGGCAGCCCAAACAGCCCGGCGCAATTTGTAACTTTTTCGGCCGCCATCAGCGGGGGAACATTTGGTCGCTTAGGGACCGGCCCCCGACCAGCGCGGCGGAAAATGTACCTTTTCGGAAGAGCCTCAGGTAGTCGCGGCGCAAATTACATACGGCCCATGGGCTGCATGGCTGGATGACGGCGAGGCGGTGTGTCCCCTCTCACCCCTCCCGGGGCGGCGCGGGGGAGGACTCTGTCAATACACCGCGGCGTTCGCCGGCACGCGGGGTATCGCCAACACTGCATATCGCTTCGAGCGCGCCCCGCACCCCTCACCCCTCGTCTGTGTGTGTGTGTGTGTGTGTGTGTCTGTGTGTGTGTGGTGTGTGTGGTGTGTGTGTGTGTGTGTGTGCGCGCGCGCGTGTGTGTCTGTCTGGGAACAGAGAGGCCTGCGTCGGCTATGATACGCGCCTAGCCACAAGTCCGTGCCCCCCCCCCCTCCCCTTTCCTTGCTACGGTGGCCCCTACCACCACGCCCCATCTACCCATCCATCGGCGCACACATCTGCCGGCGCCCCTCCCTTGTGCGCGGGCTTAACGCAGCACGGGGCTCCTCCTCAACTCCGGCCCCGCGGCTATGGGTGCATGTCTCGACTGATGTTCCTCTCCCCCTCGGCCCATGCCCCCCCCCCCCCTCCCACCGCACCACGCCCCGCCACGCTCCGCCACGCCCCGCCACGCCCAGGACGCAGCCTTATCTATGGCGGCAGCGCGTGTGTATCCCAATCGCTCAAGTCGCGTGACGCGGAAGTCTCATTCCGAGGCAACGCCCTCCTCTGCCTGCAGCCTGCTGCCCCCACCACGACTACTCCACCTCTTTCTGCCCCCCACCCTCCTTCTCTCTCTCTCTCTCTCTCTCTCTCTCTCTCTCTCTCTCTCTCTGTCTGTCTGTCTTTCGGGCTTAACCACAATAATTACCCTTCCTCCCCTACCTATGTAGTACATACACATGGACGCTGGTCCATTTAAAACTCGCGCCCTCCCCACCCCGCAGGCCGGCCGCCCGCGAGCCGCCCGCGGGGCTGTATGTAAATAACCGCGGGGTGGTGGGGGTGCGGGAGGAGGCGGGGCGGGACGGGACGGGGTGCGGACGGGCGGCGCGCGCGCGGCCGCCGACGCGCCGGGGACCGCGGCGATTAGCATGAATTAAGGACTGTGATTCTCGCCTCGTGTGATCGTTTCAAAAGAACCCGCCGCGCGTTCGTTGCGGGGAAAATCAGGAAAATCAGCTGTTCTCACATGAGCGGGGTGCGGTGAGGGGTGGGGCGGGCCTTTCAGGTCAGAGTTGTGGGTGCGCTGACAGACTCCGCCTCGTCGTGATTAGTGGTCTTCATTTGCATCCGCGATGCGACCGGCGGGTGCGGTGACGGCTGCCGCGGACCGAATTCGGAAATGTGTCTGAGAGGAGCAACAAGATTCTTCGTGGCTGAATTCGTTCTTGTTTGGCACCAAACACGTTATTTTTAATTTTTGTGGTGGGAGTGGTATTCTTTTTTTCTTTCTCACTGTCTTAACGGATTACTTAGTGTTGCAAGGTACCCATGCCCCTCATTTGTTTCCGCGGCCAGACGCTGAGGAATGGGGACATGCACGGTTATCTGTCAGACACCTGCGCGTCGTGCGTTTATGTTCGCGCTGAGGCCCCACACCAGCAACGCGGGGGTGTTCCGCCCCGCCCCGCCCCGCCCCTCCCCACCCCGCCCCGCCCCGCCCCAGCCCCGTCAACGGCGTGTGAGCACGCGAGGGCTGCGAACCTCACGGGGCGGGGCGGGGCACGGCGGGGCGTGGTCTGCCCCCGTCACACCGCACAGCGCGGCCCGCGAAGGCGCAAGACAGAGACAGAAGACTCGCGCATGCGAACTGCACGACACAAAGTCCGTCATTATCCACCATGGAGGCTCTGCTGCGCAGGCCTGCTAACCGCGAACGCTGACTCCTCCTCCTCCTCCTGCCCCTTCCTGCAGCCGCCTTGCTCGCCCTTACCCCCCATCTCTCTCGCACTCACGCACATTTCCCCGAGATTGCATCTCTGCCGTGGTAATCTCCGGCCCGGCCCCGACCCTGCGCCGCGCGCTAATTTTCGCGATGGCCCCGCTGATGTGGTCGGACTGCTCGGCCGTGCTCCGCTCCGCTTCCTGCTGTACGACATGGCGGCATGCAGTGAGGCGCCGCCGCCGCGACGGAGCAGCTAGCTCCTGCTGCTCCTGCTGCTCCTCGTGAGTTTGGATTATGTCCCGGAAGCCACTTCCCTGCACGCACGCTCGCGGGAGGGCGAGCACGCTAGGGCGGGGCGGGGCGGGGCGTGGATGGGCGGAGTGGCCGCCAGCCACCCTCCGCTCGGGCGGGCGGGGCGGGATGAGTCCGGTGGGGGCCAGCGCGCCGGGCCTAGCCGGGCGCAAAGAGGCTTCCACGGACGATTTGACTCAAACTATAAGGACTATGAGGGGCGGCCCGGCGGCCCGGCCGTGCTGGGGTGGGACCCGCCGCTTAGGGTGGGACTGCGCTGGGGGGTTGGGACCGGGACCGGGGGTGATCGCGAGGCGTGGCGCATGGTAAGTGCGCCGTGACCAGGGACAGGAGAAAGAGAGACAGAGAGTAAAAGGGGCGGACGGGCGCCACCGCGAACAGAGGGCAGAGCGAGCGACTTACTTTCTTTCAAAAGTGCGACAGCAGATGGACCAGGAAGTCGGAGGGGAGGAACGGAATCCGGAGTCATTACACTTCATAAAATATATAAAAAAAGTGGATCTGACTTGCGTTGTGTCCTTGGTGTATGTCGAAGTCACGGTTGACACGTTCGCCTTCCTCAACTGTCGATACGCGCAAAGAAAAAAAAAGGCCCACCTTGTCGATTACATAATCACGTAGTCTGGAAGGGCTGTCGACTCGGGAAAACAGACTGCAAAAGAAAAATAACCGTAGTACAACATCGTTTTGAGCACTGCTAGTGGCATACATAGCTCTCAACTTTATCCGTATCGTTCCATACTATTTTGAATCGCTTCCGGAATTTTTTATCATGGCTTCAACTACTCATTTCCAGGATTTCCATTTGGCAGAGTCCATGCCGCGCTTGGGGGAGCGCCGGACACTGTGGCTGGCAAGGAGCCAGGCCCGGGCCGCCTTGGGCTCCTGGTGCTTGACAGGGCGACACACAGGTAGCCCTCGCCCCGCCCCGCCCTGCTCCCCCGGGGCTCCTTCTCCACCCTCCTGCTGCTGCTGACCCTCGACTCGGCTCGACGCACTGCTTGTCTCCACGCACAGGACCCTCTCTCTACACCGCGCCGCCGCCGCTGCCAGCAGGCCGACGACGCAGCGCCACGCCGTCCGGCGCGTAAAAAAAGAATATCGTTTGTGAAGGGGAATTTGTTCGTAGCAAAGAGGATATAACGCTCTCGTGCTTCCGTAGTAGGGACGGACGGATCGGAGACGGGCGGGGCGGGGCGGGGTGAGGCGGAGCGGGCTGGAGGGGTGTTCACGGCGCTGAACTGAGCCGCCGCGTCAGCCTTGCCGTCCTCATCATCTTGGCCCCGCCACGCTCCGCCCTGCCAAGGCCCTGCCCTGCCGCCAAGAAACACCGTCGTCAAACGCCTGGCCTTCCCCCCGCCCCCACCCCGAACTGGACGACTGAGCCGAAGCTGCGCTTAACGCCGATCAGACCCTGAAATTGAGGTCGGAGGGGCGACGCACAAGAGGGGTAGGGGCGTGGCGGGCAAACGCGCACGGAGGGGCGCGGCCCGGCCGCTGGGCTGCTGGCGGCGCTACGGCGGCTGGCGGTGTCGCCTATGTGGAAGGAGGGGAGGGATTAAAATAGATTGCCGCTTTTAAAGCTGCTGATTTGGAATCTTATACGATGTATGGCACCCCATGCCCACGGCCCGTGGCGGCCCCGGGGCAGGGCCTGCCAAAGGGGGAAAGGGGCGTAACTTGACCTCCCCCCCACCCCGCCCCCTTACACCCTCTTGTACTCCCTCGCCAGGAAAGTTGCCGTCGCTGCGAGCAGAGGGAGTGAGAGAGAAAGCGAGAGAGGAAGAGTAGGGGGGAATAGTGGGGGGAGGAGGGAGTAGGGGGGAAGGATAGGAGTCTGAGTGTTCGGGGTGCGAAAGAAGTGGGGCCGGTAGCTGATGTATGCGCGTGCGGCCCGGAGACACTCTCTGACCTAAGTATGGCGAGCTGCTGTGGTAAGAGAGAGAGAGAGAGAGAGAGAGAGAGAGAGAGAGAGAGAGAGAGAGAGAGAGAGAGAGAGAGAGAGAGAGAGAGAGAGAGAGAGAGAGAGAGAGAGAGAGAGAGACTAAAAGAGAAAGGGGGTGAGGGTGAAGATGATTGAGGGGGGCGCTGCGCCTGGGCTGCGCTTTCAAATGGGGGGCACTAAAGGGAAGTTTCAGATCGGTAAATTTAAGTGTGCTGACACTTGTGAAGTACGCGGCGGACGGAGGCGGCGCGGCGGCGGCGGCGGTGGCTGCTAAGGCGAGGCAGAGGTGGGCGCTAAGCGTCGTTAAGTGCTCGCCACTGGGGTTGATAGCCGCTGTGTCCGCGCGCTATCGTCGGAGTGGTCGGAGTTGAGGCGCTAGCTCGCACGACTTGCTTCGCGATCCGGAGATGCAAGAAACAGTTTGTTGAATAGGGTCCGTTCTGTTTGATCCCACGCCGCGGGGGCGGCCGGGCCGGGCCGGGCCGCAGCCTCTCCACATCGAAGCCCTTTCTTTCCCCTACTCCTTCTGGACCATGGGGAATAAAATCGGGATCGCAACAGAGCGGTGGCAGCGGCCGCAGCGGCGGCAGCATCAGCAGCGGCGGCAGCAGCGGCAAAACAAAGTTTATCCCAAAGTTGCGATTGAGTTTTGAGGGGGGAAAAAAAGCAGAGGCGCGGAGGAAAATGGAATTGGTGGACTTGCTGGTGGGCTCGCCGACATGAGCCGAGTGGGGGCCGGGCTGGTGGTGGGCTGGTGGTGGGCTGTGCGGCTGCGCTCCGCATCGCATACACAACACGGCAGCGCCAGGGCCCCCGCGGGGAGGTGCCCCCGGCCCGGCTTGCCCCGACAGAGGTTTTGGCCAAACACAAAACTTTTCGGCCGCTCGAAAGACCTTTGCTTCCTTAAGAACACTAGCACCAGCCGCACAGCCGCCGCCGCGCCGGTGCCGATGCCACCCCGCAGCGCTCCTCGCCCCAGCACGCCTCGCCCCAACCCGCCCCGGCTTTGCCTCTCTTTTTCCTGTCTGCCACGCCAAAAGCACACACAATCTCAATAACCGCGGCCTTGATCCGCAGGGCCGCCCTCTGACTTTGCGGATACGAGAGCACACCCTGCTATGGAGGAAGTCGGCCTTCTCACCACCACCACCACCACGGCTGCCGCCCCGCCCCACCCCCCTACCCCAACCCACAAGGTGACAGCAAAAGGTGTCGCTTTGCCGCCCTCCCTTCGCCGGGGCCATCCGACTGATTCAGAACATCGCTCTCGTATCTCCGTCCTTGTCGCACCTAAGGCTGTGCCCCATGTTGGTGGTGCCAGGGCACCATGAGTGTGACAAGGACGGGTCGCACTGTTCGGAATCAGACGCCAGAGACCCCCTCTCTAAATCCGTTGCCCCCACTCCTCCCCACCCCATGTTCCGATTCCCCCCCCCCCGGTGTTGGCACGGCCCTCGCGTAACGAGAAGTAACGCAGGGGGCGCCGGGCCAAGTCGGGCGGGGCGAGCGGGGGGCCGAGTCTCATCAACGAGTGGCTGCCGCCGTGGAGGTAGGCAACCACTCCGTCACGTGGACTCATCTCTCTTGACACACGGTAGGGGGGAGGGGGGGGCAGGATTGCTCAGGGTGGCTCGGCCGGGCGGGGTGTGGCGGGCGGGGCGGGGCGTAGCGGGCGGGGTGACGAATGGACAACCGTTAGTCTCTCCGCCTCGCACCGTCTCCACCGTGGCGCGCTGGCGGCGGGACTGTCAGTGCGTAAACAAACCAACCAACGTCACTCAAATCGCGCGTGAACGAAAGGCGTTACCGTGAGATGGAGTGGAACGAAATCCGAACCGCATAACATAACGCGTGCAGCAGCGAGCAGCGCAGGCGCGCAGCCCGGCCCCGGCGGCATAGCCGGATTACAAAAATAAAGCTTGTGAGACTTTTGGTTAAAAAAAAATATATACTGTTCACCTATTCATGTGTTCTAAGCCGCCGCGCGTCCCTTGAAGGAGCTACATCAGTCATCAGTTTCATCGGAGGGATCCGGACGTACGCTCTTCTCACTATTACTCCCACCGCTGCTCTTCCAGATAGGTGGGAGTAAAAGCGGTGGGAGTAATAGTGAGAAGAGCGTACGTCCGGATTCCTCCGATGAAACTGATGACTGATGTAGCTCCTCCAAGGGACGCGCGGCGGCTTAGAACACATGAATAGGTGAACAGTGTTTGAGATGGGGATGACGCTGAGTCGGACTCGACTCCAGGTGTGACATTGCTGTCCGCATTGCCGGAGCCGGCACTAAGGTCGACCTCCGCGTCGTCATTAAGTACGACTACCAGCCGCCCCGGCCCACCCCGGCGAGGCGCATTGCATGCGACGCGCCCACTACTTGAGGCGCTGAGCCACGCCAAGCGGCAATTTATTTCCCCACCTCCTCCTGGCACTCCCCGCTCCACCCCTGCCCCGCCCTGCCACCCACACCCAGTCGGCATCTCAATTTTTTCATTACTTTCCTCCCTCTCGAATAAAAACGACAAAATAATGACTAAATTTCGAGAACGACGAGTTTGTGTAACAACCTATACTTACGGTCTACAAGTACTACCCAGTGAGCCCGCATTCTCATTCATAAAATATTTTCAATTTTCGTGCTCTGATCTCTTTGTCCCCACCCACTGGCATATTCAGGAATGTTTCAAAAGCCCTTTAAATGAATGCCTCCAGGGGTTTGAAGCCCCACTTCGCTCCCCCGTACGCTACAAGCGCCGCACCCGCGCCGCCGCAGTTCCACCTCACCTCGTCATACCCCTTCCACTGCTTTCCCTTTTGCCGGCCAAACTTTTCCAAATTACCCGGTGTGGCCGGACCAGATGGGGCTGGGGATGGGCCAAAATTTGACTAAAAGGATTTGAGGCGGCCGGCGAGCTCGTCATACAAAGAAGCGTCAGTCGGCCATTTGCGCGCCGGGGCCGAGGCAGGGCGGGGCCGGGACCGGGGTCGGGACCGAGGCCGAGGCCGGGCCCGGCCGCCAATCTCATAATATTCGCGCCCGCGCGACCACGCGGTCACCGGCGCTGGGGGCAACGTATCCCTCGTTTAGGAGTATGACACACCCGCTCTCGCTGTCTGCTGTAAAAGTAATGGGCCGCCTATGGGCTTGCCTGTGGCCTGGGCTGTGTCACGTGACCTGAGGCCGCCCCCACCGGGATGGAGGGCAGGGGTGGAGCCAACGGCTTGCGGGGCGGGGCGGAGCGGGGCCTAAAGTTTTGGACGTGAACGTCATGACATGACGCAAGGCGGGGCGGGGCGGGGCGGGGCGCGGGCGGCGCTGGCTGGCCCAGGCGCCCCGGGGCCTGGACGGACTGGATCATGTTGTGACCTTCCAAGTTGAATACGTGGCGTGGCGTGGCGTAGCCGGCCGGTTCGGCCCGGGCCGGGCCGGCCGCTTGTTCCACACGACATGGGCACCGGGGGAGCCACCACGGGCAGGCCCGCCCTGACCGGCGCGAGCGATAGGACATCGGGAGCCTCCCAGGGCAATCACATGAACCATCGCCTGCCTGACAGAGTTGGACGGGCGCGCGGCCCGCGCGGCGCAGGGCGGCGTAACTGCTTCCCGGGCCATGCAGACACGAATCCCCCCCTCTCCCCGCCCCGCCCCGCTCGGACCCGAGAGCGGATCGGACACAACAAACTAGTTCGGCACTCGCGAGGCGGGGGTGGGGTAGATGAGCGGGCGTACCCATCTGCAAGTGGGGAGGGGTGGGGGGAGGAAGCGACCGACTGCTGGACCCGCCCGAGCTGGTGCTGGTGACACCCAGTGATAATGTTAGATGAGTACGCAAAAGATCGTAGGTATATACACCTGTGTGTGGCAGACGGGTATCTCCGCCTGCCTATTAGGCAAACTCCACACAGGAAAAAACATTTTGCCTGGTAGGCAGGCGGAGATACCCGTCTGCCGCACACAGGTGTATGCGTACGCTCTTTTGCCTACTTATCTAACATCACTGGTGACACCGTGCCGCGCGCCCCGAGGCGCCAGACCTCCTCCCAATCACGTTGACCACGACCAGGAGTGACAGGATCGCGTAAGCAGGGAGGGTGCGGGCAAAAGCGGGGCCGGGCAGAGTCCTGGACACCATGTCCATGCATGCCGCCCACGAATATTCATGTCGTGCGCGGTCCTCTGTGAGCTGAATAAAGTTGTAGGTGGGAAGGTGGTACCGCGAGCCAGAGGGAGATGACGACGGAAGAGGGCGCGGCGCGGGGTGATCTGCCGGCTGCAGGGGAGCGGAAGCACCGCAGCAGCACGTCGGAGACACCTCCTCACCCCTCCTCTCCGCCCGACCCGACGCCCGAGACATTTCTCATGACGTGCAGCGCTGCGCGGCCCCTCCTAGATGGTCCTGGTCTTGGTCTTCCCCCAGCCGGGGCCGGGAGCGGTCAGCGGCGCCGTGCACGCGCAGGGGCGGGCCCAGCCCAGCACCGGCCGCACCCCACCCCACCGCACGGGCTCCTGTCGACTCTCCCCGTAATTAAATCAACGTCGAAATTGATGTTGCGTTATGAGGCCGGTAACGAACTTAGCCGGGGCGGCATGGCCCGGGCGAGGCCGGGCAGCAGGGGCGCGGGAGGGAGGGTCGTCGCGCCGTCCGAGTGGAGAGGAGGGCATGCCAACAACACGGAGAGTCACGTGGGACGGGCGGCGCACGTCTGACTGCGCCCAGCGTACACCATGCACTATGTAGGCCTTATCGCGAAAGTTTTCGGTCCGGCTGTGCGGCCCTGCTCTGGCGTTCTGCCCGCGCAGTGCACAAAGGCAAGCAGTCCTGCCCTGCCCTCCTGGCCGCGCCGCCGCCCCAGCGCTGTCTGATTGCCATTCCGATACGTCGTCCCGTCCCGACCTGCGCAGCACAGACAAACCCTCACAACTTTGCCTGCAGCGGGCTGCTCCCCGCCCCGCCCCGCCCCGCCCCGCCCCGCCCCGCCCCGCCCCGCCCCGCCACGCCCCGCCACGCCCCGCCACGCCCCGCCCCGCCCCGCCCCGCCCCGCCCCGCCCCGCCCCGCCCCGCCCCGCCCCGCCCCGCCCCGCCCCGCCCCGCCCCACCACGCCCCGCCACGCCCTCTCCTCCAGCAGACGTCAGTCCCGATCCCCTTCACCGGTCGCGCCGCGCCGGCCGCGCCGCAGCACACACTGCAAGCCGGGGGTAGTTTTTGGCGCGCTGCTGGTGAGGCACGTTGAGGACGCGGGTAGTCTCACACACCTTTTTTCCACAACAGTCGACTGTCAAACATTGAGTTCTCCACAGTAGCCATGTGCACTGTACAAAATAATATTGTAAATTAACAGCAAATTTATTGTTAAGTTTTTCACTGCCTCGTGTTGTTGTACAACAACATCGACTAGTAATGTAACAACGACTGTTGTCGAGTAACAAAGACTGTTGTCAAGTAACAACAAAAGTTGTCAAGCAACAACAAAAGTTGTTCAGTAACAACAAAAAAGTTGTCTAGTAACAACATAAGTTGTCTAGTAACAACAAAAATTGTCCAGGAACAACAAAAGTTGTTCAAGAACAACAATTTTCTTGTTTAAATTAAAAACAACCATGTTTGTTTTTGAACAACTTTTGTTGTTCTCGAACAACATGGCTGTTTGTCAACAACTGAGTCATCACTGAAAGGGTTGTTTTTCAACAACTATTTTTTACAGTGTGGCCAAAATTATGTTTCCTCCAGAACACGTTCTCTCTGGCCTTATCTGCGGCCCGAGGAGGATCGAGCCGCGGTGTGAGATGAGATGGACTTGTCGATGGTGGGAGCGAGGGGTTGCGCCAATCACACTGTCTCTCCTCCTCCTCCTCCTTCCTTCCGCCTCTGGTACCGCAGGCGCAGGCCCGGCCGAGTCACTGTCGAGTCCAGTCTCTACGCTACATTGCACGGTCCGGGGCCGCCGTCGTGTATCAGACCGTCAATCTCGTCCGATTTGCCTCTCTTTACCTTGTCGGATAATAATGCCGCCCTCGGCATTTTGTATGCCCGGTTTTGGGGGGATATTGCATGGGAGGGGCGGGGGGGGGGAGGGTCTAAGATGTCTTTGGGGGTGACCCCGTAGTCCATCGTTGCCGTCCGCGTCTTTACTGCTCGGGTCAGCGGCCTCCTTCCTTCTCGGAAGTAACCCACCTCGCCCCTTAACCGCCCCGCCCGGCGCCCCGCCCCTAACCGCCCCGCCCCACCGCGCCCCACCCCACCGCACCCCACCCGCCCCGCCTCTAGTGCATTACGCCTTTGTAGCCGGTGGCGTGGACCCCGTGGAGATGACTGATGCTGCCAGTGACAAGACGGCGAGGAGGGTCCGCACGGGACCAGGACCAAGCCCGTCAACGACTGCGCCGTAAACGTAAACAGATCCATACTGCTCCCCCCTGATGAATGGACTTACTCCGTGTGCACGCATATGACTGCGTTAACTCGAATGACCTAAATTCATTCACGTGAACTATTCTGGAAGACATCTCACAAAATACCTTATTCTCGACGGAAATGGCGGCCCATCTCTGACCACATCAGCGTAAAGTAAGATCAAGGCTTCCAACGTGAAAAAAGAAAACAGTCCCACCCCAAAAAACGTGTGCTCGGTTTTCGTTGTTTAGTCGAGGAAAATGTGCTTGTTTTGACAACATTGGGAATGTACACACTAGATTCTTCTGAACATTTTTATTTATTCTTTTCAATGATTTTTTTTGGCAGATGCTCTTCCTATGTATTTTTTAAATACACAATTTTGAACAAATTGCATATTTTGTGCGCAATCGTGGAAAAAAACGTTCATAATTGCGTATTTAAAAAATATGCATAAGCTGAGCATGTGCCAAAAAAATTAGAGTGAATACAAAATAATTAAGTGTGCAACGAGTAATATTTGTTTTAAAACAAGTGCATTTTCCTCGACTAAATCAAGTGCAATGTAACACGCTTTTAAGCAAGTATTGAGTTCAGTGATAGAGGACACGGATAATGCCCGGGGTGCGCTCGGCTGCGTTGGCCTCCTCCTGGTGCCTCCTGGCCAGCCTGAGCTGATGGGCCCGGCCTGGCTTGCGCGCCTGCGCTTGCTGCTTGCTCCGACGCTTTGACAATCTCCCCCTCCCCCTCCTCACCATGCCATGCCAGCCCGCTGTTTGAACAGCATTGATTGTTGTTTCGCAGACGCCCTCTCCGCCCCCCCCCTGCCCCAGTGTGACACGCCCCTGCTGCTGGTGCTGAGCCACCGCAACCCCCAGGTGATGAGTGACTCTCCCCGCTACATAGCCGCCTGCGCTCAGCGAGAGGGCGCGCGCGCGAGAGAGAGAGTGAGACAGAGAGCAGAGAAGAAGAGTAGAGAGAGGAAGCGAACGTTGAGGGGCCGAACATGCTAGGCTCGGCGTACTTTGAGGTAACATGGGGGAGGGCCGCGGTGTGTGGCGTGGCGGAGCAAGGCGCGGCACCGCACGGCTTTGCTTGCGGGGCACAGCTAGGCCGACCCGAGAGGGGGAGGTGGGGTAACTTCGAAAAATCATTGTACGGCCCCAAAAAAGTCATTCTTTGAAAAAAAAATCGAGAAGGAAAAATGAACAAAGACAAATTCAGAAATGAGGGAAAAATAAAAATATAAAAATCGATCAAAAAGCGACAGAAATATTCCTTGAAAAATCAAAGGAAGAGTTAAAAACCAAAACCAAAAAATAAAAATAAAAGTCAAAAAAATCATTGTATAAATTTTGAATGAGTCATTCCCCCCCCCCCCTCGTTCCCCCCCTCGCACCGACCTTCCCTCCCAGCGGAGAGTTGAAGAAGAGTCTGGGAAAGAGGAGCGCATCAACATTATTTGCATTGGGTCCTCCGGGTCCTCCGGGTCCTCCCCACCGCAGCGATCAGAATGCCCTCTGCCTGGCTCCGCTCCACCTGAGGAAGAGGAAGAGAGCCTGGCCGGGGCTGGTGGTCGGGAGATGAGCGAACATCAAGGAGACAGACAAAAGCACCGGCTCACAGCTGCCGAGGGGGGGGGGGGGTTATCCTAGCAGAAGAGCGTTGAGAGGTCTCCGCGGGGCACTATTTGAAGTTGAACTGACCCGCCCGCCCGCCCGCCCGCCCCTCCACTGCGCTGCCCGACCACCGCCTTGCTGCTCTTCGCGATGTCCCATGGGCCGCGCCCTGCACGCCCCACTCCCCCTCGCCACACCATGCCTCTCTACCCGCTGGAGGCCTTAATTGAAAACAGAAGCCTGGTCTGGGTACGCCCCCCCCCCTTCCCCCGTCCCCGCAGGCGCCTCACCCCGCTGTCTGTTGCGGAGGGCCGGCCGCAGCGCAGACACCGCACCGGGGCCGGCGGCGGCCCGGCCCGGGGAGAGGGAGGGGTAAGTAAGGAGAAATTAGCGGCCCCTGCATCGCCTCGTCCCCTCCCCCCCTCCCCTCGTCCACCCTCCACCGCTCCCCTTCGCCTCCACTCCCTCGCTCCCTCATCAAACTGCGACGCCGGCGACTCACAGGGATCGTGTCACCTGGAGGGCGTGTGTGTGTGTGTGTGTGTGTGTGTGTGTGTGTGTGTGTGTGTGCGCGCGCGCGCGCAAGCTCCCGAGCTTGAGTGTGTGTGCACCTGCAGGTGTCAGACCGTCATGCGCTCCGAGGAAGCCCTGCCATGCCACCAGCAGCGCACCCCCTCCGCCTGGAAACCCTTTAGAAACACCCTTTACCTGCAATCACCGGCTCATCAAGAGCCCCCGCTGAACTGGCCAGAGGCTGCCTGCCTGCGGCCGGGCCCGGGCCCCCGAGGGGGAAGGGGGAAGGGGGGGTGGGGGAAGGTGGCGAGGGACGCCCTTTGTGTTATTTTGTAGGGCCGGCGGAATAGCGTTGATTGGAGGGCCGCTGTGAGGGTTGCGGGGCCTGGGGGGAGGAGGGGGGGGCAGTGCTACCCCGCTCTCTTAGCGGTGGATACAGGTGAGCTGCTGGGAGGGCTGCTGGAATCGACAAGGGACCCCGGCGGCGTAAACGACTCCAGCTGGTCGGGGAGAATGCAGAGAGAGGGAGAGAGAGAGGAGGGGTAGGTGCTCGAGTCCTCCTGTCCGTCCACTCTCCGCCGGTGCAGACCACGTTGCAGCCGGGTGTGAGAGGGGGAGGGGAGGGGGGGTAATGGGGTGGATGGGGAGGGAGAGAGGTGGCGGGGAGGGTCACGTTCCTTTAATGAAACCTAGGCTAACGTAAACACTCGAGCGGGGCGGGGTGGGATCAGGGGTAGGTAAAAGTGCCGTGCTTCTGCGCCCTCCTCAAGCCTCAAGCCCCCCGCCCCGCGCCACCCCGCCCCACCCCGCCCCGCCCCACCCTCAGGCGGGCGCGGCGCACTGCCGCTTCTGCCGCATCTGCAATGCGAATGCGAGTAGCCGAGCGCCCCGTTCGCTATACATCTCGGCCGGGCCGGGCCGGACGGCGGGGTGGGTCTGGGAGAGGCCGCCTGGATCTGCCAATGCGCTGACCGGCCGGGCCGGGCCGGGCCGCCGCGCGCCCTCGCTAGGAGAGCAGTACAATCAGTGGCAGAGTACGCCGTAAAGTCTGCGGGACGCCCAGGCCGGCACCGGCACCCTCAGGAGCCCTCAGCCATGCCGGACACCTTGTTGGTGCCCCTTCTCCTCCTCCTCAGGTAATGTACAACTCGCACAGCTGAGGCACATGAAATATACGGTACACCATTTCATTAAAAATATTTATAATATTCCCGAGGGGGTATGCATGCACTCGCGTATTAGTCGGGTTACTCTATCCGTAATAAAGGCGTAATAGTATGCGTAATAGACGCGTAATAGGAGCGTAATAGCCAAAATTCTCCATATTTTCCTTATTTTTGTGTCGTTTTGGGCTGTTTTGCCTGTTTTTGGCTCAATCTGTACAATTTCGGAGCGTAATACGCGTAATAGTCGGGTCACAGATTTTGTGAGTGAATACCCCCTCGAATATTCCCTAATTTTTTTTTTTAAGTCGAATCTTGGAAAAATTTCCTGCACTAGTCTTACTTGCGTGTAAGGCCCAAGCGCAGTGCTCTTATTGGACTGGTTAAAAAAAAAAAAAAAAAAAAAAAAAAATCTTTTTCGCCTCATAACGCCTACAGAAGTCTATCTTTCGTGAATTTGTTTTAGAGTCGGAATCTAGAAAAAAATCCACGCCAAGTAATCTATTTTCTAGAAGTCAGTACAGTACCTCAGGACACCTCAACTGGTCCCAAAAAAATTTCACCAGCTTCTGATCTGTAGTTACCAGGGCTTTAAAACGCCCAACAAAAAGGATCTGGTGCGAGTACATTTTTTAGAGTCAACATTTGGAAAAAAAAAAACCTTGCGCCAAGTAGTTTTATTTGTCAAAGTCCCAACCGCAAAGCAGCTCGACTGGCCGTAAAAAAAAAGTTTCACGAGCCTTAGATGTGTTGTTCAAAAAGCCCAGAAAAGAATATCTTGCATTCATTTTTTCTCGAGCCGACATTCTGGTAAAATTCTGTGGGCCGAGTAAAACATTGTGACCTTTTTTTTAAAAAAAAATAAATTCGGGAACTCCATATATCTTCCAGAATGAATTCAAAATCTTTTATTGGAATAAATTGTTCACCTTGAAATCGAAGTGGCTCACCCCTCGCCGCCTGCAAACCGTAACTGCCTTCTGTATTTTTACAGAGTCTGTCTCTGCAGCGGTGGAAGGGTTGAGGTGGGAGTGGGTGGGCGTGGGGGTGGCATCCTCAATCACATCACACGGACTCTACCAACTCCGGGCGGCAGCGGCGGCAGCGGCAGGAACCGAATCAGATTCCAGAACAAGCCGACTGCCAACCGGAAACTTACACTGCAGAAAGAAGTATGGTACAGTAACGATGGATGGAGCGGCGGCGGCATCGCGGCGGACTGGCTTTTTTTGGTGATCAGTCACTCCGAGGGCGGGGCGGGAGATCCCCTGCACACTCCGCCTCGCAGTGCGCCACGCGTGCAGTTTATGGACCTCTCGGAGGACGAGGACTAGCTCAGGCAGGCTGCTAGCACTGCTAGTTAGCTGAGCGAGCGCGCGCCGCTCCGCTTCACCTCACCTCACCTCCGGGGCGCGCCTGTGAGTGACGCAACCTCCCTGCTGTTTGCACTGTGTATCACTCTGCTATCTGCGCAGCGCTTGACTTTTGAATAACCACGCAAACGGGTTGTTGTAAAATGGCATGAACTTTTCAAGTTTGTTTTTTTCTTTCTTTTTTAAATTGCCATGATTTTTTGTGAAATTTTACAGTAAAATTGGTTGAGTTCCCGACACTTTCTCTGTTTTTGTGGCCAGTGAACAAGTAATCATTTATGTGACCATTTATGTGACTGTATTCACGAAGAAACGTAAAAGCAAACGGCACAACGGTACTCGGACTGCGCGCCATAGCAATAGCAATAAGGTCATCGGTGTGACCATGGTGTGACGCGCCATGCGACGCTATTCCGGGCCACCCCTCCCGGCCCGCCCAGCCCGCCCCAGCCCGCCCCGGCCCGCCCCGGCCCCGCGTGTAACAACGTATATATAACAAGCGACCTGCCACGTTGCATGTCTGATTGCAATTATTTGTGGGGCCTTTCGAGGTTGGTTAGGGATTGGTGCGGCGCGTGAGGTGTGTGGGAAGGGGCGGGCAGGGGAGGGCGCAGGAGAACGGGCAGCCGACTGATTCAGAAGATCGCTCTTCTCCCTCCGTCCTTGTTGCACCTACAGGGGTGCCCTATGCTGGTCGTGGTAGTGCTCCAAGAGTGACCAGGGGGTTGGAGGATTGGGGGGGGGGGGGGGGTCGACAGCTGACGCCGGGCCTGACGGCGCTGACGAGCGGCTTGGCCCCCGGCGCACCCCAGTGCCGCCCCCCCCCCCCCACCGCCACTCCTGTTGTTCCCGGCGCAGCTAACTAGAGTTCTGTTTGAGTTGGGTCCAAATTGGCTGCGGATTAAGAATAACGGGTGGCATTAGCGAAATGGTCGCGCGAGCTGCTGACTGGGGGGGGGGGAGGAGGAGGGGCGCTAAATGAGACGTCGTAGCGAAAAGGAGGCGGGGGAGACGCGTGTTGTAGAAGAGTAAGAGGGCGAGAAAGGGAAAGTGAGGACGAACAGCGAGAAAAAAAAAGAAAAGAAAAAGAAGAGAAAAAGATCGCGAACGCTTGCTGTTCGTGACAGGCGCTTTGGCAGACTGCATCGCCACCGTTCAGCATTCAAAAATGAAGTCCTATACAAATTTGTTGGGTGAAATATTTCAAACTCGCCCGCTATTATGAGGAGTTGAGGAAAAGAATAAATAATTCATACCCTAAAATCTTTGCTTAGCTCGGCAGCGCAGCTATTTATCTATAACGTTTAGCAGGTTAGAGTGGGAGGAGCAGGGGCGGGGAGTGCGGAGAGTTCGCACTGCTGTTGTTATTGAAATCAGGCGTGCGACGCCATCAGGGAATTACGTACACCTCGTAATTCAAAAACATTCCTAAAAAATTAAAAAATCAGAAAAGTTAAGAACAAATCAGGAAACTTTCGAAAAAATAAGAGAAATTTAAAGATTTCAAGAAAAATTTAGGGAAATTCATGTAAATTTACAACAATTTGAGCAAAGCACAAACAAAAATTGACACAAATTCGACCAAAATTCAGAAAAAATTCGCAAGAAATTCACAAGAGTTTACAAAATCTGTGCACCAGAAATCAGAGTTATTTCCTCCCTCGCGCAGCAGCTAGTGGTGCGGGAGTGGTTGGTGCTGTGATGCCGAGCGCTAGAAGGTGTTCGGCAGGCAGGCAGGCTGTGCGGTGCTGCAGCAGTGGCGGCCCCGAGTGCGTCGCCGCGCGCGCATGCATTCGTAATCCCCTGCACGGCTGCGCGCGGCCAGGCTGCTGCGGGCTGCGCGGCGCACCAGACCAGAAGAATGCAAACGAGGCATGGGGCGGGGCGGGCCCGGGGCGGGCCCGGGGCGGGCGGCATAATGCAGCGGCTAACTACTGAAGCCACGACGTCCAATTTGACAGTCAGATGCCACCCGGCCGGTGCCGGCGGCCTACCTACAGGCGCGATGCACGCCCACGCGCGCTACTCACTTCCAAACTTTCGTCACAGGCTTTCTTCTTTTGTCTTGTTTATACGGGAATGTTTTTGTTCTTTCACGGGGATGGTGTGCTTTTTGTTATTCTATGGTACACCCTTGAAATTGGGTGGTGTAGACTACTTTGTTACCAAAGGTCGGTAAAAGGAATTTCTTGAGGAAAAGGAGAAAACTTTGAGGAACTCACTTAATCTAGTGCTGTGCGCGTGGTTTGAAATCAAATCTACCTGGAATCGATTCGGTTCCGAATCGGTTATGATTCGGCATCGAAGGTTCGAAATTTCGAATCAGCTAAGATTCGCCACCGAATCATTAAGTTTAAGCATTTGTTTTTCAACAAAAAGAGGGCACGAGCGCGCCTTTTCAAAGATGTGTGGGACCCACTAGACTTTATTTTGAATCATAATTTTAATTCTTTTAGTGAATTTAATTTTTCGGGGGTCAAATTAGATTGGATTCGTTTCGCAAGCGAATCTAGGAAGATTCGATTTTTTTTTGTCGGATTCGAGTAGATTTGAAGAAATTCGATGCAATTCGATTCGAACCCGAAAACACCGATTCGCACAGTTCGCACAGCACTAACCCAATTTGAAGAAAACTCCTAATTTGAGGAAGTTTCCTAAAAAAGAAAAGGGAAATTCCCCTCAATTTGCAGAGAGACTTCCTCAAAATATGGCGAGTTTTCCTTAAATTAAGTGTGATCCTCCTTCGGAAAGTCGTGCATTTTTTCTACGGTAAGGGGAACAAAAGTGTGTTGCAGTGGCGGACGCCTGGCGGGTAGGCAGTGCCGCCACGCATAGCTGGCAGTGGGCTGTCTGACTGCCAGGCGCCCGCAGGTCTCAAGAGCCCTCCCCGGCCCTCCCGGCCACTGACCACAGCTTGCCACCAGAAGGACGGGAGCCCCTTCAGGACGTATGTGGGTATCGTAGGTACATGATCGAGTTAACAAATATGAATGGCATTTCAATCTTTTTTAAAAAATGAAAAAGTATAGTTTGGGAGGCATGTCCTTTGCCATCCGCGGCGTGAAGTAATTGCCATCCGGCTGCGCATGCACTGTGCCACGGCGCCACCGAGTGTTTCTAATTAGAAGAGCGAGAGCTGCGGCGTGGCGTGGCCGCCCCCTCCTCCGCCCCGCCGCCCGCACACCGCATCTCATTCTCCTTCCCTTCATGTCGTGCCGGACACACTTTTGCCTGCGACAGAGCAATTTATGTGCGACTAAATCGTTTGAGTGTATCTGGTGTGTCTGCTGCAGTTGAGAGGGGGCGGGGGAGGGAGGGTAAAAGGAAGAGGGGGGTGGGGGTCGCAGAGTACGTGTATGGCGGGCTGCCAGATACCAGGGGCGGCATCGCTTACGGCCTGACGGGGGCGTGGCCCCGCGCGCCGCGCCGCCGCCGGGGAGAGAGAGAGCGAGAGGGAGGGCGAGAGAGAGAGAGAGAGAGAGAGAGAGAGAGAGAGAGAGAAAGAGAGAGAGAGAGAGACATTTATACAGACAGACAGACAGACAAACAGGCAGAAAGGCAGGCAGAGTGTTAACAACTTGGCACAATTTTACGCAAAAGGAACAGTCTTCGGAACAAAAAAATCAGCCCAGCTATCATTGCAGTGTTGCCTTGAATCCTGCAAGGTAAATGCGCAAGAAACTACTGCCCTTGGGTGTTGTGTAGACAAGGAGGGGGAGAGAGGGAGAGAAGGTGAGAATGACGGGAGAGGCGTCAGCTCCGCCGCGCCGGCTGCTCGTTCAGGGGTGGATGGACACGAGGAGGCGGCTCTGGCAAGGAGCCAAGTGAGGTGTGGTGAGCGCCAGGGCCAGCCGCTTCCCGCCCCGCCCCGCCCCGCCCCGCCCCGCCACGTCCCGCCACGCCACGTCCCGCCACGCCACGTCCCGCCACGCCACGCCCGGCCTCACCCAGTGCAGGCCAGCCAGAGAGTTTAGCACGCACAGCTCAGAAGTGTATGAATAATATCGTTGTTTGCTGGCTGCTGCTGCCGACACTGAATGAGATACTGAGAGAGTGAGAGAAAGCGCTTCAGAAGAAGAAAAGTGACAGAGCGCCCCCGAAAACACTCTCTCACGCACCTTCACCTTCACAGATCGAAGCACCGAAAGGATTTGCAAGTAGTATGTATGATGAAAGCTGTGTTGTTTTTTTTTTCCAGTGGCTCATTGAGAGGTTTTAAAGAGCAGTAGCTATAGGAGGAATGCACTAGTGTAATACACCATTCGAAAAATCGAGTAACACTCTGCGCCACCCTGAGATACAACGTAATAAGCCCTAACATATCGCAATACAGTGTAGTACATTCTAATACTCCTGACTGGGTATATAGTACTCCCCCCACCCCAAAGCGTAGAGGAGAAAAACTTTTCAGCCTGGGAATACTGGACTTCCCCCCGGTGCGAGAGAGTAAAAATTCCCTGGCTGGTCATAGTGTACTCCCTCCCGGCTTGGGCTAGTAAAAAATTTCCTGGCTCGGGATAACATACTCACCCCGGCCCAAAGGAACACAAATTCCCTGGCATGGATTAATGCACTGCCCCGGCAATGGGATGAGATGATCGCACAGATGACATAATCGAAGCGGGAAAAGTTAAACACAGAGGGATAGGATGATCGCTGGGGGAAGGTAATAGCAAAAGGATATAAGATGATCGCAAGGGTATAAAATAATCGCAAAGGGATAAGATAATCAAAGAGGGATAAGATAATTGCAGGAGGATCAGATAATCGCTGGGGGATTAAATACTCGCAACAAGATAAGATGATAGCAGGTGGATAAAATCATCGCAAACAAACAAGATATTCACAGGGGTATAAGATAATCGTAGGGCAATAGAATATTTGCAAAGAAATAAGATGATCGCAGGGACATAAAATAATGGCAGGGTAACCGTTTTCTGTAAATGGACCAGTGGAAACCGATCGGAATAGTCGCTTCGCGAGGAAACTCGGGGAACTCGCAACCGATTGCGCGGTCGCTCGCTCGCTCCGCGAGATAAATTTCCTACCTGGTGATAGTGTACTCTCCCTGGCCCGGGGGAGTTAAATTTCCAGGGGGGCGGGGGGAATATGAAAAAAGTAACGATCTAAAATAAAACACGACGGCAAAGAAATAAATTTTGCGTCGGTCAGACTAATGTAGGCCTGGTACGCGGGGCTTGCGCGCTGGCGCACTTGAAGACCATCCCTCCCCCGCCCCTCTCAACATTCTCGCGGGGCCACCGCGGCGGGCTGTACTGGGCTGGGGCTCCGGCGGCTCCGGTCCGGCCCCGGGCCCCGGGGCTGTGTACCGTGTGTACGGCGCGGAACAGAGAGTGCTGTTTGTTCGCTGGCATGGCATGTGACTACCCTACCGCCCCCATCACGCCCACACCGCTCCACCCCGACCACAGTCTCTCCGAAAAATATTATATCTCATCGGAGCGGGCTTGCAGGCAGGCAGGCGCCCCGCCCCGCCCCGCCCCGCCCCGCCCCGCCCCGCCGCGCCCCGCCGCGCCCCGTAACATTCAGCACAACCATCTGAGGTGCGATGCTGCTCAACCCTCCAGGTCGTACCTTGCCCCGTCCCTCGAGAGGACAACCTCGACTGCGAAATGCAAACCTCGCGCTGCACCGCTCTCGGAGTCACGGCGCAAGTGTTTGTCGAGTGAAATGTTAGGTCCTGCATGTTGTGGATTTTATTCTTTACTATTACCACAAAAATAGGAGGAAGGGGGGGGGGGAGAGAGAGAGAGAGAGAGAGAGAGAGAGAGAGAGAGAGAGAGAGAGAGACGGTGAGTTTATAGTTTGTTGTGAGTATGACGTGCGACAAGTGTTTCTGAGTGAAATTAGAAGGCCTCCCGTCCCGTGTGCGCGATACGCAGTTGGTTGATTCTAGCAAGTAGTCGACTAATCAGCAAGAGGCTTTATCACCAGCCAGCGCCGCACACACGCGTGTAGCATATCTTGGCTTTCATCATCATTGCGTGTGTCTGAGAGAGACAAAGAGAGGCAGAGAAACAGACAGAAAGGCAGACAGACAAACATACAGAGTCGGGGTGCAGGGGCACAACATGTATGGATGCTACAAAGGTAATTGGGATCCTCCCCATCCCACTCCGTGCCTGAGACCACTACGAGGTGCCGCCGTTTGGCTACCCCGTCTTCCCTCTCCCGTAGAGGCGACACCAGATCAAGGCAGTAATCAGACCCGGATCTGCACCAGCTGCAGCCGCCGTGGCACCTCGGGCTGCCTGCAGTTCCACCGCTCAGTATGCAGCGGCCGGCCGGCGGTCCGGGGGTCGGGTGCCGCCAGCCGCCGGGGGTCCCTCCGCTCCACTCGGGGGTTGAGCTAAGCCAAGCAAAGATACGAGGAGCCACTGGGAGAAAGGCAAAGGAATAGCAAACAGGAAGCTCCCCATCACGGGTGGGGTACTATGCTATCTGAAGGACAGTAGGGGATCGCGCGGTCAGTCGCGAGTCGAGTCCCGGGCGTCCCGGGTCGCGGGGCGGGGCGGGGCGGGGCGGGGCGGGGCGGGGCGGGGCGGGGCGGGGCGGGGCGGGGCGGGGCGGGGCGGGGCGGGGCGGGGCTAGCGGGGCTCCGAATAGCCGTCGCCCTGGATAAACACTCTCGCGACGCGGACGCGGGGTTCTGCTAGTCCCGCCACTACACCATCCATCCCCTGGGCGGCGCGGGGCGTGGCGTGGCGTAGCGCAGCGTGGTGAGGGCGGGGATACCGCGCCGAGCTGTGCCAGGCTCGGGGCGCGCACAGCAGCACACTCGGCACAGAACCACCGCATCTCCGTCGCCGGATAGCGCAAGTTACCGCACGAGCAGACAGACAGGCAGGCAAGCGTTTGCGGCGACGGTTTGACTTTGTTAAAGAGATTTATTATTTACTCCGGGTCAGCTGTACGGCGTGCAGCGCGAGGCACCCGCCCCAAAGGGAACGATGGACGGAGTTTGCCAGCACACTGGAATGGTGAACTCTCTCTCGCTCTCTCTCCCTCTCTCTCCCCCCCTCTCTCCCTCACTCTCTCTCTCTGCAGCCGCGAGAGACCAGTCTTTCCCTCCCGCGTCTCTCTCGCTCTCTCGCTCTAAATAAACAGGGGGAGGGCTACAGCCTTCTCAAGGGAGTGGTGGGTTTTTGGGACGCCTAAGAGGCAATTCTGCGCGTTGTGCTGCCGGGCTGGGCCGGGCCGGGCCGGGTCGGGTGAGGCCGGCCTGTATGTATGTATATGTGTGCTGCGAGCCAGGCTGGGCGCCGCGCCGCGCTAGCGTTTGTGTTCCCTCGGTAACTTCTTCGCCCTGTCACGCAACTTTATGAGAAATTCATTAAGAGACTCTGCGCGCGGTGCGAGGCTAGGCTGAGCTCAGCTCGGGCTGGGCTCGGCTCGCAGTGCTCGCACGGGTGTCCTTGTGGATGATTCAAATATGGAACACCCCCCTGCCCCCCCCCCTTCTAGGCCCTTACCGCGCCCCTCGCAGACTCGGTCATGCTGCCCTCCACGCCGCCGCCTCGCCCTTTCCGATCTTTTCACTCCCTGCTATTTGCTCGGCGTGGCGTGGCGGGGCGGGGCGTTGAGGGGCGTGGCGGGGCGGGGCGTGGTGGTACGTGAAGGGGTGGCGCCGCTCATCCCCTTGACCATTCCGCCTCAAATTGAAAGGCAAAGGGTGAGTGTCTCGCACCCTACCCCACGCGAGACGAGACGCATTCGAGTGTGTGTGCGTGCGACAGAGAGCGGGGAAGAAAGAAAGAGAGAGAGAGAGAAAGTAAGCGGGAAAAAGAGGGAGAGGGGTGGGATAAGTAAAGAAGCAGGGTAAGAAAGGAGGCTGGTCCAACCCCGCCGAAGGTTCTCTTGACCGAGCTGAGGAATGTATTCGCCTCGGTGTTGCTAGACGGCTGCTCTTTCACAATATGTGCCTCTCGCGGATGAGTGGTTCCATGGACATGGACACGCACACGCATGCACACACACACCAACACACACGCACAGTCACGCACGCTAACAACAAGGAGAACGTAGTGTAGGAATTTTCTTTAAGCAGACCGTACACAAACAGCAGAGCCCAGTAAGTGGCTCCCGCGGTGCCTGCTGACTTCTGCTGACACGGCTGACAGGACCTCGTACCTCCCACACAGTTTCTCCTACGACGTCGAGTCTCACGCGCTCATCTCTACTCTCCCTTCCATTTGCCCCTTCGCTCTATTCCGTCTGCGACCCCCAACAACAAAAACAAAAATCTGGTGTGTACCGCAATAATGCCGAAGCCAGCGGGGCGATACAAGGGAGTGCGGCAAGGGCAGGAGGAATCGGATCAGATCTCGGTGGGGCCGGGCGGGGCCGGGCGGGGCGGGGTACGGATAGGACCGCGACGATGCGATGGGGGCCTCGCGGGGCGCAACCGCAGCAAAGCGCGCGGCGTAGAAGATGGGTCTCTCTCTCTCTCTCTCTCTCTCTCTCTCTCTCTCTCTCTCTCTCTCTCCTGCTGGCGCTGCTCGTCCCACGCGAATTGCTGGGACAGAAGAGGGCAGGAATAAGAAAACGTTTGGAGAATGGAGAGAGACCGGGGGGGTTCAGAACGAGTATAAGGACTAACGGAGGAGGTGTGCCAGGAGGGGAGACATGGACACCAAATTGTAATTTTCACGGGTTACAGAGGAGTCCTTTCAACTATTCACTGCTCGACAGCAATCACTGAGAGAACAGTTCTTGAAGTAGGTGCTCCACTAACTCCGAGTCGAGTGCAGGCAGGGGTAGCACGCAGTGCTCTCTACACCCCGAACACCCAGCAGGTGCGTGGGAAACACTTTCAGTGCGGAAACACGCCAGACTAGAAGCCGGGCGCTCGCGCGTTCTGTTGTGGCACAGCAGAGCACACAAAGGCTCTGTACGTTGCGCGGGGCGGGGCGGGGCGCGGCGGGGCGCGGCGGGGCGGGGCGTGGTGGGGCGGGGGGCGCGGGCGGGCGGGGCGTGACAGGGCCGCAGCGCACAAGGCGCACCACACCCCAATTGTTGTGTATGCAATACGCGACTCGGTGATGTCGGGGTGTTTCTGTCTCTCGCCACCACGCACCCCGCCCTCTTTCCTCTTCTCCCCTCTCTCTCTCTCTCTCTCTCTCTCTCTCTCTCTCTCTCTCTCTCTCTCTCTCTCTCTCTCTCTCTCTCTCTCAGTAGCGGGCTGGTGGTCGGTGGCTCCTTCTGCAGTTGTCAATGTCTATGGCGGCGAAGCACACCCCTCTTTGATGTTCCGTCTTTTGTATCTCCAGCGCCGAGCCGCCACCCGGCGACAGCAGGCAGAGCCCAGCCGCCAATCCCCAAAGGTACGCGGGGGTGGAGGCGGCAGCGCGAGTGGAGCACTGACCCGGTAACATTGCACATGTGTAATGAGTGTTTAACACTCTTGCAATGTGTACCTACACTAAATCACTTTTCCCTTCCATAAGTATTCGTGAGCCAGAGTTTTACGAGGAGGTCCGCGGAGAGCATGTGACAGAGAGAGAAGGCGCGTCGCCGTGGATCTCGTGTGACCGGCAAAAATTATTGCGCATCCCAGACTCGAGGTATATATGTTTACGCGCTGCTGGGACTGCTCCCGCCGCACACGACTCGCGGCCGTATTTCTTTTTAGCAAGTAGGGGCGCAAAATGTCCATATCTTACGCGTGCGGTCCGGGGCTGGCCGCTGGGGGCTGGCCGCCGGCCAAGCGACTGACCTGGCTACTGGACGCGGCGCCCCGCGAGTTGGAACCCCCTGGGGGTGGGGAGTAGGGGAGGCAAGGGGGACGTTATGGACAGTTAGATGGGTTTGACCGCAACCCCGTTCCTATTGTAGGAAAATGTGATATGGGCAAGAAGTCCAGCAGCAGCAGCAGCAGCAGCAGCAGCAGCAGCAGCAGCAGCAGCAGCAGCAGGGCCCGCTGCTATCCTGCGGATCTTATTCCAGCAGGGACCTACTTACTGGACTCCAGCTCCAGTCCCGCGCTATCAGGGCCGCCCGTCGTGGGGCCCTCTGCCGCGACAACTTCTTGTGTCTACCACTATGATGGCACAATAGCATAGCTATGTGTCATATAAGTCTGGACGTAGGCCTACCTTTATTTGAGACAGGCCAACACTTTTTGGTGCCAGAGCAAATGCAGGAAAAAACATTAAAGGATTGCTCAGCTGAAATTAGATGTAAAAAATTAGCACCACGGCTAAAAACTAAGAGCGGTGGAAAAATAAATAACAGGGAGCAATGATATTTTGCATGTGGTCCTACCTTTTGACGTGAGTCCGACTCGTTTTAGTGTGAGGCAATCTCGACACATCACTGTGAAAAATTGTCGAAGGTTTCCTGGAAAATTTTCCTCGAAGTGCAGTTATAAGATTACGATCACTTACCGTAAAATTACAATCAGTACCTATCGACTTGAAATTCAATTACAAGCAAGAATGAGCTGTCGTAAATATACAACATTTTTCGTAAGTCGTAATTTACAAAATAAATCGTAAATCTAAGAACGTATTTTTCACAGTGTATTGTTCCTCGCACCCAAAATTTGTACGGCCATTTGGTCCACCTCCATAAAGTGTCAGACTGTCTCACACGAGTGGGGTGAATTTATTTTTTACCGATCTCTTTCTCCCTTTTACAAGCCGAAGAGTGTTAATATCCATAATAAGTTAACAGGCAGCTCTTCGCAGCACCACTGGAACGCACAGGGCGCGGGCCGGTCTCTCTCTATGCCTAGCCTAGAGCCATGTTCCAAAAGGCAGAGAGCATGAGGGTTTTCCTTCGCAGGAAATGACAAACGGCTCCCAGCCTCTGAGTGCGTGAGTGTGTGTGTGGGGGGGTGAATGGGGGGGGGGGGGGGAGAGAGAGAGAGAGAGAGAGAGAGAGAGAGAGAGAGAGAGGAGAGAGAGAGAGAGAGAGAGAGAGAGAGAGAGAGAGAGAGAGAGAGAGAGTGGGAGAGGGAGAGAGACTTCCTTTGTTTCTTCCAGTTTTTTTTTTATTTCCCATTCATTCGTTACCTTTGTGGTTGGGGCGGAACAAAACAAGACACACTTAAACTTTCATTTCACACACGCGCACACACACAAACACACACACGCCCTGGCGCCGCGCGCCGAGAACAAGGTCAGGGCAGAGGGAGAGAAAGTGAGTGTGTGCACGTGTATGAGAGAGAGAGAGAGGGAGAGGGAGGGAGGGATGGAAAGGGCCGTGGTGGACCTTACGAGAGGAGAGGGAGAGAAACATGTGGTAGACCCGATATGAGCAAAGTTTCCTCGCGCGGCACACGTGCCCCGTTCCGCCCCGCCCCGCCCTACCCCGCCCCACCCCACCCCGCCCCGCCCTCGCCCCAGACGACTCACCTTGTGCCGCGACGGCAGCGCGCCTCAGCGATACAATACCGTGCAGTAAATCCTGATCCAGTTCATACCGCCGCACCTGCAGCAGCGCACCGCCCAATCTGACCGCGACCGCAAGTCATTATTTGGCGGCGAAGGGGGCAAGGTGGACGGGCTGCTGCAGCCATGGCGTCAGGTTCGCAAAGACCAAGACGTTCCCTCTTTGGCTGTATTAGCAAAGAGTATCGTATCAGGAGCGGGGGAATCCTCGCCGCCCAAAAGAGATATCGGAGGGAGCACACAGCAATGTGGCACTGCAAACGGTTTCAGCAGATGCCACTGACGCGTAGGTAGAACAACTTTAAAACTTCTCAACATTTTCTGATTTAGAAAGAAAAAATAAAATAAAGAAAATTTTAGAAAAAATCAGAAAAAGTGTGCACACTACTTTTTCTCTCACCTGGTTTTACTTCCACTTCCCTGAAAAATACAACTATTTTAATTTTGTTTGTGGACCTGGACCTCTTGTACTTTGTCCCTCATAGATCATTCCCCAAATCCACATGCTAATTGTTTATTCTTTCAGACCGTGTGTGTTTAAAACAAAAAAAAAAAATCAGTTAATTCCGCGGTTAATTCGCATAAAAACCAGGAAATTTCACAAAACTTCCGAAAAACTTAGAACAGATAAACATGAAAATTCACAGCTCTATAAGGATACGTCGGGATACGTGTACGATTGTTAGGTCACCTTCCTTCACCCTGTTATCAAAATTTGAGATAAGACATGCCTAGAAAAAGAAAGGGCTACGACAATTATACAAAGACTTCTTTCTTCTGGTGTTCTTATTTATTAGCGTGTTCTGGTACGCCCAACGTCACATCACGTAGGTACGTTCGGTCTGACCGGAAGGTACACAGTGGTGCCACAAGCAGGGTGGGGTTAGTGATGGTATGTAGAAAAGGAAAAGATGGGAGGAGCGAGAGCTGGCGTGGGTGAGGGGGAGAGAGAACACTACATATATATCGAATTCCGATGCCGTGCCTTGCCCAACACACGTACAAGGAGCGCCCGGCCGGGCCGAGCGGCGGCCGCGGACTTTTTCCCTTGCTGTAATGCGAACAGATTTATTGGGCGATCTGCCCCCGCCTAGCCCGGGCCCGGGTATCGTGTGCCAGGCCCCGGGCTGCACTGCTTTTGCTTTGTCCTGGCCCAGCGAGTGTATGTGTGCGAGTGTGTACAGGAGAGAGAGAGAGAGAGAGAGAGAGAGAGAGAGAGAGAGAGAGAGAGAGAGAGAGAGAGAGAGAGAGAGAGAGAGAGAGAGAGAGAGAGAGAGAGAGAGAGAGAGCGTACTCCGATATTAATAAAATAGTCCCAGTGGCCGTGAGCGCAGGCGGCGCGGCGCCGTCCCGTCGCTATTGCGGCCAGGTAAATAATAGATTGCCGTTTGCACGTCTCATGAGCGCGCATGAGTTCTAATTGAAACACACCGCAGCAGAGACGATGCGACGTGACCACGCTGGATGTGTATTTGTGTCTCTGTGCTGAGCAGACATAGTGCGCGTGTGAGTGTGTGTGTGAGTGTGTGAATGTGTGTGTTTCGTGTTCCTGGTATTTGCCGTCAGCAAAAGGTTTGAGGCGGTGTAAAATATGGAAATCGTAGACATTGCTTCTTTTCTCCTTCTTCTTTTTTTACTTTCTTTCTTTGCTTTTCTTACGGGGTAAAACTCGTGCGGTTGCGAGTGTCTGACTGCAGGTCAGAGTGGCGGTTGCACTGCAAGCGTTGACGACAGGGGGGGACAGCGCGGCCGGGGCGGGTCGGGGCCGCAAACTCACACACGAGAGTAATAATACGAAAACTTATAGCGCCACGCCACGCCACGCCGCGCCACTCCGCAACAATAAGAGATGGCTGGATGGCAAACTTGGCTGGCTGCTAGCCTGGCTGGCACAGTCACGCCTGCAAGGAAGCTTGCGGGAGCTGCGAGAGAGAGAGAGAGAGAGAGAGAGAGAGAGAGAGAGAGAGAGAGAGAGAGAGAGAGAGAGAGAGGGGGGGGGAGAAGAGAAAGACTTGTCTCTCCTGCTGCACCACTGTTCCCTAATGGATGCGAGCAACAGAGCCCCGGGATGGTTGCGATGGTGGTATAGAAGCGTAGCAGAGTACAACGCAAGTGTTTAAATGCCGTCCTCCGACTGTTAGAAATGATATGAGAAATAGCGTCGAGTGATGAGAAAAGTGTCTGGCCCGCCCGCTCCCGCTGCCGACCTCAAACATGCTCGATGGTGTGGAGACGGGAGGCGGAGGGAGGGAGGGAGGGAGGGAGGGGGAGAGGGGGGGAGACCCTACGCATCAGAATCTCAATGACCCCGCTGGCTGGCTTTGAAGCGGTATGAAGAATTGTCAATGCGGAGGGGAGAGGCGGCTGTCCCGACCCGCCCACGGCCCGCCCCCAGCCAACCCCCGGCCCTCCGCAACCAGCTCGGGGGGGGGGGGCCTCCGAGGCCAAACAAAAGGCGGGTTAGGGTGGGGACGAGGGTGCACATTGCGCCCCCTACCCCCCGAGGACCGCGGCAGCAGGAGGGGGCAGGGGAGGCAAGGGCACAGGGAGTGCCCAGATCGCCACCACCGCCCAACCGACCGTGCAGCACCACGAGCTCCGCTATAGGAAGAAAATTTTTTGACCATAAATCTCGTTTATTACAAACGAAACGGATTCTTAAATCCTTGCCAGAGCGACCGGGCGGGCGGGCAGGCAGGCAGGCAGGCAGGCAGGCAGGCAGGCAGGCAGGCAGGCAGGCAGGCAGGCAGGCAGGCAGGCAGGCAGGCAGGCAGGCAGGCAGGCAGGCAGGCAGGCAGGCAGGCAGGCAGGCAGGCAGGCAGGCAGGCAGGCAGGCAGGCAGGCAGGCAGGCAGGCAGGCAGGCAGGCAGGCAGGCAGGCAGGCAGGCAGGCAGGCAGGCAGGCAGGCAGGCAGGCAGGCAGAGGCAGGCAGGCAGGCAGGCAGGCAGGCAGGCAGGCAGGCAGGCAGGCAGGCAGGCAGGCAGGCAGGCAGGCAGGCAGGCAGGCAGGCAGGCAGGCATACGGACGTTGGAGGGCGCACAGGACTGACCACCGCCGGGCCCGGGCCGTTGCCGTTATTGGCCATCGCGCTGCGCCGCACGGAGCCGCGCTTTATATCCTCAGGTGGATGGGAAGGGTTGGTCAGGCACTGCAAGCCCTGCCCTACTCCACCCCGCCACGCCCCGCCCCGCCCTGCACCGCCCTGCCCCGCCCCTGCCAAGCCCTGCTCTACTACCACCGACCACTTGACCTTCCTAGCTTGTACGATCATCACAGAAAGTCCTGTAAGAAATCTATTTCATTTTGAGTTACAACGTATCTCACGTATCTCTTTGCATGTTCACGTTTGGCCGCATATACTTCAAAATGAAGAGGACACAGTCATGAAGGACAGCGGGAAACCAGTGTGATTGTATTTTTGTGTGTGTGTGTGTGTGTGTGTGTGTGTTGCAATTATTCCAGAAAACGGAGGGAAAAGGGGGTCATATAGGACGCAGAGAGTCAATCGCTTTCCAGGTCGGCCGGAAGTCGCGAGAGGGGGCAGCGCGCTGTGGGCTGCTCAGCCGTTACCCCCCGCCCCCCCCCTCCACCCCCCTACGGCCCATCAGAGCGGACGTGGCGCTCTCTTTATAGCCCCCTGCCCCCCGGGCCAGGCCTGGCCCAGTGTGTGACAAAGGCCCTATTTCGCTTTTGCCATCAGCGGTCGTTACCTCGGCGATGACCACGGGGGTGTTCCTGCCCGCCTTCCGCCCTCAGGCGGCGGGGAGGGCCGAGCGGCGTGGGCCTGGGTGGGAGGTTCATTGCTCAGTATAAACACGACTCCTCTCATTCATTATCGGTCTCTAATGACCCGCAGACTCGCCTCAGCCTCGTGTCGTCGGTCTGACACCATGCGGAGATGGAGGAGAGGCTGGGATCGCGCCGTGCTGGCGCGCCTCTCACCTGGGCAGCCGCGGGCGACCTGTTCCACCCTGCCGGCCCGAGCCTGACCGAACAGCCTTGGAGAGCACCATAGAGACGCCCCCCTGCCCCCCTCCCCCACTTATTCCTGCCCTTCCATGGCCAGCGTAAAACGTACCTCGCGGGTGTGGAAAGCAGTGACCGCACAGGAGAGCGCGCATCTGGATATGGTGGCGTCTGGCGAGCCGTCACTGTAAAAAAAAAACGTTTTAAAAATTGCTGTGAATCGCAGTTTGACGGAATCGGCTGCGGCCATCAGGACACTTCGTCAAGACTTTTTTAAAAAATATATTACAAAAATAATAATAATAAAAAGAATGAGGTGAAAGCCCAACGGGAATATAAAAATTAAGACTGCCTGACAAGAATTTTTTTAAAAATTCATCTAGAGGCTGGTCGAAAATAAAATCCGCCTCTCTCGTAATTCCTGTGAGTGTGCTCTGACCAGCACTCACTTTTTCTTTTTTTTTTTCGGCTCTCTTTCTCTCTATCGCCCTCGATCTGAGCTCAGTCTGTCTGCCTAGGAGGGTGGCCGTCCGGCAAGCCGCGTCCCTAAATGCTGAGAATTAAGAGTCCATTCGAGAAGCGGGCGTCTCTCTGTATCTCTACATCTTTCTCGATCTTTATATCCTGACTCCAGGCTTGACTCCTCCTCTCTCCCCGCCTCTCTTTTTTCCCGCGATGCTCACTTCATTTCAGAGCAGGCGGCAGCGACCCATCTTCTGGCAATCAGATATGACGTTTTAGCGTGCTGCCGGAGGAGCCTTTCTTCGATAGAGAGGAGACGGAAAGGAATAAAGGAAGACCCAGACAGGGGGCAGTAAAAAATAAATATATACAAGAATTAGAGGAAATAGGAGACGGCTTGCGTCGTGTCGTGCAACGCTCTCCTCTTGTTCGGTCCAATAAATGACGCCCCTTGTTGCTCAGGACACACAATCTCTCACACTTGTGCACCACTTTGACCCCCCCCCCCCCTTACCTCTCCCCTCACGCAGCTCGGCTCAGACGCAGCATCTCTCCCGCTGCCGCCTCTTCTTCTCTTTTCACCGCCACACGTTTTGGCCGTCGTCTGCTCGTCTTGTTATTACCAAAACTTTGTCCACTTGTCTGTCTAAGCCCGTAATAAGGAAAAACGCCAAAACATCTCTTTTCCTCTTCCTCCCCGTCTGGCCCCGCCGCGCTCTCATGGCATGTGCTTCCCTCCAGTTTCTCTTTGCGACATTCGAATGCCTAGCCTCATCCCCACCCCACACCAAGAGCCACGAATTTTTTTTTGTCTGTTTTGTTTTGCGCCGCGCGGACCGCCAGTCTCTCTCTCTCTCTCTCTCTCTCTCTCTCTCTCTCTCTCTCTCTCTCTCTCTCTCTCTCTCTCTCTCTCTCTCTCTAACGTAATTTTTTTTTTAAATACACATTTCTTTGAAATTGTTCAGACGGCACCGGCACGAGTCCTCGCCCCTCCCTTTTTCCACGTGTTTAGGCCGACAATGAGGCACCGTGCTGCGCCCCGCTATAGGTCGCGGCATTATTCAAAACGATGTCGTTATTTACATGCTAATCCCATCCATCCGGCCACAGCGTGGCCCCACTCCGCTCCACCCAGCCCCACCCTGCCCCGCCAGGTCCTCCTATCTTTTTGAACTGAACGGCGTCCCGCGGTGGGCTCGGAGCAGGGATCAGGCAACCACTCCACACACCACGTCCCGATCTCTAAGTCACGTGATAGACTTTTTTAAAAACATATATTTTTTTTTAATTGAAACAAATGATAGGGAAAAAATTGATTTTAAACTGAATTTTATTATTTAGCATACCAAAATACACGCGAGAACATTCCATTTCTGATAGAGACACTGAAGCCAGTCAGGCTTAAGTAGCAGAGGGTATGTCGCCACGGATCAGCACGTCGCGTCTAGAAACCCGTTCCTACTGGCCATCGTCGGTACGCGGGCAATCTCCGGTACCCCCCGGGCCCCTGGGTCACGCACGCAGAGGTAGACAGGATGACAGAGGGTGGGAGAGAGAGAGAGACGGCGGAAGGGAGGGAGATAGAGAGAAAGAGAGAGAGAGAGAGAGAGAGAGAGAGAGACAGACAGAGACAGAGACAGAGACAGAGACAGAGAGAGAGACAGAGAGAGAGAGAGAGAGAGATATGCAGTCTGCAGCCTGGTAGGGGAGCTCGGTCCATGTGCGCCCGCGGGTCTCGGCGTAGGCCGTGCCGCAGCTCGCGCCGGTCCTGCGGGTGGCCTACCCGAGCCCCCCAGGCGCTCCTCGCCTCGCAGCGCGGCGGAGCAGAGCCAGAGCAGAGCGCGCCTATTTAATCGCAGCTGCGGGTGCGGGACTTTGGTGACCTCGCGGCTTGACTTCTGCCGACTCCCTTTTCCCTCGGGCCCGGGCCACTAGCAGCTCTTTTCTCCTCGGAGGGCCCTCGTGACACATTGTCGGTCCCTTGAAGTAGTATCTGGAGCAATATCCGGGCCCTCCCGCCACGCCACGCCCCACCACGCCCCACCCGGGGCCGCCGGCCACCTCCCCGAACCCCCAGGTGAAGAGCTCTTGCGCCTTTAATAATGCACATCGATTCTCGCCGTCTCTTTTGCTTTATCTTCTCGTCCTCCTCACACAACCCACTTCGAATACTCTTCCCTTTACTTCTCCCTCCCCCCTCCCCCCACCAGCCCACACACATCTCTCCATGCTCCCACCCCTTTTCTCACAGCTCTCCTTTTCGAACGGACAATCAAATTTCCGCCAGGGAAAAGTTTTTTCAAGACTAATTTCACGCAAAAAAAAAGAAAAGAAAAAGCGAAGGCTGCCTGGCCAAGGGCCGTGGCCGGCGGACGGAGAGCAGGCTCCTTGGTCCGCGACGGAGCTCCACCCAACTTGCCTCTCTCCCCTCTCCTTTCTTTAACTTGATGGTGAGGTCGGGCTGGCTGGTGGGGCGTGCGGGCGTGCGCGGCGGGACTGTTTGGCTCTCCGCAGGGAGCCGGCACCTGGTCGACAGACTTTGTTCGGTTTGACTTGGGGACCGCGCTGACAATCCCGGATCCCGCGCGGTCGACAGCCGATCCCATCTCGGTGCACTGGAGCGCGGTACCGGGTACCTGCGTCGGATGCCGCGCGGGTATCCATGGACCCAGCACACCCTTTGCCCGCGCACGTCGGGTACACAAAGCAGGAAGTTGGGAAGGACAGGCTTACGTGAGAAGCTGAGAGGAAGAGTGGGGAGGGGGAGGGGGAGGGGGATGTTATCCTGATTAACCGGGACCACCACTTCCTCGTCCGAGCGATAACATGACCACGATGTTCTTTAATCTCTGCGCAGACGGCTATGGCTTTACCCCCACCCCCGCCGTCCCACCACCACCGGCTTTTCATCATTTCCTTTCGGACGGACAGCAGGGAGCGTAGAAACAATTCCAGCAGGTTTGTCTGCCCCAAAAGTGCCTCTTTGTTTACCCGGAGGGAAAGAGAAGGGGGTCCGCGCAGACGGAGGGCTCTGGAGCTGGAGCTGGCCACCTTGCTGGAGCCGCTGGAGCCGCTGCAGTGCTGAGCTGTGACAAAGGGCACTCATTCTAATGACACCCGGAGAGGGCGCCGCGCCGAGCAGCCGAGCCAAGGCGTACAGCAAAAAGAAACAATGCTTTTCCCCTAAATTTCTTTTGTCGAGAGAGCATATAAGTCCCTTGCATTGTGCTCCGGTGCGGCGGGCCGGGCGGAGGGAGGAGGCCCCCCCCACCACCACCTCCTCATACTTGCACTCAACCTGCTGTGTCGCCGCGCCCCGCACGCAATGAATAAAACGCGTAAATGAATGAATTTATACTGCGCGGCCCAAAGCGCGACCGGCTGGTGTGGGAACGTGGGGAGGAAATAAGGTTTCTAGATGGACCGGAGTGGACGGGGGGGGGGAGGGGGGAGGGGATTGGGGAACGGAGGGAGGAGGGGGTAAGACAAGGGGATTAAGGAGAGGGAACAGCGCCGCGGCGCGCTGTGCCAGGCTGCGCCCCGCCCCGCCCGGCGTTAGGCACGTACCAAACCAACACCACATCATCGCCATGTTTCTTTATCAAAACGCCTGCGCGCGAGGCACAGAGAGAGAGAGAGAGAGAGAGAGAGAGAGAGCAGAGAGAGAGAGAGAGAGAGAGAGAGAGAGAGAGAGAGAGAGAGAGAGAGAGAGAGAGAGACTGGGTTTTGAGGTGGGATATAGCTCGGAAAAAGACCGAGACAGGCGCGCCCAGAGGAGGCGCGAGGCGCTCCAGAGGGGCCTGCGCCGCCGCCTCCCGCACACTGTTCTGTCATTAACCCACGAGTCATCACTTTTCCACCGCAAAAAGTACTACCGGAGAGAAGATTTTTTGGGGCGGGAGGGGGGCGGGTGTACAACTGGAAAAACCTGCAATAAAAATTGTTTTATCTCTGGTGAGAGGATAATTTTTGGTCATTGCACCTCTTTCAGACTGGTTCATTTTCACAAACTAAATGCCATTTCACACACTGCAAACCCTCGAATCCAATTTCTCTCCAAAAGTTGGTAAGGACACTCCTTTTCCAAGCCCAAAGGGAGTGAGACTTATTAACCTCACTCTCTAATGGCAAGATAAATTTTAGCCTCAATAAGTAACGATTTTTTAGCCTGCTCACTTTATTTCAGCACAAATCCTCTCTTTGTTAGGGCGAGGTTACAAAATTATTTCTCAAATAGGGCGACGAAAAAAGCTCTCACTCTCCAGAGAGCAATAAAATTGCCCTCAAATTCTCATCTTACTCTTATGGCAGCGACAGTTTTGACTCCTAGATTTTCAGTGCAGTACTGGAATTTGCTGTCCACGTCTGAAGGGGTACGGCAGACGGCAGGGCGTCCCGGGGGTCAGCCGTGCCAGCCGGCCGGCCGGCAGCCGCCCCACAAATCCTACTCGTTGAGACGTTCGGACGAAACGGGTGCGGTAGGAGGGGCACCGAGGATTGGGATTGGGGTTGGGGGGGGGGGGTAATAGCCACGCGAGGGCGCCCTATCCCCCTCCCCACGTCCTCTTCAAGTGATGGACGTCAATCGGTGCCCCTACCTACCCCCGCGACGCACCCCGCAGCAGCAGGGGTCTGCAAGGAAGAGAGAGAGAGAGGGGGGGGGGGAGAGCGAGAGAGAAGTGTGTGGGGGGAGGGGGGGACTCAACGAGTAAGAGAGCGATCGTCAAGGGGAAGCGAAGGAAAGGAAAACGGCTGAAAAATAGCAAACCACCGTGAATGGGACCTCTGCTCTGAACCAGACGCCCGGCCCGGCCACGCGCCTGAGAGAGAGAAAGAGAGAGAGAGAGAGAGAGAGAGAGAGAGAGAGAGAGAGAGAGAGAGAGAGAGAGAGAGAGAGAGAGAGAGAGACGCTCCTGAGGTGTCTACTGTCAGCAGGCTCGCGGCGCTGGCAACGGGGGCGCCGAAAACACCTCACGTACAATAAATCTATTTTCCCCTCCGCGTCCCACCCCCACCTTCCTCCCCCAATTCCCCTCTCTAAGACATCGCGACGGGGGAGGGGGAGGGGGAGGGTGGAGAGGGCAGCGATAAGGGTCCAGTAAATCAGGCCAGCGCTCCTTAATTAAGAAGCCATCGCTGTCAGCGCCGGGCGGGGTGGGGTGGGGCGGGGTGGGGTGGGGTGGGGTGGGGTGGGGCGGGTAGGAGAGGCAGGAGTAGGGCCCCCGAGGGCATCACCCCGTGAATACGGCGCCGATCGCCGACCAGCCGGCAGGGGCAGGCCGTCTGACGGGAGGTTCGCGGTGGCGCGCTGAGGTGGGTGCAGGGCAGCGCGGGGGCGGGGTTCAGCGGAAAAAGTGGTAGGTAGAGGAAGTCAAAATACAGTCAAATGCCCTAATTTCGGACGAATTTAGCGGTTTTTCCTTTCTTACGTGTAGGCATGATAACATATCAAAAATCTGTTGCGATTGGAAATACTATGGCTCCGGACACGTCGGATGACACCCATGCCGAATTTCTATTTAAATGTGTGTAGCTACAGCAGCCTTCGAGAGAGTGTCCGAAATTAGGGACGAAAGTGCCCTAACTTCGGACACGTGCTCTAAATGGCTAGTTTCGCTGTAGAATGAAATTTTGTGGAAACGATTTTCGTTGTAAATTTAATTTTAAATAATTTTGTCTTTATGGTCTGCAACGATATCTGTACTAGTTTAGGCTCTATAGCCGTCTATAGCCCTACAAAGGAAACAACTTCAGCACACTATTTCTCCTAAACTAGCAGAGATATCGTTGGAAACTATAAAACAAATCTTGTTTACAATTACATTTGCAACAAAAAACATTTTCATAAAATTTCTGTAGGACACACTCTAAAAATCTCCATGTATTTAGCCCATAAGAAAAAGTGTCCGAAATTGTAGCACTTTCAAAAATCGTCCCGTACCAAAAAAACGCGTTTGACTTACAAAATACATTTTTACGTAGTTCTGTAGCCAAAATACCATACATTCATTCGTTAAAGGACCACCCATGGGGCAGCACACACCTACATGAGCCCCGGTTTTTGGGGGAGCTTATTTCACAACAGCAATTTTGTTCTATATGCTTTTTTTAACTTTAAATTCCTGTGTGCTGTAAAACTTTAAAGGTACTTCAACCGACTTGACGAAATATGGTACTCTATTCTGCAAACTCTACGATGCCGTTTCCGGATTTTGAATATCTCAAAAGGTGACCGAGATAGGTTGAAATAAGCACTTCTCTGCAAATTGTCCGAAATTAGGGCACAAGTCCGAAATTAGGGCATTTGACTGTACTTTACGAATAACCTCGGTACATGTATACGTCAACATTACGCAGGAAAATAGTTTCTGCAGCCAGAAAGCTTAGGATATAAGATGTTGTATAATATAACTAGGTTGTTTGTCTAGCAAGAAAGGAAAAGTGAGGGGGACATTTCATTGTTTATTTTCTTTTTCCTCCTTCACATTCTTTTTATGGTGATGAAGTCGACAGTGGCAGTCGGTAGTTATATCCCCCCTGGCTTATTAGGCGCGGCTAGAGCTGCGGTGGGGTGGCGCGGGGTGAGGTTTGGTGGGGTGTGGGGTTTGAGGTTGGGGGGGGGGGGGGCAGCCGAGGGCTGCAGCCCCCTCGAAATGATCTTTGGGACGTAAGTAATACATGGAGCGAAGCGGACCTCGGCCGCAGCGCCAGAAGGCTGAGCCCCCACCATCCTCTGAATAATGTGAAGATGAAAATCGTCGGGTTTTAGGGCCTCGCCGGTGTGGCTGTCCTGATCCCTGCTCTGCTGCTGCTCTCCACCCCACCCCCCTCCTCCCTTATATATTATGCGCCCTCTCACCTGTGTGGAGTTACTCTCTCCCCTCCTTATCTCTCCTCACTCCCTCTGCTCCCGCTTGCAGTGCCACGCCGCCACGGCAGCGTTCGGCTGTAGTAAATAATACACGCAGTGATTAATGCGGTGCGGTGAGAGATGCTGCAGGGCGCAGGGGGCTGGAGCTGCTGCTCCCCGCCCCAATCTACCCCAGCGGCACCCCCGTGGCGACGAGGAGCGAGGGTGAAACAACTCTGAATTTTGGTGTACAAATTTTGTGAATTTTTTGTGTATTTTCAGTACTTTTTGTAAATTTTTGATAGAATTGTACCTAGTTCTGTGTAAATTTTTGTGATTTTTTCTGATTCTTTTCCCTGTATTTTCTGAATATTCTTGATTACGAGGTGAACAAAACTTTCAGAGTTATCTTTCCCTCGCTGAGGAGAGGAGTCACCGGTACTCCTAGTATTGAGCTAGGCGCGAGTAGTTTTCTTTGTGTGTACACACGAGTAACGAAGTGGTGGTGGACCCCTCGTCTGAAAGCACTTAGAGTCTTCCTTTCTTGATTTTCCTCAATGTTACGCCCCCCCCCCTCTCTCTCTCTCTCTCTCTCTTTCTCTCTCTATCGCAAACCGCGATATGCTCGACGCTTGTCTCCACTCATCCATATGACTTCCGCGAATGCCAGCGAACAACGCGCGATATCGCACACATGGCCTAGCCTCCGGGCCTCCGGGTACACGCGGCTGCGAGGAGGGGCGCGCTTCACGTGGGACGGTCGTCGTCACACATCAGCATGTCGAATATGCAAATTTACAAGTGGCGGGACGAACATTATCATCGGACATGGTCGGTGCATTCCCCGCCCCGCGCCCCGCGCCAGCATTCCCCGGCCCACACCGGCCCGACCCCGCCCCGCCCCGGCGCGGCGCGCGGCTTAAAAGCCTCGGCTCTAGCGCGCGCGGCCTCTGCTCGCTGCGGACGACACGGCTTTCGCATCGACGGCCCCATCGTTACGGACCTGGTGCGGGACGGAGAGCCGCCGCCCTGGAACCACGACAGCACACACGGGAAAAAAAAGTAGGATTCGACTCATGTTTGAGTTGATTTGGAGCAAACTAAAATAATTTGTTGTGGGAACGAAATATTTGTGGTTTCAATGAAGAGATTGCTGAAAAAAAATGTACAAAACCTTAAAAAATGGTTGAAAAATTGGGAAGGTAGGGGCCTTCCAATTTTTCAAACTTTTTTCTTTTCTCTCAAATGAATTCGAAGTTACGTACATTGATTTCGGTGCATGCTTCGGCCTAGTCCTCTATGATAAATATTCCAATTTGACCGTTTAAACAAAGTTGGGCAAAATCCAGGTCGGACAGCAATTTTTCGGATTTCGGGGAAATCACAAGGTCGGACAAAATTAGGTCAGACAATCCAGCTGCACTGGCTGACACGTAGCTCGAGCACCGCCACTCCTTGCTTTAAGCAGGATCGTGGATCCCTCGGGGCGAGGCAACCAGTGACCTTGACCCACTCATCCCCTGCCAGGCTCGCGCGGCGTAGCGCTGCTGTGATGCGTTTATCAGTAGCTCATTGGAGTGGAGGTCCGGACCTACGCAGCACCAGCAGCGACGGCCAATACAGGAGGGACCTCGACCTCGAGTCGACTCGGTCATTCGTCTCGCGTTACACGACGGCGGCGGGCAGGAGCGTTGGGAGGGGGGGGGGAGGCCATTGGGAGGCCTGGAGCCTGGAGGAGGCGGAGGTCACGGCGGCAGCACTGCACAGCTAAAACCTGCAGGCAAGGCAAGCCTTTGCAGTTAAAAGGAAAGTGCTTTCGAAGCTTATACTGCTTATCGTTGCAATTCAAAGCATTCCCTTTGAAATGCAAAGCATTTGGTTTGTACCTCGCGAAGTATTAGCTTTGTAGCTTACAAAGCACATCCAAGTGGTTCCTGTCACAAAAAGAAATACTTGTTATTACAAAGCGTCCATAAGTGCTTTGCAAGCTACCCCAGTGGTTGGGGTGACCACACAGTACGGTTTGTACCGGGGTTTACATCGAGGGATATAGGGGGCGGTGGCGGGCGCTGTACTTATTCGCTGGGACAGCACACCTTGCAGAGTTTTATGCTGGCGTGACGTCACTGGCTCAGGGGAGAGAAGGGGGAGGGGGTGGGTGGTGGAGCAGGTAGAAGGAGGCCTTAAGGACGATTAACGCAGTCCCCGCGCCCACGCCCCACCGCCGCCACACCTCGGCACGGCCATGTGCAAAATGCCGCCTCATGGCCCACCCGCCTCGTGCGGCGATGCGCGCGCAAAATATATTCATGGCGGCGGTGGCGGCAAGTTAATAACGAACTATCGCCATAAAAGGAAGAGCTCATTCATGGGCTCGCCCGCGCACGCCGCCATGGAGCCATGGAGAGAGCGGTGTGGGGAGGGGGGGGGGGGTGAGCAGGGGGGTCGGGTAACCACCACCACCGGGTCACGAGGGCAGACCAGTACTAAACGGGCTTGATGGGGCTCACCATATGGGCCCAGAAAAATACCCGCACTGGGCTGCAGGGCGAGGCTTCTCAGAGCAGTATAGGAAACACGAATGAGATCGAAGGTGGGCAGGGCAGGGCAGAGCGGAGCAGGGCTAAGTCAGCTGCTCTTCCTGTCGCACAAGCCGGGGATAACGAGCCTGTCCCCAGATTCGGATCGTCGTTTTGTAGTAGTGCCCTATCTGACTCACTGCTAGTGGCCGAGACCCACGCGTGTGACAAGGACGGAGATGCGAAAGCGCTCTTCTGAATCTGACGGCTGTGGGCCACGCGAAGACCGAAGACCTTAGGCTAGAAGAAAGACCACGTGGGCGCCACTCGCGTCTCCGGCTCGGTGACCTCGATGGCGCTGGAGTGCGAATGGAAATCCGGCCAGGTTTCGCCGTGGCCTTAGCGGTTTGGCGGCGACATGGAGATGCGGGAGCGCGGGCGGGCGGGGGTGGGAGGGGCTGGAGGGGCGGAGCGCGGGCGCGGGGGGGGGGGGGTCGGGGTCCGGGGTCGTAGGCGGGAGTGGACGCGGACGCGCCACGAGCCTCTCTCGCTTCCTCTCTCTTTGATGGCACTTTATTCATTCATTCTCCCGACATGGCCTCGAGGCTCGACTTAGCGATAGTCCCGGTGGCGCAGGGACGGCACGGCAAGGCAGGGCTCGGCTCGGCTCAGGGGCGGACGGCCCGGGGGCGACGGTGGACGACGACGAGCTATGAATAATTCGGCGCAGATATTCGATCGCACCGAAATATAAAAGGGGTTTTCGCTTTTGCGGGGTGAGGGGGAGCTGGAGGGCGGAGTAGGGGAGCTCGGGCGAGTACGCGCGAGGACGGGGGGTGGTGGAGGAGGAGATGGGTGACCGGCCGGGCCGGGGCGGAGCGGAGCGGGGCTTCAGGGTGCCCTTATTATCTTGCACGTTATCCAGCCGGGGGCGAGGCGTGGTGAGCTGGGCCGAGCCGGCGAGACGAGCGGGGCCCGGCGGGGCCAGGGACCCCTTTGCGCGAGAACCCCAGCCCAGCTCGACCCGCCGCGCCCCGCCGCGCCCCGATACGCCTCACGGGGCACCGGGGCCTTTAGGGCGCCTTTTGTTGACTAATACTCCTTTTACAGGCCCTACTCGGCCCCACGCAGGAGGCTTGGGCTCGGCCGGCTGGACGTGCGATAGCAAAGGCTTTGGCCTCGCGCAGGCCGGCGGGGCCGTGCAGGGCAGGGCAGGACGAGACGAGCAGCCCCAGGGGCCGCCCCACCCCGCCCCGCCCCGCCCCGCCCCGCCCCGAGGTCACGTGGGCTGAGCTGCCCTGTTCACAGGCTGCCCGGGGTACACGCCGCGTGAGGGGCCGCTCGCCTTGAAAGACTTGAACTTCGTAAAGGAAAGGAGCAGAGCGCGACGGGAGACACGAGAAAGAGAGAGAGAGAGGAAGTGTCTGGTAAGAGTTGGGCAACGGGTACCCGCGGGTGGTACCCACACAGAGAGGGTGCCTGTGTGAGACCGCACGGGCCGCCAGCTCACACTCCTTGGCCTTTACCCGCCACTCACCCGGGCCAGGGGAGGCCTCGAGACGCGTGCTGGTAACGCCCTGCCCCGCCCCGCCCCGCCGCACCACAGACGGCCACCCCGCCCCGCCTACAGTCGTACTCGACCATTTCTTTTTATAAGACGTGAGGGTGGGTCCCGGGCGTCCCGGGCAAAGATTACCGCCTGTGCGTGGCAAAGTGAGGGGGTCATGGGGGCGTGCCGGTGGTGGTGGTGGTGGGGGGCAGCATGTGGTTACCATGTCTTCCTTAGTCCACAGCACAGCAGCGCGTGGCCCACGGAGCGCCCCGGGCGAGGAGCACATCACAAGCACAGAGAGGGAGAGCGAGAGAGAGAGAGAGAATGAGAGAGAGACAGAGAGGAAAGGGAGGAGGGACAGGGGGAGAAAGTCCGAAGGGAGGTAGGGGGAGGGTCGGGGGCGAGGGGAGGGCCACGCAACAGCTGCTGCTGCCGAGGTTTTTGCGGGAGGGGCAAGCCGCTTTCTCAAGGAAACAATTCTCCGCAGCTCATTCCCCTGAAGATATTTCCGGGCCGCCGGGCCGGGCGGCCACGAGGCGCCGTGGCGTGCCAGGCCGGGCTGGGCTGCACTGCGCTGGGCGGGGCTGCGATCAGCCAGAGACAACACATTTCGGCAAGGAAGAAAATGTCTTTAACGGGTCTACTTGCTCTGGGCTGGGGCCGCTGGGGCAGAGGCGGTGGAGTTTTGCGCGCGGTACGCAATCTACTATTGCTGCTGCTGCTGCTGCTGCTGCTGCTGCTGCTGCTGCTAGGGATTCCGCCTCAGTGGAGAAACCACGACGAGTAATTCTCGTAATTTGGAGAAATGATAAGATGGGTAGAGAGGGAACGGGCAATCAATTAGACTTGGAGAGGCGAGGCGAGGTAGAAGCGCTGCAGCTCGTGCCTTTATTCCAGCGAGCGGAGAGAAAGTGAGGAAGGACCAGGGAGGGGGGAGAATGGCACGCCCAGACCAACTCGCATCTCGGCCAAACGCAACAACCTGCTGACGCTCAGCAACTCGGAATCAGAAATGCGCGCCACCACTTACCACTTGTGTCGGACTCGCGAAAGCTCTTGAAATTTCCGGGAACGGACAAAAAACAAATACAGTTTACGAAAGAGTCCTAGAGCAGTGGCGTTTTCCCCCCCTTTTTTTTACGTCCTCGGCGCTGTTTGCCCATTACCGAGAACGGAGGTGGTGACAGTGCGAGCCTGACGCAAAGCGCAGCGGAACAGCGCTTATCGCTCAGGCGTGGTGGGGCGTGGTGGGGCGTGGTGAGGCGGGGCGGGGCGGGGCGGGGCGGGGCGAGCGGTGACACCACATCGTCCCTACCGACAGGTGAGCGCCAAGTCAAAACTTTTGCTCCTCTCCCACGTCCCTCCAGCTCACTCCGCTGCGGCCCGCCTCGTCTCCAGCAGAGGTTAGAAGGGAGTTCCTGTGTTCCAGTAGCCGCCGCGGTGGCTGCGGAGCCGTGCGGAGCGGAGAGTCCCGGCTCGACGAGGTGAGACGAGACGCATCACTTTCAGATCGTTTTGGGGACTCCCCGTCGCGTCAGTGCCGTCGGAAGCGTATTCCCTTGCTCACTGGCGCCACCCGCAACGAGCTTCTCGCGGTAGGCCAGCTCCCAGATCATCTAGAGCCCAGGACAGTCTCCACGATAGCCTCCACGCCAGGCTCCACGCCAGCCTCCACGCCAGCCTCCATGACAGCCTCCACGACAGCCTCCACGACAGCCTCCACGCCAGCCTCCACGCCAGCCTCCACACCAGCCTCCACGACAGCCTATCCACGCCAGCCTCCACGAGAGCCTCCACGACAGATCCCACGACAGCCTATGAGCCGGCCCTCAGGCCATTCAGCCTCAAGGGCCTCGCCCCTGCACAACTCCAGCGGTACGGCCGCTCCGCTGCTGACCCAGATAGAGCCGTATCGAGGCGCGGCGCGCTGCGCGGGTCCAAATGGGTCCAAATGGCCATCCGTATCGACCTGATTCATCGCGGATTACGTTCTGAGCCACATTACAGGTCGTGGTCTCGTGGTGTAGGACTGTTCCAGCTCCAGCCCGGCCCCTGCACAAGGTCCAGGCCAGCCCCCTCCCCCTCCCCCCGCCGAAGAGCCTGCTCCCGGGGCGCAGCTCTGGGGCCCTCATGCTAAGGCCCCCGCCGGCCCCTCAACCACACGGCAGCCGGTAGCGCAACGAATTGTGTGTTTAGTGTTTGGTGCCGGGCCAGAAGCCAGAGGGCACTTCACTGTTAGAAATGTCCGTTACTTTATTAGGAAGTTCTGCCGAGCCGTCAGTACGGACGGATTATGGTAATTAAACAATTGTAAATCTCGTGATGTTGATGTAGAAATACATGCAACAGCTGCCAACCATTGTTAACATTATGAAGTGAATCTGTAACGCATAAACTGATTAACCGAAACAAGTATGAGAAAATCTGTTGGGCACAATGTCCGAAAATTTTACTAGGAATTGGAATACTAGGAATTTATGGATGTATGTTTTCTGTCCCACCTAAAACTGTCCCACCTATATTTTTTTTACTAAAAAATATAATAAAAAAAAATATTCGAGTAAAAAAAATATACTAAAAAAAATATTCGAGTAAAAAAAATATACTAAAAAATATATTCGAATAAAAAAAAATATAATAAAAAAAATATTCAAGTAAAAAATATATACTAAAAAATATATTCGAATAAAAAAAAATATTGTAAAAAAAATATTCGAGTAAAAAAAATATAATAAAAAAAATATTCGAGTAAAAAAAATATACTAAAAAATATATTCGAATAAAAAAAAATATAATAAAAAAAATATTCGAGTAAAAAAAATATAATAAAAAAAAATATTCGAGTAAAAAAAATATAATAAAAAAAATATTCGAGTAAAAAAAATATAATAAAAAAAATATTCCAGTAAAAAAAAATACATTACAATACAATGGGTGGGCATTTTCTGTCCCACCTAAAACTGTCCCACCTATATTTTTTTTACTAAAAAATATAATAAAAAAAAATATTCGAGTAAAAAAAATATACTAAAAAAAATATTCGAGTAAAAAAAATATACTAAAAAATATATTCGAATAAAAAAAAATATAATAAAAAAAATATTCAAGTAAAAAATATATACTAAAAAATATATTCGAATAAAAAAAAATATTGTAAAAAAAATATTCGAGTAAAAAAAAATATAATAAAAAAAAATTCGAGTAAAAAAAATATACTAAAAAATATATTCGAATAAAAAAAAATATAATAAAAAAAAATTCGAGTAAAAAAAATATAATAAAAAAAATTTCGAATAAAAAAATATAATAAAAAAAATATTCGAGTAAAAAAAATATAATAAAAAAAATATTCCAGTAAAAAAAAATACATTACAATACAATGCCCTTCCCCGATGCCCCGAGGGGTTACGGCGCCGTACGGGCGAGCGGGTAGGCAATCCCGCGACTCTTGTGTGTACAGGACATGACACACGGTATAACATACCCAGAAGTGGGTGAAGACTGATGCTATAGAAGGGCAGGGCACTCCTTTTTGCCTATATTTACGTGCCAGGCCGCGGCCCGCTCTCTTCTCCACAATTGATTCGATCCCTCTCACTTTTACCCTCCGAGACTCTCTGTAAAGCACTTTCCATACCCTCTGTGCTTGCGTGGCAATATATTTTACCCATGGAAAAGGTAACGCCGGGTGCAGCCCGCCTCACGCGAAACCAGGTCCTATAGGACTCTAATGACGCACATCACCGAGCAAAGTAGACTATGTGTATGGTAAGTGCTGGGTATGCCGACCCGTCGTCACACGGCCGGCCCCGGAACACCGCGCCAGAAGGGCGTACGTGCAATCGTTGTCAAGTCAACTTCAACCGCTTCGCTCATGTCGGTATTGGCGCCCCCACAATGGCTTTTACCGAGGGGTCGTCAACTTCCTTTAGCCGTGTACGGAGGAATATTGATATTATCAGTAATATCAGAGTAATATTAGGGTAATATGGTAATATTGTGGGTAATATGGGTAATATTGAGGTAATATTGATGTAATATTGGCAAAAATATGGGTAATATTGATGTAATATGAGGGTAATATCGGTAATATTGAAGTAATATCGGGGTAATATCAGTTTCGTGTACGGAGGAATATCAGAGTTGACGACCCCTTGGCTTTTACCGGGGCGGAGCGCCTGCGACAAATTGGATACGCCAACCCGCCAGGCACTCGTGTGGAGTATCGGCCTACCCGGAGAGCACAAGCGCAGGAGCGCAGTGGGGAGCAGAAATTAAATTCCTAGTACCCAAAATTTCGTACCGTCACCTCCCGCTGAGTTCGTTGTGGGGGCACCGTATGAAGCTCTTGTGGTTGCGGAGGTGATGAGAGATTTTTATAATGGGCACCTTTGGATACGCTCAGCGATAGGTCGCAAAAGAATTGGGTATGCGACTGTGTGATTAGATTAGTGAAATGTGAAGCGATTGTAACCGGTGGTAGGCAGCCCCACAATACATTGTTGCGTGCCGAAGTGGTGGCCTAACGGCACGGCGGACCTAGCGGGCGCGACAGCAGGAGGCTGTCAAAATAAGAGGCGAGTCGCTCAACCACCCACCCACCCACCCACCCGACAACGCTTGCGAAAGAGTAAAATCGCTCTAGATTGCAATTTTCGGAAGCAGGAAGGCCTACAGATAAATATTGCGTAACGTATCCGTATTTAAATCCCCTTTGACCAGTATGACGGGCCTTTTAAAATTGATGTTTAGGACTGCAGACGCAGCGGTAGCGCAGAGAGTTAACGTCATACTGGTCTAAGGGGATTACAATTCGGAATCATTACGCAATAATCATCTGTACTCCTCCCTGCTTCCGAAAATATACAGGTTCTTGCAATCTAGAGCGATTTTGCGCATTCGCAAGCGTTGTCGGGTAGGTGGGTGGGTGGGAAGCGGTTTAGCGACCCGCCTCTTATTTGAAAATACACAGGTTCATGCAATCTAGAGCGATTTTACTCTTTCGCAAGCGTTGTCGGGTGGGTGGGTGGGTGGGTGGTTGAGCGACTCGCCTCTTATTTTGACAGCCTCCTGCTGTCGCGCCCGCTAGGTCCGCCGTGCCGTTAGGCCACCACTTCGGCACGCAACAATGTATTGTGGGGCTGCCTACCACCGGTTACAATCGCTCCACATTTCACTAATCTAATCACACAGTCGCATACCCAATTCTTTTGCGACCTATCGCTGAGCGTATCCAAAGGTGCCCATTATAAAAATCTCTCATCACCTCCGCAACCACAAGAGCTTCATACGGTGCCCCCACAACGAACTCAGCGGGAGGTGACGGTACGAAATTTTGGGTACTAGGAATTTAATTTCTGCTCCCCACTGCGCTCCTGCGCTTGTGCTCTCCGGGTAGGCCGATATTCCACACGAGTGCCTGGCGGGTTGGCGTATCCAATTTGTCGCAGGCGCTCCGCCCCGGTAAAAGCCATTGTGGGGGCGCCAATACCGACATGAGCGAAGCGGTTGAAGTTGACTTGACAACGATTGCACGTACGCCCTTCTGGCGCGGTGTTCCGGGCCGGCCGTGTGACGGGTCGGCAAACCCAGCACTTACCATACACATAGTCTACTTTGCTCGGTGATGTGCGTCATTAGAGTCCTATAGGACCTGGTTTCGCGTGAGGCGGGCTGCACCCGGCGTTACCTTTTCCATGGGTAAAATATATTGCCACGCAAGCACAGAGGGTATGGAAAGTGCTTTACAGAGAGTCTCGGAGGGTAAAAGTGAGAGGGATCGAATCAATTGTGGAGAAGAGAGCGGGCCGCGGCCTGGCACGTAAATATAGGCAAAAAGGAGTGCCCTGCCCTTCTATAGCATCAGTCTTCACCCACTTCTGGGTATGTTATACCGTGTGTCATGTCCTGTACACACAAGAGTCACGGGATTGCCTACCCGCTCGCCCGTACGGCGCCGTAACCCCTCGGGGCATCGGGGAAGGGCATTGTATTGTAATGTATTTTTTTTTACTGGAATATTTTTTTTATTATATTTTTTTTACTCGAATATTTTTTTTATTATATTTTTTTTACTCGAATATTTTTTTTATTATATTTTTTTTTATTCGAATATATTTTTTATTATATTTTTTTTACTCGAATATTTTTTTATTATATTTTTTTTTACTCGAATATTTTTTTTACAATATTTTTTTTTATTCGAATATATTTTTTAGTATATATTTTTTACTCGAATATTTTTTTTATTATATTTTTTTTTATTCGAATATATTTTTTAGTATATTTTTTTTACTCGAATATTTTTTTTAGTATATTTTTTTTACTCGATTATTTTTTTTTATTATATTTTTTAGTAAAAAAAATATAGGTGGGACAGTTTTAGGTGGGACAGAAAACATACATCCAATACAATGCCCTTCCCCGATGCCCCGAGGGGTTATGGCGCCGTACGGGCGAGCGGGTAGGCAATCCCGCGACTCTTGTGTGTACAGGACATGACACACGGTATAACATACCCAGAAGTGGGTGAAGACTGATGCTATAGAAGGGCAGGGCACTCCTTTTTGCCTATATTTACGTGCCAGGCCGCGGCCCGCTCTCTTCTCCACAATTGATTCGATCCCTCTCACTTTTACCCTCCGAGACTTTCTGTAAAGCACTTTCCATACCCTCTGTGCTTGCGTGGCAATATATTTTACCCATGGAAAAGGTAACGCCGGGTGCAGCCCGCCTCCCGCGAAACCAGGTCCTATAGGACTCTAATGACGCACATCACCGAGCAAAGTAGACTATGTGTATGGTAAGTGCTGGGTATGCTGACCCGTCGTCACACGGCCGGCCCGGAACACCGCGCCAGAAGGGCGTACGTGCAATCGTTGTCAAGTCAACTTCAACCGCTTCGCTCATGTCGGTATTGGCGCCCCCACAATGGCTTTTACCGGGGCGGAGCGCCTGCGACAAATTGGATACGCCAACCCGCCAGGCACTCGTGTGGAGGTATCGGCCTACCCGGAGAGCACAAGCGCAGGAGCGCAGTGGGGAGCAGAAATTAAATTCCTAGTACCCAAAATTTCGTACCGTCACCTCCCGCTGAGTTCGTTGTGGGGGCACCGTATGAAGCTCTTGTGGTTGCGGAGGTGATGAGAGATTGTTATAATGGGCACCTTTGGATACGCTCAGCGATAGGTCGCAAAAGAATTGGGTATGCGACTGTGTGATTAGATTAGTGAAATGTGAAGCGATTGTAACCGGTGGTAGGCAGCCCCACAATACATTGTTGCGTGCCGAAGTGGTGGCCTAACGGCACGGCGGACCTAGCGGGCGCGACAGCAGGAGGCTGTCAAAATAAGAGGCGAGTCGCTCAACCACCCACCCACCCACCCACCCACCCACCCGACAACGCTTGCGAAAGCGTAAAATCGCTCTAGATTGCATGAACCTGTGTATTTTCAAATAAGAGGCGGGTCGCTAAACCGCTTCCCACCCACCCACCCACCCGACAACGCTTGCGAATGCGCAAAATCGCTCTAGATTGCAAGAACCTGTATATTTTCGGAAGCAGGGAGGAGTACAGATGATTATTGCGTAATGATTCCGAATTGTAATCCCCTTAGACCAGTATGACGTTAACTCTCTGCGCTACCGCTGCGTCTGCAGTCTTAAACATCAATTTTAAAAGGCCCGTCATACTGGTCAAAGGGGATTTAAATACGGATACGTTACGCAATAATTATCTGTAGGCCTTCCTGCTTCCGAAAATTGCAATCTAGAGCGATTTTACGCTTTCGCAAGCGTTGTCGGGTGGGTGGGTGGGTGGGTGGTTGAGCGACTCGCCTCTTATTTTGACAGCCTCCTGCTGTCGCGCCCGCTAGGTCCGCCGTGCCGTTAGGCCACCACTTCGGCACGCAACAATGTATTGTGGGGCTGCCTACCACCGGTTACAATCGCTTCACATTTCACTAATCTAATCACACAGTCGCATACCCAATTCTTTTGCGACCTATCGCTGAGCGTATCCAAAGGTGCCCATTATAACAATCTCTCATCACCTCCGCAACCACAAGAGCTTCATACGGTGCCCCCACAACGAACTCAGCGGGAGGTGACGGTACGAAATTTTGGGTACTAGGAATTTAATTTCTGCTCCCCACTGCGCTCCTGCGCTTGTGCTCTCCGGGTAGGCCGATACCTCCACACGAGTGCCTGGCGGGTTGGCGTATCCAATTTGTCGCAGGCGCTCCGCCCCGGTAAAAGCCATTGTGGGGGCGCCAATACCGACATGAGCGAAGCGGTTGAAGTTGACTTGACAACGATTGCACGTACGCCCTTCTGGCGCGGTGTTCCGGGCCGGCCGTGTGACGACGGGTCAGCATACCCAGCACTTACCATACACATAGTCTACTTTGCTCGGTGATGTGCGTCATTAGAGTCCTATAGGACCTGGTTTCGCGGGAGGCGGGCTGCACCCGGCGTTACCTTTTCCATGGGTAAAATATATTGCCACGCAAGCACAGAGGGTATGGAAAGTGCTTTACAGAAAGTCTCGGAGGGTAAAAGTGAGAGGGATCGAATCAATTGTGGAGAAGAGAGCGGGCCGCGGCCTGGCACGTAAATATAGGCAAAAAGGAGTGCCCTGCCCTTCTATAGCATCAGTCTTCACCCACTTCTGGGTATGTTATACCGTGTGTCATGTCCTGTACACACAAGAGTCGCGGGATTGCCTACCCGCTCGCCCGTACGGCGCCATAACCCCTCGGGGCATCGGGGAAGGGCATTGTATTGTAATGTATTTTTTTTTACTGGAATATTTTTTTTATTATATTTTTTTTACTCGAATATTTTTTTTATTATATTTTTTTTACACGAATATTTTTTTTTATTATATTTTTTTTACTCGAATATTTTTTTTATTGTATTTTTTTTATTCGAATATATTTTTTAGTATATTTTTTTTACTCGAATATTTTTTTTATTATATTTTTTTTACTCGAATATTTTTTTTATTATATTTTTTTTTATTCGAATATATTTTTTAGTATATATTTCAGGAAGTACTGGAGGTTACCCCTCCGGGAGGTTACCCCCCTATTTTAAAAGGATTTATTTATTATTTTATATTTAATAAAAAGAAAAGGTGAATCCGGGAGGTTACCCTTCCTGGAGGTTACCCTTCCTGGAGGTTACCCCCTTTTTATGTGAAAAAAAATCTTTTCCTTATTTAATAATTTAATAAATTAATAAAAAAGAAATAAAATGCTTAATAAATATAAATAATTCCAAAAAAGAAAATTTAATCTGAACTTTTAAAAATAAACAATGAGCGCTCCCTTAGACGTGCCCACACACGACGTTCTCCGACTCCGTCGCACTCTTAGCGACAGCCGTATTTTTCGTACTTATTGTTGAAGCCTAGTAGCCAAGATGTGCCTTGAATCCTGGAAGAGCAGGTGGGTGACGGGTGCTTTGGCTTGTGTCCGAATTTATGGCGAGCCGCTTCATTCACATTGGGGAACGCTGTTTGTCGCTAATCGACGAAGTGTGGTGGCACAACTCAGTGAAATTGGTTCCTTGAACGTGTGTAAAACCGGAAAAATTGCCGGTGGTAATAACAGATGCTCCTTTATGGGATAAGTAACCAAGCTGAAGACCGAAAACGAAAGTGAATGTGATCTTGCCCTAACTACTGGAGCGGCTCGCCACGGCCTAACCACCGACCGAGCGAACACCGATCACTCGGACTTCCCTCCGTCCATGAAATCGGACACAACCCAAAGCACCCGTCACCCGCCTGCTCCTACACGATTCAAGGCACAGCCTGGCTGCGAGGTTGCTACAATCTGTATGAAAAATACGGCGGCCGCGAAGAGTGTGACAGAATTGGGGAACGTCGTGTGTGGAAACGTCTAAGGGAGCGCTCATTGTTTATTTTTAAAATTTCAGATTAAATTTCCTTTTTTAGAATTATTTTATTTATTAATCATTTTATTTCTTATTTATTAATTTATTAAATTATTAAATAAGGAAAAGAATTTTTTTCAAATAAAAAGGGGGTAACCTCCAGGAAGGGTAACCTCAAGGAAGGGTAACCTCCTGGATTCACATATTTTTTAAAATAAATTTAAAATAATCAATAAATCCCTTTAAAATAGGGGGGTAACCTCCCGGAGGGGTAACCTCCAGTACTTACCCATATATTTTTTACTTGAATATTTTTTTTATTATATTTTTTTTTATTCGAATATATTTTTTAGTATATTTTTTTTACTCGAATATTTTTTTTTAGTATATTTTTTTTACTCGAATATTTTTTTTATTATATTTTTTAGTAAAAAAAATATAGGTGGGACAGTTTTAGGTGGGACAGAAAATGCCCACCCGAATTTATCAGGAATTTTTTGGAAGTTTTTCTAACGGCGCACTGAAGATTCGCCATCAACAAAACTGTCTCGCAGATTCAGGCACATCAGGATTTCACCTAAATCGAATAAAATCCCAATCAAGATCCGAGCACGACCCTGACACAAAGCAGCGGTGGCCCTCCCCCTCTCGGCCTCCGCCCACCACACCCCGCCCCACCTCGCCGAAGCAGAGGGCGTGCGGCCCGACCGGAGTGGGTTAACGAGATAATGGGGAAAGAATTTGCTTGAGAGAGAAACAAAGTTGCAAAAGTCGTGCTGTACACACACGCGCGCACACGAGTTGAGTGCACGCGAAGCCCGTAAAGTTGTTCCCGCGAGCTGCGAAAAATTAGGGATCCCCTTTACCCCACGACCAGCCCCTCACACCCCCCTCCCTAACCCCTCGTCCTTTCATGCCCGTATACCCCTCTACACTCTCGCTATACTTGGCGCCTCGTTCACACGACGACACGACCAAAGTGGAAGAGGGAGAGGGAGAGGGAGAGGGGGAGGGGGAGGGAGGGAGAGAGAGAGAGAGAGAGAGAGAGAGAGAGAGAGAGAGAGAGAGAGAGAGAGATGTGCTTGGCAGGGCGTGGAAAGGAGACGTTTTCAAGAAAGTTTACAGAGGAGGAGAGTCGTTTTCGACACATGCGTGCTGTGCCAGCGGCCGCTCCGCCCCGCCTACGTGTGGACGCCCTGTGCTGCCCCGCACGGCCCCCTAAAAGTTTGTGGGGCCAAAAGAGGAGGAGTGGCCGGGGCCGGGGCCGGGGCCGGAGCCGGGCCGGGGGTGGGCGACCCTAACGTGCGTAATCTCGCGTGTGTTGTGCCCTGTAATTCATAACGGAGTGTGTTGACATCCTGCAGAGGCCGTGGCAGCCTGCCGTTGGACCCAAAAGAGCACGCAGAGGGCCAGCTTGGCCGGAGCGCGGGAGCGCGAGGTATGCTGTCGCTATCGATATTCGCAGCGAGCACCGTCTTTTTTTCTTTTTTTTTCCTTCTGCTCCCGCGCCACTAAATGATGTGGAGCGGGTCGGGACCATCATAAGCGTTATTTGCCTGCCCTGCCTCCGAGTGCGTGGCGTGGCGTGGCGGGCGGAGCGGGGCCGGTAGCAGCCAGCCCCGTAAGCGCACCCCTGTAAATTATCGCTTTATTTTTATCCGTCCTTTATATCGGAAATGCTGGCGCGGTGCGGGAACACGCCTGTGCACGCCACGCTACACCACACACACCGCTGATGCCCGTGAGGCAGGAGGCGTGCAGAGTCAAGTTTAACATCCAGAATCGAGTCCGCAAGAGTGGCGGTGGCGATCAAACCGCGCAGCTCGAGATCTGCGGCAATGTTTTTACGATTAAAACATATGAAGATTATATCAATCTCCTTCTTAGTTTGCGAGGCAATACCCTATCCAGTAAGCTCCTCCGCAGCAGCCCCCACACGGGAGCAGAGGCCCCTCAGTGAGAACCCATAGGATGCCGGTCGAGCCACGCCACTCTCAGCCAAGGCCAAGGGCCGCGGAAAGCAGGCTGGGCTGGGCCAGGGCGGGGCGGGGCGGGGCGGGGCGGGGCGGTCATGGGGCTGCGGCGCTGCCATGGAGAGGCGGGGCGGGGCGGGGCGGGGCGGGGCGGGGCGGGGCGAGGCCGCCGCCGACTCGGAGGAGAGGAGAGCCATATTAGAGGGCGGGGACGCCGCCGTGGCCCCGTGGCCCGACATGTTTTATGCACCAGTTGGCGCTCCACATTTTATTCGTTTTGCCTGTTTGCGCGGCGAATGCTTGATCCAGACATCTCCGCAGAAGCCCTCTGCTGCTACAGCATCCCCCCCTGCTCCACCCCTCTCAGGACCATCCACTCTCCACCGCCGCAGAGAGATATCAGGTCCGCCGCGCTCGCTCTCACCGACCTCCAGCCCACGCCCCTCAGCTGACCCCCCTCCTCTCTCTCTCTCTCTCTCTCTCTCTCTCTCTCTCTCTCTCTCTCTCTCTCTCTCTCCCCTCCCTAGTCGTTTCGTACTTTTTCTCAGTGAGATTTTCTCGACAGCAACCTCGCCCCCGCCTCAGGAGGTTTACAAGTTTGGCGTCACCTACTATCGTGACGTGACGGTGACGTTCCGCTGCCACACGTCACGCGCCGCCTGATTTACGTCACACGGTCGTCACCCGGTACTCAGAAGCAGGGCAAAATGTATCTGGAAATGTGCCATTTATAGTTTTTTCAAGATGAGAGAGAAAAACAAAGATGGTGAACGGTGCATGCTTACCTACCACACCAAGTTCAAGTTATTGGTCCTTTGTCGCTGACATATTGGGCCTTGCCTTAGGAGGGTATTGTGTGCGTGAGTATACGAACGTTTGTGTGTGTACTCTCGCGATAGAGGGATAGAGATAGATGGAGAGAGCGGGGGAGGGGAGAGAGGGAGGAGAGGGAGGGAGACAGTCAGAGAGAGAGAGGGAACAGGGGGAGGTCACAACACGCAGCAGGGCAGAGGGTGCGGGGCCCAGCCGCCCCCAGCCCAGCCCAACCCATCCACGATACGATACGGTATCTGTGTGACGCCTGACTTCACCGCTGCGGGCCATTCTGGGTGGACATCGAGACAGGAGGGCGGGAGGGGAGGGTAGGGGAAGGGACGGGGGTTTGGCACGCACAAATAAGCTGATCGACAAACGTGAACTTTACCATTCGCCGCTGGCGAGGCAACGCCGCCGCTACGCTACACGCTCGCTACGCAGGCAGGCCCGGGCAGGCCGCTCACCGGGCCGTGTGTGACCATGTGCGCCTCGCTGAGTCACCCGGCTGGACGCGTCCGACCCACCCCACGTATGCTGCAATGTACACGACGAGCCAGGGTGCAAACAGTGCGTACAGGTACACGACGTGCAAGAGCAAAATGAAGTTGAAAAATATACATAATTCATACTTTACTTGCACCTTTATTTTTTTACCGTAATTGTGGACATTAAAAAATAAGTGTGGATTCAAGGGATTTTTTTCAGGAAGTACACTGTAAGCCTTCTGCAAAGAGTTTTTTCGTATAATATAGAAAGAATTCTGTGCAACCGTGAGAGACAGGAATTTTCCTTGTATTACAAAAAGTTTTCTTTGTATTACGGTTGCATAGAATTCTATGAAATACAAGAATTTTCATTGGAAGAATTGAAGAGTGTGGTGTTGTAAAATTACAATTCCCGGATGGAAGGATCTACAGTTCACCCTGCTAAGATCAAACTACAGTTTCTTATCGTACACTGACAAACCCAGACAAACCATAAATAAACTACAGGTTGACTGCAGTTTTTCACCAGTGCAGAGTCTTTTGACGACATTTGGGTAGTTTACCTGTTGATAAACTGCAGTTGACTGTACTAAAACTTTAGCTGAACAACAGTTTTATAGTGTAGTTGCATCTAATGATCCTTCGATCCGGTACGATTCGTAAAATCACAAGCATCTATCAGGAAACAAGAATGAGGTTGTTTTAAATTCACACCATCTTAGAAAGAAGTAAAGCACAAGTCCGGAAAAGTTCGAATTTTCTGCTGACTTTGAGAAATAATATATGTCTCGAACGATTTCTAATTCCGGTCAACAGCAGCGGAATAGCCTATTACCAAAATATACCGTAATTTTAAAATCTATATTTCACTGTGGAATAAACGCAAGCGCCACAAGTAGTCTCTCTACTTCCGAGGGTATTGAAAAGGGAAACTGCGGGTGGCACTTGGCACGCCTCTGCACGCCACGCCACGCTACGCCACGCCACCCCGCGGTATGAATATTAAACCAGTGCATTTCCTGGGGGTAATGACACTCGGCCGGGCACGTCCAGCGCCCCAACCCCCGCCCCGCCCCGCCCCGCCCCGCCCCGCCCCGCACTCCGACACGGCCTCGTAAAGTCTCAACAGATTTCTTCTCGTCTGCTCTGCGAAGGGGCGTGTAGGAGGCGCAGAGGGTCAGGGCGGGTTCGTGGCGTTGGGGTGGTAGGGGGGGGGGTCGTTCCCCCGACGGGAGTATCGCTGACGCCCCTAGTTATATCCCGGCTCGGCCCGACTCCGGACGGAGTGCGTATTCATTTTACACCCTCAGGGGCCCGGCCGGGGCGTGGGCGGTGGGCGGAGGCGCTGGGAGGATGGGCTGACCGAGCCCCACCCGAGACGCGCGGAGACTTGAAAGAAGAAAATAGCTGAAGGAGGGGAGAGTTGTAAGGTCAGCACGCGGACACTTACAGATGCATCATACAATGACATGTTAGCATACCTTTTTGTGATAAGGTGGTATTGAAAGTAGGCTGGCTGCTGACCCACAATACGGTTACATGCGACGAGTGGACCACAGTCACGATTCTATGTTCACATCGTATATTCCGTCAAAAATGACCGTAGTATTCCAAAAGAGAAAATATTGCATACTTCAAAAAGTAAACGTGACTTTTCAAACACCTGCTGGAATTGTGATTCACAATTTTGTTTGAAATGATTCATCTGTTCCGGAATATATTTCTGAAATTAAATAAGAATTATTTGGACTATATTCCCTGTGCACCTTAAAATGAAAGTGGTCCACGCCTCGGTGTACGGGAAAAATACTTAAATAACTCATTTCCCCCGCCAGCCTGCTGGCTCGTCCCTATTACCGGTGGAACTGCGCAGGAAAAGTCGACGGGCTGTCTGTCCCCCGCCTGGCCCCGGCAGTAAAGCAAGAAGACTCCCATTCCGTCGGCCTTCGACCGACCTGCTCTGCAATACAAACAGTGTTTGAGGGAGAATTACAGGGAGACTGACCCGGGAGCGGAGACAAAGTGTATAGCCCCCGCGGCCCGCGCCCCCAGCTGCCCTGACCGTACCATGCCGCGCTCTCCCGCCTGCGCTGCTGCATTCTCGACACGCCGCAGTCGGACGATAAATAAGGCGCAGGGCTGTGCTGTGCTTGGGGCTTGGGGGCCGTTCAGTCGGAAGGTAGATGATATTTGCACGGCCGGTGGGTAATATTGGGACGCCCGAGGGATGGTTTCCGATACGAGGGTTATTATTTTTCATGCAAAAAGGTATTAGAACTTAATATTTATATTTCTCATAGATATTGATATTTTTTAAAATTAACATTTTTTTTTTTGTTTTTTTTTTTTAATACTACCAATAGTCAGGCGTATTCCAGTATCACTCTCTTAATCTCAACTGCGAGCTCAACCCATCCTCAGAGGTGCAGGAGGGGGAGAGCTTACTCGTATTCCTACTTGTGTCAGAGCAGCAAAAATTTGTTGTTGTTTGTGTTGTTGTTTGTGTTGTTGTTGTTGTTGGTGGTGGTGGTGGTGCGTTTGCTTGTGCCGAACGACTTTTCTCCTGTTTACCACCTGGGGGCAAGTGAACAGCGGGGCGCATACTACGGGCCCAGCAGCGCAGCCACCTCTCCCCGTCCTGGATACGCACCACGCCCCGGCCAGGCCACGACAGCTTCGTATACACACCGGAGCGCGGCGGGGCATATGGGACGCATCGACACACCGGTAGCAATTTTCGAAAGGTCTTACAAGCGTAAACCCCCGCACCCTGCCTCACACACTCACGCGCACACACACACACACACACACACACAGACACACAGACACACAGCGCTGCGCCGCTGCAGGCGGTCTCGCCAACATCCTCCCGCTACGCGCCGCTGAAAAACAACGAGCAGCCTAAACCACGGGGATCCTCCCGGTCCCGTGCTGCTGCTGCTGGAAAAAGGAAAGGGGTTGCGGCTTTCTCCTCCTAGACTCGCTTCCCTCCCACTCTCCTTATCTTCCTGTTCATCTCTCTCTCTCTCTCTCTCTCTCTCTCTCTCTCTCTCTCTCTCTCTCTCTCTCTCTCTCTCTCTCTCTCCCTCCCTCTCTCTCTCTCTCCCTCCCTCCGCCACCACTGCTGCAGCTGCTTTCACTCTCCATTGCGCCATTCTTTCGGAATCCTCCGACCCCACCCTCCACCCCGGGAGTGCCGGTTGCGCGCCCTTGCCACCTTCTTAGTATGTGTCACACGCCACCCTCCCCTCCCCTCCCCTCCCCCCTCCCCCTGGACCGGCCCGGAGACGTGGCGTAGGGGTGCGGGGAAGGGTCGTGCCGTGCGCCCCCGCGTTCATACTAGATTCCAATATCGCACCCTTGTCGTCCAAGCTGCTATTTGCCCGGCCGGGGGGGAGGGGGGGCAACAGGGCGGTGGGGGCGGCGGGGGGTTGGGGTGGGTGTCTTGGGGGGCGCTAAGGGGGCCGCAGGGCAGGGCAGCTCGGGGCACGGGGGCCCCACAGCGTGCTCCCCACAGGGGGCACATCGTGAGCGCGGTCGCCACGTGTGGAGCGCGGGTCCATGTGAGTGTCACGACAACCACGTGGCGCATACCTCACACTCTGAACTGACACGCGTCTTCGTTGTGCGGGGGTTTTCGAATACACTTAACATTTTAGCAACGTAACTATGATTGCATAATACACGGAAAAAAAAACGCTCTGCTGAAATTAGATGTAAAAAATGAGCACGACGGCTAAAATCTTAAAACATCAATAGCAGAGTAGCAAATAAAATAAGCACGTTAGCTTAAAAATTAGCTGCGCCCGTACAGCTAAAAATAATTAAAACACTTTTTCTTTTCTCATGTATGGGAATTTTTTGGTGAGCAGCGGGATGCATGAAAATATAAACAACAACGCAGTCGTGTTTATACATGGTTTATGTCAGGACCAGCGTATCTTAAGCCCAATAAAATGTTTAAAAGCTCGGCGCGCGTGAAAAGTCTGCGAGTATAATTCATTTGTTGGTTCGGTCTCGGTCCTGCCTGCCCACCGCACGGCGCGGCACACGGCACAGGTCTCTCTCCGCCCGCCCGGCAGTGAGACAGTGAGACTCGCGCTGCCCTGCCCTTTTCATTTATTCGCGGTCCTGCCTCGCCTGGCCTCACTCGCTCGCCATCGCTTCTCAACCCCCTGCCCCTCCAATCACCCGCGTTACCTGCAGTACAAAATAAAATATTTTTTTCTATTAAAAAAAAAATGAGAGAGAGAGAGAAAGAAAGATTGGACGAAAAAAAAGAAGGAATTTCATAAAAAGTATTAGAGGGTTGGGGGGCAGGGCAAAGGGGCGCGAAGAGTGCATTGCCGCACTCTCGATCTCCCTCCGCCCCCACCCCCCACCACCACCCCCCGTTGGCCACCAGGCCGCAGGCTTGCTAAAAGGAATTGGAGGCATTCATTTGGACAGGGGTGGGGCGGGGCGGGGCGGGGTGAGGCGGGGCGGGGCAGGACTCGGCTCCGCTCTGTCAGCAGCGCGTCAGGAAGGCGCGGGGGCAGCAGCGGAAACGAACCTGAATCTGCATCAATCAGCAAATAACAGCCGCAGCAGCGCAAGGTCCGAGGGGTCTCACCGTCTGTCTGTCTGTCTGTCTGTCTGTCTGTCTGTCTGTCTGTCTGTCTGTCTGTCTGTCTGTCTGTCTGTCTGTCTGTCTGTCTGTCTTTCTTTCTGTTTGTCTGTCTTTCTGTCTGTCTGTCTGTCTGTCTGTCTGTCTGTCTGTCTGTCTGTCTGTCTGTCTGTCTGTCTGTCTGTCTGTCTGTCTGTCTGTCTGTCTGTCTGTCTGTCTGTCAGTCCATCCGTCCGTCCGTCCGTCCGTCCGTCCATCTTACTGTCCGTGTGTCTGTCGGTGTGTCCGTTCGTGCTTGGCCTTGCCTCGCCTTTGGACCGTGAGTGGCAGAGCGAGGCTGGGCGGGACGAAGAGGACATAAAATCTGGGGCCTGCTCCTCAGCTCGGCCCGGCCCGGCCCGTCTCGGAGCCCTGGGGCGTAGCGGGCGCGGGATTTCCCCCTCCACACCCCCCCGTGCTCGACCGACGCTGGGAGCGGGCCTGGTCTCCTGGGGGGCTGTACCGTCTCCACTCCGCCGTCGTCAGGGAGCAACACACCAGGGGAAGGGGAGAGCAGGGGGTGGGGAGGGGTAGGTCATAGGGATGAGATGAGTGTGATCGGTGTCACGGATCGGAAACAGGCTGGAAAAGGGAGAGCTAGCGGCTGAAGAGAGAGAAAGGGGGGGGACAGGGCGAGGAGGGGGCGGTGGGGGGCGGCAGACGGTTCCCCGTCGGAGGTATACAAGTTCCCGTTCTGGGAGATGAGACGGCGCGGCGCAGCGCGGCCCGGCCGCCCCGCGTTTGTGTCAGGACCGGAGCCGGAACCAGCACGCCGCCGAGTTGGTAACCCTAAAATACTGAGTGTGGTGGGCGGCGGTGTGGGTAACTTATTGTGACTTCGTTGTGCTCCCATTTCCGGAAAATTCTTCAGAATTACTCTACTAAAGGTGTGGGGAGGGGGCGGCGCAAATCTATGCTCAAAACCCCAACAGCAGAGTGCTTCGCTACGCTCAGCAAATAAACATAGAAAACATGTCGCGTGGGACGCACGAAAGCCCCGCGATCGCTCGGCACCTGCTAAGGGGCCTGCGCGTCACCCATGGCTATATGGGGGTGTACGGTCCGGCCTTGTGCCCACCCTGCCGCGTGCGTGAGCCGGGCAGAGGGCGGGGCTGGACGAGTTCAAGTTCAGATTGCGCAGCGGTGAGGATTGGCGTGGCGTGGCGTGCCCCGCCATTGTGGCACAAGCGCCGCGATACCGTAACCTTTCCCTACGGTATCGTGAGGAGGAGTCCCGCCCGGCCTCCACGCGGCCCGGCCCGGCACGGGATCAATAGGGAGCGGTATCCTCTGCCATCAGCCGGGCGGGGCGGGGCGGGGCGGGGCGACGTGGGGACCCGGTCACCGAGAGAGCGCGCGAGCGCCCGCCCGTCTCCGGGCAGTCAGGCACCCCGCCCGCCCCACCCGCCCGCCGCCTGCCGCAACCCCTTGTGCCTTTGGTCGACCTCGCTCGCCGCAGTTATTTGTTTGCGTTCTACGGAAAACACTCCCTTTTATCCTTTGTTTATTACTTTTTTATGACTTGAGCTTATTACTCGGACGTATTTTATTGCCCTGTCCGCGTATGAGAGGCGGGGCCGGAGCCGCGGGAGGGGAGCGGGGTGTTTGCTACGTTTTAGTGCTTTTATTAATTGTATGGGCAGCAGGAAGCTTTATACGGCCGGGCCATCACGGGGCGCCCCGCTGTGGAGCGGAGCAGTGCGGGCGGGGGACACTGCTGCTGCACCGCCAAGACGAACAGGACAACTCGAGCTCTTTTCCCTCTCTGAGGGTCGTTTCAGCCCCTCGCCCCCCGCCCCGCTGTTGTGACCTTGGGTTGCCCGGGCTTCAGTCAAGTAAAGAGGTGGATTGAATCGTTATTAACTTTGCTTATACAACGATACGTGGGCTGTACACCTTCCCGATAGCACCGCGGCCCCTCCGCCCGCGGCCCGGCGGTGGAGGTGGTGGCGGGCTTTAAACCCTTGTCAGCGCTGTTTAGGCTGTGGCCGATACCCGCTAGACCAGCCGCTAGCCATCGCCCAGCGCGCGAACTCTTTTCATATTTAAATGTCCCTCTTGGGGTACAACAACGACCCGCCCCGCCCCACCCTATCACCCTATCCACCGCTAACACTGCTCTGCCCTGCAAGGCGCCAACCGCAAAACGTGCGCGATGTATTTAAATGGAGTGGACCCAGTTCTGCCAACTTCTCGGCCCCGCGGGTGTTTATTTCCCCCGTTTTCCCTGCCACGCCCTCCTCGGGACGATTGGCTGCACTGGGCGAGAAAATTCGCTGGTGGGGTCGGTGAGGCATCCCGGGCTGGGTGCCCCGCCCCACCACGCCCCGCCCCGCCACTCTGCGCACAGATTAAGCGTCGCGCTAAGTTGGTAGTTGGCGACTTGCTGGTGGCCCCGCACGCCGCCGTTTTGGCTTCAAAAAGAGAGCAAAACAGAGAAAGAGAGAGAGAGAATAGGCGGGGAGAGGGGGGGTAGGGAGAGCCGAGGCGGCGCCCGGTTGGCAGTAGAAGCGTCCACCCCGTGGCCGTCCGCCAGGGCCTTGTGTTTTAGGCGCCGCTCTGCGACGACGACAAGGGAAACGCTGTGCTAGGGCATACCCTGTAGAATAGGGAAAGTGGGAGGGAGAGGGGGCAGGAGAGAGACAGAGAGAGAGAGAGAGAGAGAGAGAGAGAGAGAGAGAGAGAGAGGGGGGGGGGAGTAGGAGAGAATAAGGATGAAAAGGGGAAGAGGGAGAGATAGTGATATAAAAAGAGTGAGGGAGAGAAAACGAGAGAGGAATAGAAAACGAGAGAGGAAGAGAAAAAGTGAGAAATGAAAAGAGAGTGAAATAGAAGATAGGAGGAGAGATAAAAGGAGGGTGCAGCGAGAGGGAAAAGGAGGGGAGGAGGGGGCAGTCGTCGGCTGGACGGGTGCGAAAAAAAAATTGGGAGCATTTAGACCAGGCCCTGGCCCAGGCAGGCCGAGGACCGAGGCCGGACGCGTCGGACCGACCTCACATCAACAGCCCGCGGGGGAGAACGCCGTCGAAATAATTATTTTTCGGCGGGTAGTGTCCGCGGGTCCGGGTCCGGGTCCGGGCGTCCGGGTCCGGATGAGCCTCGTTACCGTCGCGCCCGCGGTGACGCGCGGGGCAGGGCGGTCCGTCCGTGTGACACGTCATCGCGCCGTCATCACTCGCGCACCGCGGCGAGCGGAATGTGGCGCCAGCATGACGCGGGAGCGGTCGTACGAGCTGAGTGTTTCCTGTTTCCCCTCAGCGCGCGTGAATACAAACACAGACCCAGACGCTCGAGCGCATATGCACGCGCACTCACATGCAAAGCGAACCATTATACATTATGCTCCGAGTAGAGATTTGCAAATCAGCCACGCAGTTGTTAAAAAAAAGAAATACTGGGGGAGTTCACAGATGCAAGACGGGGAGAGGGTTGGGGATGGGGGTAAGGGGATGAAGGGTGGAACCTACATGAATTCACCACCGTTCCTTCGCTTTGCTAACGCTCAGCGGGTAAAAACGAAGCAAAGTGTCCTGGAATCGTTCCAACCACAAAACTACACGGCGCTGTGACGTCTTTACCCTGAGGCGGGCCGGTCCGGGGCCACGTGGTCGAGCTCCCGCGCAGCTCCCGCTCTGCTCCCGCCCTGCTCTCGCCCTGCTCCCACCCAGCTCCCGCCCTCCTCCTGCCCTGCTCCCGCCCTGTTCCTGCCCTGCTCCTGCCCAGCTCCCGCCCTGCTTCCGCCCTGCTCGCGCCCTGCTCCCGCCCTGCTCCCGCCCTGCTCCCGCCCTGCTCCCGCCCTGCTCCCGCCCTGCTCCCGCCCTGCTCCCGTCCTGCTCCCGCCCTGCTCCCGCCCTGCTCCCGCCCTGCTCCTGCCCTGCTCCCGCCCTGCTCCCGCCCTGCTCCCGCCCTGCTCCCGCCCTGCTCCCGCCCTGCTCCTGCCCTGCTCCCGCCCTGCTCCCGACCTGCTCCTGCCCAGCTCACGCCCTGCTCCTGCCCTGCTCCCGCCCTGCTCCAGCTCTGCTCCTGCCCTGCTCCTGCCCTGCTCCCGCCCTGCTTCCGCCCTGCTTCCGCCCTGCTTCCGCCCTGCTCCCGCCCTGCTCCCGCCCTGCTCCCGCCCAGCTCCCGCCCAGCTCCCGCCCAGCTCCCGCTCTGCTCCCGCCCAGCTCTCTCTCCTTGCTCCCGCCCTGTTCCCGCTCAGTTCGAGCTCCTGCTCCTGCTCCCCCTCGGCAGCCTCGGCCTCTAGCCACCCCCTCCCCACCGCCGCCATGGCCTCCGCAACGCCGGTTTCCTTCCACACTCCTTCCCTCTTTGCTTCGGATCGTAACGGACGTTAAATTGTGAAATATCCGGCGCAGCCACAAGCCACAGCGCAGCAGCAGCCGCGCGGCCCGCTCTGCTCCAGCAGACCAGGCCAGGCGGGCGAGACCAGCAGTGGCGAAAATGTAGCCGCGTCTGTCGTTGGTGTGAATGATGGTTCACTTAGGCGGCAGGCAGGCAGCCAGCACCGTCCGGGCCGCGCTGCCGCGCTCGCTGCCGCGCTCGCTGTAGGGGCGTTCGCAGCCACCCCGCCTCCACCCCAGCTGCCCCTGCCCTGCCCTGCCCCGGCCCGCCCACACCCCCGCCCCCGCCCCGCCCTATTCCAGCACAGACCCCGTTCCGCCGCGCCGTTCGGCCCGCGGCCAGCCCGGCTCGCCGCCTCGCCACGCCACGCCGAGCCACCCCTCCGCAGCGGAACAGAAAGTGGCAAATATTTTGTGTTTAGGCTTGCGGTATATTGAGCCGTTGGCCCCCATTATGGTCGGTACGCAGGGCGCTGGGCTGGAGCACGGGGTGCCGCCGTGCGGGGTAAGGGAAGCCCTACCCCGTCGGGCCATACCCCGTCGGGCCCTTCCCCGCCCGGCCCCACTGGCGCCACCAGGACCACACGCCGTAAGGCCCCCCTAATAGTACTACATCTCGAAACGGGCCGCGAGAAAACATTCCCAGTCCAGAGAAAACAAGCGAGCGAGTGAGCGTGTGAGCGAGAGAGACAGCAGGAGAGAGAGAGAGAGAGAGAGAGAGAGAGAGAGAGAGAGAGAGAGAGAGAGAGAGAGAGAGAGAGAGAGAGGAGAGAGAGAGAGAGAGAGAGAGAGAGAGAGAGGGGGGGGGGGGGAGAGGGAGAGAGAGATTGATTGATTGATTTATTATGCCACTGAACTACAAAATGCAGTATAGACATTTACAATTATTATTTACAATTGTGCTAAAAGTTAGAGTCAGTAAACTCTTTCACAGAATAAAAACATTTTTGAATTAAAATGGCTTTTAATTTTTTGGTAAAATTTACATAATTAGAGCATTTAAAACTAGGTGGAAGCTGTTGTGGTGGTGGAAACTAGAGTTAACTGAGAATTTTGAGATATTTCTCTGAACATATCTCTTAGCGTTTCAAAAATAAAAAGAGAAGGAAATGTTGAAATATTCAGGCGTTTAAAATGAGAGAGAGAGAGAGAGAGAGAGAGAGAGAGAGAGAGAGAGAGAGAGAGAGAGAGAGAGAGAGAGAGAGAGAGAGAGAGAGAGAGAGAGAGAGAAGCGGACGAGCACAGTAAGTATACTCAATACGAGCAAACTTCAGCAGACTATTCTAATCTATTTCCTCCATTACAATGGCCTGAAAATTAGCCCCCCCCCTTTCCATCTCCTTTTTGTGTCAGCTTCCGGCAACTCGCTTCGCTTTCCGGGTTTCCGCTCTTCCTGAATCAGTGGCACGCTTCGTGAGTCCGAGGTTCGTACGCGTGTGTCTGGAAGTGTGTGTGGGACGGTGGCGTGAGGGAGAGAGAGAGAAAGCCAGAGATGTTTCTGTCTGTGCGAATGTCCCTATCTGATGAGCCACGTTGCCCGAGATCAGGCCTGCATACCTCACCGCGGTCCGCTTAGGGGCGGGACGGGGCGGGGTGTGGCGGCCTGTCCGAAGGGTGCGTCGCGCGACACAACATCACTCACCGACCGCGGTGGCGCGGCGGGCCGTGCCGAGCCGAGCGCTCACTGCTCACACACGTATACTATGAGACCTTTTTTCCCCCTAGCTTTTTTTCCCAACATATATTTTTTTTTTTTTTTTTTTTTTTTTACCCTGTTGTTCTTGTTGCTGTTTGCAGTCGTCGCACGCTGCTCGTGCAAAGAAAGAATGCGCGCGGCATTCCTACCCGCAGGGCGCGGCGCGCTGCGGCCGTGTGGCTCCGGGCAGGAAAGCGTCATCAGTGCAAATTATTCGTGCGGCGCGCCCTCCGCAGCGGCCCCCTCGTGTGCGTGTGTGTGTGTGTGTGTGTGTGTGTGTGTGTGTGTGCGTGTGTGTGTGTGTGTCGCGAGCGCGCGGCAACGCTGGAATCTAAGTCATGTCCCCGTGCGGTGGAATGTGCTGTGGCGGGGGGCGGCGGGGCGCGCGCGGCCCGTAACGCCAGGTTACTGCCGCCCTTGCAGCGCGCCGCCCGCCCACCGCCCCCGGTGCCCCCGCCGCCCCCGCCAACCCCAGAGCCACCACCCCCCCTCCCCCCACCCTCAGTTCCCGCTTCGCGGCCGCGCACATACAGTTCACCGCAATTCGTTGCCAGCGCGGATCGCCCCGGCCATTCGCGTGAATAAAGTTTTGGAAGAACGTTCATGGACGGCACTCGGCCCGCTTCCGTCCCCTACTCCCTCCCCTCACCGCACCGGCACCTCCGCCTCCGCTTCCCCTGCCACGGTCCACACACTCCCTTTTTCCTGCCATGCGCAAAACGGCGAACAAAAATACATTTCGGTACGTGTGTCTGTGCGGTGTGGGTCCGTGTGAGCGGGTGCGCTCCGCGGGAAGGGGACGGCCGGCTGAATGTGTGAGTGCTCCAGTTTCACTGATAGCGAGCGTGGGGCGGCGCGGGTTCCTGAAACTGCATCACCTTGTGTTCGACCAAAAGGAACATGTACTATAAATGGCCATCCTCCCGGCTCCGGGTGTGTGGCGCGGCGCCGTGGGGTGGGATGGAGCGTGGGAGGCCCTTGTAACGTGCACTTCTGTGCGCTCTCAAAGGGTACCGGCACCGGCTCGATACAGACGCTGCCTGGCCCCGTTGCCCCCGCTGCCCCCACCTGCTGCCCCACTTTTTTTATTTTAATAGCGCGCGTCTTCTTTCTCTCTCGTTTGCTCGCTCTTCCAGCAAAGAGGTGGGCGGGCACAAAAGCATACACCATTTGCTCGAACTTGAAACGGTTGGCGTTTCGTGGAAGAGTGAGACAAAGAGAGAGAGAGAGAGAGAGAGAGAGAGAGAGAGGGAGGGGGAGAGAGAGAGAGAGAGAGAGAGAGAGAGAGAGAGAGAGAGAGAGAGAGAGAGAGAGAGAGAGAGAGAGAAGGAGGAGGCGGAGCAGGCGGAGAGCCGACAGGGAGGCGCTGCGCGGAGCAGCGAGGAGCGCCCGACGAGCGCTGGGTAGGCAACACGCCGCGCGCCGCCGCCGAGCAGCAAGCCTACGCAGCGTGTGCGACCTGCCAGCCACCCCGCGGCGAACTGCGAACTGCGAATTTTAATGGAATAATAAAGCGGGGAATAGGTTGAATGGAATAAAGAATATTATATTCTATCAGATAGAATTTTTTGAAATACATATTGAATTTTTGTGGGTTAGATGATTTGTTTTTCGGGATACATGGAATACATCTAGTGAAACATTAGAAGAGTTCAAGGCGAGGGGCGTCCAACTCGTATTTCTGTGTACACCCCTTACACACTATTTTTCTTGTATTTTATATAGAGGCTGCGTATTTTGATGAATTACTTAGTATTCTCATGTATTTCCTTGTATTTTTCGTGAATTTCTTGTAGTTTTTCAGAAATATACGTGTCTTTCTAGGTGCACATTTTTTTTTCCGAGTTGGCCGCCCTCTGGTTCAAGGAATGCTGAAAGTGGTCCAGCCCCTGGAGCAGACCTCCTCCCCGAGTGCAGCCAGGGCGACGCGTGCTCGCCCCCGAGCTTGGGGGCGAGGAGTGTGGTGTGCATCGGGGCGCAGCGCGGAGTAGCGGCACCGGCACCGCGCCACCAGATCGGCCGGCACTTTGTTTGTTGGCAACAACTTGGGAAAAGTGAAACGTGATACGAATATCGGTTGACGTAACCAGCCAGCAATGCAGCAGGGAGGATCCGATCGGTCCTGCCGAACGGCGCGCAGTCAAGATTGGTCGGACCGAGGCCCGATGGGGGGGGGGGGGGGGGGCGGAGTGCTGCGGAGAGAGGCAGCAGGGCAGCAGCAGCAGCGCTGGGGACAAACCAGAGCGGCAGCGAGGTAAAAGCTGAGGTGGCTCTGACAACGTAGCAGAAATCAGAGGGGACTAGAGCGCCGCCGTGCCCTATCTGCTGGCAGCCGCACCGCGCCGCACCGCGCAGCACCGCACCTTGCCGGGATCACCACCACTTTTTTTCCGTACCTCACAGTCGTGCTGCTCCGTTCCTTTTCTTTCCCCCCCCCCCCCCCAGCCGCCGCCTCCACGGCGATATGCCGTTCGCCGGCGTTGCAGCATTTCGCTACTCTCTCTCTCTCTCTCTCTCTCTCTCTCTCTCTCTCTCTCTCTCTCTCTCTCTCTCTCTCTCTCTCTCTCTCTCTCGCTCTCTCTCTCTCTCTCTCTCTCTCTCGCTCTCTCTCTCTCTCTCTCTCTCTCTCTCCCGGTTTATTTTCTCCGCGAAGCTCGGGCCGCGTCCGTCGCACGAAAATAAAATGATGGCTCCATGCACCACACCATCGCACAGCACTGTGGGCCGTGACCGATGCCAGTGACGCCAGTAACATTGTAAAAAGTGTCTTTCAAGACTTACGACATATTTTGTAAATGACGACTTACGAAAAATGTGGTACATTTTTAACAACTCTTTCTTGCTCGTATTCGAATTGGAATGTAATACGTCGCGCTTTTCATTTTACAAGTTGTGATTGTAATTTTACAAAGTCGCTTCGTGAAAATTTTTCCGTAAACCTACGACTATGTTTCACAGTGAAGGTAGCCATCATGAAAAAAGGCCAAACCCAGAGCAGGGCAGTGAGCTGCATCGGCGCCTGCTCACTAGACAACACCCTGGCACAGGTACACGCTTCCTGTGAGCAGAGCACGCGCAGATGCAGCACCCTTTACTTTGGGCTACGTATTGCCCACCTCCCTGGCAGCACTATGGCCGATTTGCGGCGGGCAATAAGACATCCCGGCCCCTCCCATAACCTCGCCAGGCCTCGCCCGGCTCCCGTCCCTCCAACTCGCCGCCCGTTCGGCTACTGTTTGCACGCTGCCCTCGGGGTCATGAACCCATGGGCGCACGTCAGCCCATAGCTTGGGCTCGAGGTTATTGAATGGTAAAAATACCCTCCGGGCGCTCCGGCCTGGTGTTCTGGCGGGGCAGAACAAAAACCAGAATGCAACATAGCACAATATCTTTTTCCGAATGTGGCTGTTCCATGATTATGTTTCTAATATTCATGATTTTTAAATGATAATTTGTTGGGGGAGAACGGCATGGCACGGCATCACTCAGCAATAAAGGCAGAGGAGGAAGCTTATCTTTGACTTGTCGAAGACTTCACGCAGCTGCGAGTAACACTACTGCATCCACCTGTACTGACGCAGAAGCAGTGCGTCCGAGAGGAGCGCGCGCGAGGCGAGTTCGACAGCAGAGCCTGCCCCCCGCGCACCCGCGCACCTCCTCAGAGAAGCTGTCGCTACTCCGATCTCGAGAAACACTGTTGGAAAATACCACGGTAAATGCCTACGGTACGCACCGTAAATTTGTTACCTGGTCCCGGACCGTAATTTTTGACTACGGTCTGAATGTTACGGTACACACCGTAGCCTGCAAATATGTTGGGGAAGTTCAATGGAGCACTGGAGCACATTCCATCCACAATGAAGTACAGTCCGTATCGTAAGGATACGTTACGGCCTGACCGTACACAAAAACTACGGTACGGACCGTAGGCATACCGTAATTCCCTACCACTGTTTTTTCAAAGGTAGTGATCATTGCCATTATTGGCATTGAGGTACTACCTTTCGTGGCAATGAAGCCCCTTTTGGCAATGACCGGCGCAAAGGCAATAAGACAAAAGTAAGACCTTTGCAGCGGCAGTGAACCGATCATTGCCAACCCAATGGCAGTGTTCAATACCAGCCCATCGGCAATGTTCTGAAAGTAACTTAAAATTAATTCACTTTTTCATTCATTGCTGCATTTTGTCAATACATTATTGCCGACCTTTTGGCAGTGAACGATCATTGCCGGCTGGTTGGCAGTGAACCGTCACTGCCGACATAATGGCAATGAACCTTCACTGCCGATATTTAGGCAATGAACCTTAAATGCCGAATATTTGGCAATGAAACTTCAATGCCACAATGCGGCCATGACTGAAATGCCAATAACTTAGAGAAAATTCAAAAACTGACTTCCGCTCATTGCCAAAATTGGCAATGAATACTGCCTTTGAAGCGGCAATGAGCGATTCATTGCCGCTGGAAGGGTCTTACTTTTGTCTTATTGCCTTTGCAGGGGCACTGCCACAAAAGGTAGTACTTTCATTGCCTTTGGAGGAACAGTGACGGTATTTTTAACAGTGAAGGGACAGGGACAGTCGCAGTCTTCCCTCTCCGAGCTCACGCCACCTCCTCGAAGCGCGCAATCGCATGCGCGGCTCCGCCGCTCTGCCGGGGGACCGGGGGGCGCCGGGGTGCTAGCGGAACCGGATAGGAGTTACTCATTCCCGGGGAGACAACCACTCTGTTACACCGCCCCTGCGGTATGAGAAAAAGAACGCAATGCACTGAGATTCACCCTGAGATTGTAAGGCGCGCGCGCACGCGAGAGAGAGAGAGGGTGGTTTCTGTTCTCATTGTGGTCGTGTTGTATTTTTTTTTTCCATCTCCCTCTCCTCCAGCAGCAGCGCGTCTCCAGAGCATCACCCTCTCTCTGTCTCTGGATGACGGATGACGGGCAGGAGCCGCCGCACCTTGCAGACTCATCCCAGCTGGGGAGCGGGGCACTATCAAGCGCGCACCCGCATTCCATGACGCACCCCTGCTGCCCCTGCCCCCCGCTGAGTAGCGATAGCCCGCACACACACTGGTAAAACAAAGGTAGGATATCCAACCATCCAAAGGCACTAACGCACCAAAGGCATTTCATTTGGTTCACGTTTTTTATCAAAATATTTTATTTCTATGGAATAAAATTTAATTTTGGAACTTCTTTTTGTAATCAACGCGAAATTCCGCTTCACACGAGCCTACATGTGATGAGATTTTGTTCAAAAGCAGCATAAATAATGACATTTTTTGTACTTCTTTTGATTTTTATTTGCTGACCACTTATCAGAACCCTACCGCATGCGAATTTTGCAAGGAATGCGATCATTTATCTGATTTTTTTTTTGGGGGGGGGGAGGGGGGCGCTCATTCAGAAAATATTTTGAAAAATTGAAAAAATACACTTGAGCTCTCCTGAAACGGGTTTAGCACACCTGGAAAGGTAGGACATCGCACCTTTGTTTTTCCATAGTGTGCGCGGTGCGGGGCGAGTGCCCCCAGAGCAGGGTACCGAGCGAGTGCAGAGGCTCGTATGCGTCCGAAAACGACTGGCTGGAGTGAGACGTTCGAACCAGAACAAAGCTCCCTCTCACTCTCACCTCTCGTTTTCGGACGCATACGAGCCTCTGCGCTCGCTCGTTTCCCTGCTCTCTGCCAGCCTCCGGCACTACATCCAGTGCGCGAGGCTGCCAGTCTCGGTCCGCGCATGTCGTCCGAGCAGGGGTAGCGCCGCCCCGCGCCGCGCCAAGGTACCTACCAGATCCTATTTTAACGAGTGCATCGCGATGCCTCCCTCCTCCCCTCCCCGCCGCCGCTCGTGGCGCTTTCATCTAGCTGATGGGGCGACTCGGCGCGCGCTCGCGTCTCGTAGAGACGAGAGTGTGTTGCGTGGCATTGCGCGGGGCGGGGCGGGGCGGGGCGGGGCGGGGCGGGGGCGGGGTGGGCCAGCGCGAAGGCATAGCCCCACCGTATAGGAACGCAGGACGGGCGGCAGCGACGATGCGGTATCACAATCTCAGAGACAACCTATTCTGAAATCCGATTTATCCCACGACGGCCTGCCTCGCGCGTATGTGCTGCGGCGTGTAATGGCGGACTATGGGACGGGGTGGGGGTGCGAGTGGGGTAGGGTAGGGCGGGGCGGGATGGGATACTACCGTGCTTTGATCCTTGCCTCATCTCCCCTTGGGCCACCCTCTCCACACGCTCTCCCTCCACTGTCTCCGTTATTCGCAGACCATCAGGCTGGGGCCGGGGCCGGGGGGAAGGAGGAGCAGAGCAGAGACGCTCCTCGAGGACCTGTTCTCACCCTGCAGCCCCTCATCCCCCCGGCCCACCCCGCCCCTGTCGCTTTTGGTCCGGTCGCCTCATGTGATGGTAAAAGTTGCTCGATGTCCTCGTTGCGTCGCCTCGTCTCACCGTGTCCCCGGCCCGGCCCGGCCCTCCGGGTGCGAGTGGTGGTGGACGCGACTGAGGGGAAGAGCGTAGCGTCGTGAGCTCGGCGGGCAGGCAGCGGGAGTGAGGGGGAGAGAAAAGGTTGATTTGGGAAGGAGCCGCCTCTCCCCCCTGCCCCCCCCCTGCCCCGCGGTCTCCAGAGTGTCCCCCGGCGGCGGTACCCTTGATGAGGGCCACCCCATGAGACCTCACGCCCCTCACGCCCCCTGCCGCGGCCGCGACCGGCCCGATGCGATGGCGACAAGGCGTTTCTTCCTCCGCCTGTCCCGTGTCGGTGTATAGGCGCTACTCCCTTCCATAGCGACTCTAGCGGCAGAGCGGTGGTGGGGTGCCCCCTCCACCCGCCGCCGCCGCCTCCCCGCCCCCCAGCCCAGAGCGCCTGCAGCCAGCGCGTAGGCAACCCAACGTACTGTCCTGTCTTCGCTTGGACACCCGGTACAAGCAGATGAAACATGTATAGTTAGTTTTGTATTCCTCCTAACCGTCTAATAGATTTGAATCTTACTTTGATTTTCTTCTTCTCAGGTTAGTTGAATGACTTCTCTTCTTCATGCTGATCGGCATCAACGTGGATATAAATCGAAATCAATGCACACAATAACAGTAGCCAACGTCAACAACAATCAGCAAGCAGACTGGCGACGACAGCAGCAGAGCCGAAGTCGAACCGCCGAGGCCGAGCGGCCGACCCGAACAGTCCAAGCGGGCCGAGTGCCCGTGCGGTGGAGCGGCAGCGCCGTGACGGCAGGCAACCCACTCACCTCCTGAGTCGTTCTGGAGGCTCTCCACTCCAGAGTGCTCAAGGAAGATATCCAGTTAGCGTAGAATCGTGGTCGCACGCGACGCGAGGCGTAGAAGCGTGAAAGCGTAGGAGCGTAGAGGCGCTCCAATGTCTTAAGGCGATATTTTCATTAATTTAGTTGAGCAGACCTCTGACAATGTTCTTACCTACTCCGTAGGTATACTCCGTGTATACAAAATGAATGCTACTGTCTGTCTTCTGCAATAGCTCAATAATAAATTTAGAAAGACAGGTAATTTATCGGCTTTTTAAAAATTTATTTACATGATGAACTGTTGTCGGGAGTTGCGCGCGTCTGCGGCCGCCGGCCCCGCCGTGCACGCCACGGAGCGAGGGCACTGCACGGCGGCGTCCCTGGCCGGGAAGGTCTGCGCGCAGCCGTCCCTGCGGTACGAGCTGGCCTCCGTCTGCGTGGCCGCGGCCTGGGCCTGGTGGGCCCGGGTCCTGGCGGACGGCACGGGCGGCAGGTGGACGTGCACGGCCACGGCACCGGCGCGCCGCCGAACGGCCTCGGTCTGCACGCCGGCGTGCCCAAGCTGGAGGCCGGCCCCAAGGCCGAGGCCCGCCCTGGAGCCGGGCAGGGACTCGGCGGCCAGCAGCAGGTCCGGGTGGAGCGTAGGCAGCTGCAGCGCGTCGCCCAGGCCCAGCAGACACACCTGAGCCGGCCTCCGCCTGACCTCGTCCAGGGCGCGCTGGATCCACCTGTGGCGTTAGTCCGTTAGTCCGCACACCGCGCCCGTTAGGCCGTCAGGCCGGTAGTCGAGGAGCTGCCCCAGACTCACTTGTTGGGGTTGGCGGAGAAGAGTTGCGCGGCGCGCAGCGAGGACAGTGCGTAGAGCCCCGGGCTGGGGCCGCCGCCGCCGGCCTCGCACAGCCCCAGCGCCGGGCAGCCCGGCACCAGCCCGCCGCCAGACACCGCCAGGAACCAGGGGCAGAAGCCTTCGAGCTGCGCAGGGCAGAGCACGCCGTCTCATTATGACCACCCGACTGCAATACTGCCCCCGAGGGGGAAACAACTCTGATATTTGTGTACACACCTCGTAATTCAGAAAAAAAATCAGAGAAGTTCGGAAAAATTCAGGAAAATTTCAGAAAAATTCTCGAAAAACCACAGATTTCTGAAAAAAAGAAATACCTCAAGCACAGATTCACAAAAGTTGCAAACGAAAATTCAGAGTTGTTTCCCCCTCGACTGCCCCGTACTGCCCCGCTCTGCTCCTCGGGTGTGCCCGGCAGACCCAGTATACTTGCATACTTACCTCGGTCACCACGTCCCCGCGGCCCAGGTCCCTGTCCAGCCGCCTGCGCGCCGCCTCCAGCTGCTGCAGGTCGGCGCCGGCCGAGGCCGTCAGTCCCGCGGACACCCTTTCGGCGTCCGTGGGCGCGGCGCGCTTGGCCTCGGCGAGGAGGCCGCGCAGCGCGGCGTCGTCCGAGCACACCGCGCCCTGCGCGCGTGGAGTCGAGTGATGAGAGAAAATAACTACGGCAAAATGTAATAGGGCTGGGCGGGACGCGCGGTGCGGACGCGCGGGCTCACCTTGGCGTAGGCCGCGAGGCGGCGGTGGAGGCTGGCGGCACGGCTCACGACCACGGCCTGAGTCTCCAGCGCCTCCCACGTCGAGGCCAGCGCCATGAACTGGGGCTGCGGGAGCACGGCGGATGTATCAGCTCTGCCGAAAGGCACGGGAGGGGGAGGTGGGGGGGGGGGGGGGGGGGGGGGACACTCACGTACACCTGACTGGTTGGCACGGCCGTCTTGGACTGCACCGCCGCGTGCACCTCGGCGAGGCCCACCTCCAGCTGCCCCGCCAAGCGACGGGCCTCGGTGCCGGCGGCCTCGATGTCCTCCAGCAGCCGCCTGAGGAGCACCTGCTGCTGCCGCAGGAAGGTCACGGTCTCCTTCAGCTGCTCCGGGTCGACGCCTCCGCCTCCGTGACGGGCGCTGTCCGCGTCCCCGTCACCGTTCCCGGCGGCGTGGCCCTCGCGCGCGTACACCACCTCCAGCGCGGCCGTGGCCGTCCACAGTCTAGTCTCCACACCCTCCACTGACGCCGTGAGGATGGTCTTGGTGACCGCGGCGGCCTCCTGAACCAGCCCCGGCACTGGCAACATAGAGAGGACCGGTGAGCGGTTTGTTAAAGTCGGCTCGGCAGCGGCCGGGCCTCCTGGCGCAGCGCAGGTCACCTACAGTCGAGCAGGCCGTGGGCCGCGTCCGTGTTCGCCTTCCTGCCCCTGCAGTCCCAGTTGAAGATGCGCACGCCGGCCGAGATGCGGCACACCTCGAGCAGCTGGGCGTGGCGGGCCGAGGGCGGCAGGCGGAGCAGGTGGGGCAGCTCTTTCGACGGGTACACGCTCTGCATGGCAGCTGAGCGTGGGTTGGGGAGAAACACCTTATTGTGATTATTTTTTTTTCTTTTTTTTTTTTTCAATTTCTCGATACTTTAAGATGTCACATTTCCCGTTGTTTTTCACTCTAGAAAAAATTACAAATCATCTTAACGGGCGACTTTCCTTACCGCTGGCCTCCTTGATGACGGCGGGGTCCGCCGGGCTGCCCAGCCCGGAGCGCAGCACGGCCGCCGCCACGACGCTGGCGTACAGGCGCTCCTTGTCGGCTCGCTCCTCGCGCACCGAGGCCGGGGTGGCCCTGGCCCGACTCCCCGCTCGGGCGGCGAGTTTGGCGGCGGCCGGTGTCGGGGAGGGCGGCGCTGGGACCGGGCTCAGCGCAGCCGGAGTGGGGGTCGGGAGGTCGCCAAGCGCCTCGTGGGCGTCCTCCAGGACCTCGGCGAGCAACGGAGCCACCCTGGACTCCGTGCCGCGCGCCTGCTCCGCGGCGATCGTCTCTGCGGGCAGGACCGGCAGCCGACAGGTAAAAGGCCACGAGCAGTAAGCTCAGCGCGAGGGGGCCGGCGCGGGCCCGACCAGGGCTCAGCTCATAATCCTCTCACCTGGCCTTTTATACTTCCGGCGGAAGGCGATCTTCATCCTGACGGCGGCTAGGCCGGGGGCGCCCCTGTCCAATAAGAAGCGCATGCAGGCGGCCAGCAGCGCGCAGACTCCAGCGGGGCCAGCAGGGCCTGCGGATCCTGCGGCCTCCTGCAGGCTGTTCTGGGGGTTGACTTGCAGCAGGCGCAGCTGTCGGCAAGAGAGACCCTTCCTCTCAGTCAGTCGGCTTATTCCGAAGACTGCTCGCCTCGCCCTGTCTCCCTCGGACTCGTGAGGTGTACCGCATGGGTGCGAGTGAGACAGAGCGAGGAGCGCGCTCTTTCTGAATAAGTCTGCTCATATAGAGGATAAGGGCAGCGGTTGGAGGGAGGAGGAGGAGGGGTGGCGGTCACCCACTGAGCCAGGACAAGAACGCCTGATGAGTAGGCCGCAGAGGTGCGGCAGTCCGCCGATCGTGCCCCAGCACGCTGATTGGTAAATATCCTCTCTCTTGCTCTTGCTCCTTGTGGCCTCGCCCCATGAGTGCGATAAGGACAGAGAGACGAGACCGCCTTTGCGGAATCACCCTACAGCCCGCGCCCTGCCGCGCCCCACCAGGTCGTCTCGTCACTCACCGCCTCCAGAGCGAGCTGCGGAGCGACGTCGACGCCCTTCGAGGCGCACTCCCGCACAAGCTGGTGCGCCAGGCCCACAAGCACGCCGCCGCCGCCGCCGCCGCCGCCTGCCGCGGCCCGCGAGGAAGGCAGCCTCCTGGCCGACACCTTGACCCTCGGCGTTGAGGAGCTCGCGGCCGGGCCCGGGGCATGCTGCGGCCGCGGGGCACGCCCGCTCCCGCCACGTCGCATTCGCCCGGTGCAGTGAGCGCTGCTGCGGGCGCTGCAGGAGAGCGTCGCGACGCGCCTCGAGGTGCGCACGCGGTGCGGACGCCATGCGCGCCATTGAACCAGCGGACCGGCGCCGGCGGGCGTCGGCGTCGCGCGGCACGGTTGCCGTGAGCAACCAGACTGAAAGCAAAAGCAAGGGCGCGACGCGGAGAGGCAGGGAGGGGCTCGGCGAGGAGGGTGTTGGTGTTGTACTCGATCGTCTTTATTAGGAGCACGAAGCGCAACAGTACACCGGCACTGCAAAAGTTATTGGAATAAAAGGACATGTACTGCGTACATTAATGCATGTGCATTCATTGTTTTTGTGGGCCGAGTATGATGCGCCGTGTCTCTATCCTTGTCGCACTCATGCGGTTAAACCCAGCCGCGAGCGAGAGGAAGAGCCCACTGAACGCGCTGTCGGAAGGGCGGAACGAGACCACGAGGCGACCTCGCATACGACCAGACCAGCCGGGGCCGAACAACGTTGACATAGGCGGAGAGCGAGCGAGAGAGAGGGAGAGGGTGCAGTGCAGGTGCAGGGAGACAGGAAGAGAGGAGTGATAAGCGAATAAGCACGAGAAGGACCTCGACAAGGACACTTGCTGAGGCCCAGCACGTACGCGATGATTATCAAAATGTCTGTGCTGGGCTATCGATCAACGCACGGCTGTGGCCGATAATCTCAATCTCTCTCCTCCGCGGCTTGGCACGCCCGGCTCGTCACTTGTCACTTAAAATCCTGGCAGACGCTCACGGACTTCAGACCTCATACGAAACTAACTTTGTAATACTATCTCTACTCCTCCAACATTGCGAGATAAAAATAAATAATTGGTAAAATAAACACGAAAACACGACATGAGTTTCGAACAGCGCAACGATGTTATCACTTTATCGTCGTCGATAAATACAAACTTTACATAAGATTCACGATTGAGAAAATTGAATTACTGCTGTTCCGAAACAGTCGCGGTATCGCCACCGTGTCAGAGAAGGGAATGCCCAGAGATAAAACGCGAATGCAAGTTGTGGGAGAGGCGGGCGGGGGGCTGGGTTCGAGGAAATCTCGCTGTCTGCGGCGTGGCTCCGAGCGGTCCGAGAGCCCTCCGCCACCAACTCGGCCGCTTAAGTACGAACAAGCAGTCCGCGGGGAATCACTTGACGCCAGGCCGCGCTCTCGACAACATGGTACGTCACGCTTATCGCTCGCGCTACTTGAATCGAGATATTTCGGCGTCGCATTATTCCAGCTTCAGTTTTGGTACCGGGTGGTGGTCCAGAGTTGTGGACTGTTATTGCTCTTCATAGATCATAGCTGGGCGTCTCGGAGGTCGAGAGTTGAGCGAGAAGTCCCTTTCTATAAAGTGAAGCGCACACCATTTTTAGTGATTTTTCTTTTTTTTTCTTTTTTCTTGATTTTTACCGATCTTTTTTCTGATTTTTTTAAGTTGATTTTTTTTTTCTGAATTTCTCTTGCTGATATATTTTTTTTTTTTTAGTCTGTACACTGACCTTTTTTTTAGTGGACCCTTCGGAGTTGAGTACAGCAGGTTTTCGAAACCTGCAATAATTGCTGTGAATGCGTCTTGACACGACGACTATTTATGACGGTCGCGCTTTAAGAGGCCTGCGGCCTGTCGCCTGTCCTGTCGTCTAGGACAGTTCTGAAGTTACTGCTCTTGTCCCTCGCACACGAGCTGCACGGCACTCAGTGTTTTCCTGTCCTGAAATCTTGGGTGACCACAGTCATGGGCTGGGCGTGCAGCGTGCACTGTGCAGTCATGTGGTGATAAATGTGACGACACTGCTGACTTCGTCCCTGCTATCAACTTATCAAACAGCCGTTACTTTTTCCCCTGCCCGTTTTCCCTCTTCTCTGTTTTGATTGTTAAGGCTATGTATGAACCCGAGTATGAATCAGTGTTGCCAGAAAAGTAGGCAAAACCCGCTCAACACACAGCCTGCCAACTAGGCAACATCCACACACATGTGCAGAGGAATGGCCTAGTAAGCAGGCGTGAATACCGACCGCTCCACACAGCTGTGTGTTGGGTGGCTTTTGCCTTCTTTACTGGCAACATTGGTATGAGCTATAAGCAGATTCGTGAGAATGAGGACCCGGCCTGGGAGCGGGAGCATCCGATTCAGCGGCGTATGGCGAGGCGGACCCTGCACCCAATAAGCGCTTCGCTTCGCGCTGGTCGCGCCCGCCCTGAATCACAATCATTGATCAGACACGCCTTATTCTCTCGCGCTGGTTGCAGAGGACTCCGGGGAGCCGGCTCGTCGCCCTGCTGGCCGTCCTGGGCCTGACGACGCCCGTGGCGCGCTCCGCCAGCACAGCCACGCGCGCGGCCGTGGCCGCCTACGCGGTGAGTATGCGGAGCATAGGGAGCAGACGGCGAGACCCGAGGGGGACATCACCACTGTAAATCGAGGAGTGAGAAATCGCGCTCTCAGGAGAGCGAGATTGGTGACCCAAATTTTGTCGCTCCTGGTGAGTGATATTATTAAATATCACTCCTTTTGAGTCGCTTCGATGACTCAAAACGAGCGACATCAAGTGATCTCGCTCGATTTGAGTGAGGCTTATCACTCCAAATGAGCGATATAGAATTTCCTCACTCCTTTAGGGCGACGTTACATGCCTCACTCAATTTCAGTCAGAAACATGACTCTCAGATTTACAGTGACTTCGTTCAGTCAGTGTACACGCTCTAAAAAAGTCACTTTTCAGTCACACTTCAGTCAATTTTAGTCAATTTCAGTCATTCAGTCATATCAGTTATTCGGCCATTTTCAGGCACTTTCTAGCCACTTCTGTTGATCGGCGGCGTCAAAAGATTGAACGAGTTGCCTATTCAGCAGGCTTCATGTGTGAGAACAGACTTCAATCATGAATTACTCAAGTTTAAGTGACATTTCACTCACTTCAGTCAACTTTCAATCGCTTCAGCCATTTTTTTAGTCACTCCAGTCATTTTTCGTCATCTGTGTTATTTCGCTTCCTGTTATTTTTAGTCGAATTTCTGTCATTTTCAGACAAACTCCTGAAATTTTCAGTCAAATTTCAGTCATTCGCAGTCATTTGTCAATCTTCAGTCAAAAGTCAGTGTACCGGCAAAATCGAAGTGATGTCCCCCTCGGCGAGACCAGACCCCGGTAGCACGGCTGGCGGCCCCTTATTCCCGTCCATCTTCGCCTATGTCTTTGCCTAGACTGTCGTGTCGTGTCTAACCCCGGAAGCGCTTGGGCTCCTCCCAGGTTGTCGATGGCTGCGGCGCCAGCGACCGCCTCTGCCTGGCCTACCCCGACGGCTGCAGCGCCACCAAGAACTGCACGACGGTGGCGACTGTGATCCCACCCAGCGGCGGCAGCGACCGATACCGGTTCGAGTTGGCGGCTCAGTACACCGGCTACGTGGCGGTGGCACTCGCAGAATCCACCAGCATGGTGAGCCCTCCTCAGTACCTTACTGGATGGTGTTCAAGGAGCCCGAGACCGAGGGGGGATCACTCATAAAAAGTGTTTACAATGATTATTCTGACTTAATAATTTTGTTTTAAAATTTTTGTTTCTATTTTTTAAATTTTATTTTTAAAGGAAGATTTCACCTTTTCATCAATTTTGATTTTTCCCCGACATTTGTGACTTTTTGAATTTTTGTTTCAGTTTTTCGGATTTTTCTTTATCTTTCTTCTTGATTTTTTAATATAATTTTTTGACCTTTTTTATTCATTAAATGATTTTTTTTTGGGGGGGGGGCGTACTTCGATTTTACGAAGTGAGCACCTTCCCCCCTCCCCCTCGACGGAACCCCACCTAACATGCAATGCTCAATTGTCTTGTTTACTTGTGTTGCGCGCGTAGGGGGTTGACAGCGTGGTCGAGTGCGTTAACGATGCCGGCACAGTCAAAGTGTACCAGTCCGTGAACAAGGCCCTGAACCCGAGCACCGGCAAACGAGGGAACCACCGCCTGCCTTCCAGTGTGAGTCAAAACTACGGTCAAAACGTGACGTTATGGCGGTACGCGACAGCGTCACACACTTATGCTTTCGTCACGCCTAGAGTCCTATAGGACTCTAGTCCCGCCTACCCGTCGCGCAGTGGGAGAGGCTTATCATGTATCCCAACAGGAGCAGGTTGGCGTGACACTCGATTCGAGTTCGCTGAAAGACGGGGTCGTCGCCTGCGCTTTTTACCGCGATGCCGTGACCACCGTGAACGGTACGAAGTACGACCTGCAGAGCGGCTCCTGGGTGCTGCAGGCGGCCGCAGGAAACAGGATCAACAGTGAGTGCCGAGCAGGCCGAGCCCTGTACCAGCCCAGCGCGGGGAAACAACTCTGAATTTAAGCATACACATTTTGTAAATTTTCGCGAATTTTTAAAGAATTTTTGTGAATTTTCACCTGTAAATTTTCGTGAATTTTTAAAGAATTTTTGTGAATTTTCACTTAAATTTTACGTAATTTTTTGTAAATTTTTCCTGAAATTTTGTGAATTTTTCAAAATTTTCCTGAATTACGAGGAGTGCAAAAATTTCAGAGAGAGAGTCGTTTCCCCCTCGCGCGCGAGACTAATGCCGTATGCCTGCTCTCCTCTCTCGGCCGCAGAGGACACCAGCATCCACCACCACCTGGAGTGGGTCGTCTCCCCCGGGAAGGTGAAGCTCTCAGACACGGGGCTCGTCCAGGGGAGCTACGGCTCGCGCAGGGAGGAGCCCGCCCCCACCCCCTCGGCCGCGGGGCCCGGGCCCGGGGCGACGCGCACCCGCGGCCTGCTCCCCGTCATGGCGGTCCTGCTCACCCCGCTGCTCACCCTCCTCTGCACCTGATTGCTCCGGTCCGGTCCGGGAGGGATGAAGTCCTACGCGAGACGAGGAGAGGACGAGGACGGAGGCGAGGAGGAAGAGGGAGATGCAGGATACAGGCCTCGTAACGCAGACGAGACGAGACGAGACGAGACGAGACGAGGCCAGGCGCAGAGTTGATCACACTTCCCGCACCTTCTCATTGTGGTGTTCGTCCCTCAGGCAGGGAGGCACTTCTAGTCCGAAGGGGAGTGTGCATCTGGAAGGATATTGATTTGAGACTTGTATACAGGAGCAACATTCTTTTAATAATAAAATGAGGAAACAGTAACATATAATATCACATTGAAATGCAAAAGTGGGCCTGCTCCCTCCTATTACCAATTTGTGGGATTCACTTCGATAACAATAAATTAAAGAGGAAATCGGCTAATGTTTTATCATAACAAACATTGTAAAGTTGCAAACTAAAAAATATCAGAAAAAAAAAGAAAAGAAAAAAATTGCCAATAGACTGCAACTTGTACAGACAGGAAAAACAAAGAGGAAGCAAACCACAAAGAAAAATAAATATTAACAACCAATCTTAAAAAAACTAGTATTGGCAATGTATGATGTTGACTGCATTCATGAGGTTGCTATCAACACAAGACTACATATACATTAATCTTTAAAGAACACAAATGGAGCTGAGATATAAAAAACATGACATTCCCATTACATACCTTAGTAATTATCTTTGATGTACTCATCATTAAGAAATACGTTACAATGTTCCAAAAATATATGATATTTATACCATGTAGGTTTTGCTAGCTAATACCATAGGAACACACCTTAAACTCAACTGAGATAAAATTTATGTTCCTTTATCCTCAAGCAATTTAGAGTACCATAGTAAAATATAGAATACAGAAAACAAAATTTTAAAAGCAAGTGAAAAGTTTTGCTTCATCAAATGTCTTAAAATCTGTCAGACCACATCAGATTTATGTTCTGTAAATTATACTGTGCCACTGACTAGAAAGTAGTGTTTGCTAGAGCAATAATGTGAAACACACATAAACTTTCCTGCAATAATATCAAGCCCTTTCCATACTCTTCACATCAAAATCATATGGTGCGGATGAATAAAAATACCTTAACATATGCTATGACATACGTAAGGAAATATGGTCCATATTATAAATCACATTCAGTTTTAAAATGTCTGATAGCTTAACAAGTTCATGCCTATTTCAGAATTTGAGAAGGTACTGTAAATGATAACATTTTGAGAAAAATTATGAACAAATCATATAAGTTAATAGTGTTTAAAAATATAGGTAGAACATGGTAGCAGACACTTCTCATCAGAACAAAAAATTATCAAGACAGTATTGCATAGTTTCTAACACATAATCAATATATCACAAATAAAATACTTAATAGTGCTTTGGGGTTTACCAAAGACATGTACATTTAACAAACACTATTAAGTCAAAAATTTTGGCACATAAACATGATTTTTTTTTATCTTAAAAATATTTATTCAATTCTCACATTCTGAGAAAAGAATCAGAAAATCTCAAAAATAATAAATATTAGCATAAGCAATTTCATTCAAACTAAGAGTAACAGGGCCTGTTTCAATCTAAGATTCCATGGATTTCTCAACAAGATCTAATTTTCAGTGATACCAGAGTCAATTTAAAATTAGTTATCATTTGATAGACCAGGTACAACGCACAACTGAAAAACAGTCATAAGATAGATATATATAGTCTAAACACATCTAACAACTTTGCTAAAAATAATATATAGATATTCCATATCTCAACCATGTAATACTACAGTTATTGGCATTTATTGAATAAACAGGGCTATATTCAAAAGAAGGAAAGAAATGCATATGGTACAAGCTGACTAGTGAATTAAATATGCACCTGCATAGAGAAAACCTATCCTTAAAAAACTGATGAAACGTCACGGGCACGGGTATATTACTCAATGCTAAATTTTAACTAACGAATAAGATCTTGTTTGAAACGATGAGATGTTTTGAAATCATCTCTAACACGAGAGGAGCGCGAATGTAACTTTCGGAATGTGCTGTCTAAATTGTGCTGCGGAAACAAAGTTTCCAAAAATCCCTCAAGAAATACGTACAATAATCTCCGATTCAATACTGGGTGTTGAAACATTTCAAAAACTCTAAGAAGACCTCTTCTCATAGTCTCATTGCCAATCACATGTTTGAACTCATCTGCATGGACAAACAACGTTAATTAGCAAACTTTGTGTTACTAAAGAGCTGTTTTAAGACAAACATGACACAACAAATAATAATGTGGTGAAACTTACCAGACAGGCTGCAAAGAAGGGCAACTTTAGCAGCAACTCTCGTCCTCATTCGAGTCGCTTCATCTCTTGCTTGACGTGGTTCAGCTTTTATTCCGCTGGGCCAGAAAGCATGTCTGTAAATCAGACAAAATATAGAATCACGGGAAGAAGAACATAGAAAAATCAATCACATTTCCTATAAAATACATCGAACTTACTTAAAGGCGCGCAGATAATCAGCAACCTGCTCTGGACTGGTCATAACAGCTACATAATCAACTATTCTCCGATTAACAATATCACCAAACATAGTCCTAATAATTTGACGTAACAAAGTAACAATCCTACGCCGCAGCCATTGATTTCGAGATTTAAGATCAAATACTTCATCCATCAGCAGGAGGATAATCCTGAGAGGAATGTTATCATCAGTCTGAAAGTGGAAATAAATTATAATAGGAGGAAAGTGCTTTTGATTCATTTAATTCAAAACTGGGAAGATAAAATAAAATAAGAAATAAGTAAAAGTTCCATACCTCTTGATCAATAGATGCACCAACTTTCATTGACTCTTCATCAATCTTTGAAGGATTAGGTTTTGTTTGAAAAACTTTACTGAGTCCATCCATTACTCCATCCACTGTGCTCAGTAAATTATCTGGCATAGATCTAACAGCTTGTCCAACAGTTCGAACTGATGATTTTAATGGATTGACCAGAGTATCAAACTGAATTTTTTTACAAATAAAAAAATCATATTGATATATAGATGTATTTAAAAAAAGTACAGAGATGCAATCTAGAATTCCTTTGTCCATCAGTAAAATCACAAAAGACATATTATGAAAAAATTCACATACCGTACGAGAAATTTGCCCTCCAATATCCCCTTTTTCATACTCTGCTGGCTCAAAAAATGACACAAGAAGTTGCAGCAGACCAACATGACTTGATACAACTCCTGGCTGAACAATGATTTGTAGGTAACTGTTCAGCATTCTCATGCGTTTTTCTAGGACAGCACGATCCATATTGTGGAAAGTCTTCTTCCCTGGGAATGTCAGTTTAGCAAGGTCCATATACTGTTTGCAGAAAAAAAAGAAAATTGTAACCATCTCAACAAGATATAGATCTCACATAAAATTTTTAAGGGCCACATACAGTTCTTCAAAAGAAAGAACAAACCTTTTCTTTGATTTTCTGATGTAGATCATAAAAATCAGAGTACCGTCTTAAGACATGCCATTTTTCCTGATGTTCTGATTCATAGTTCTTGCATACAACAACACGATAAATACCATACACCTTCCCATGGTCATTAAATAAGCCTAAACATTAAGGTTTCAAAAAGAAATAATATGGATATGTAGGTTTACATTTTTAAGAACATATGTTTTTGATTTGATTGATTGATAAAATTGCTTACCTGTCTCAATTATTTCTGCAGTTAAGGTAAAAGCTGCTGACAAAGGCTTCTTGGGATCACTTGTTGCCAAGGATTGTAGGGCTTGTTTTGCATTTAACTGGGAGAGCTCAGCAGCTAATTGAGAACTTTCAACAACTGGACCACAAGCTATAGAAAAAGATGTGAGTTAAGAATAAAGAATAAGAATACCAGAATTATCTTGCTGGATGAATATTATGAAAATTTTTACCTTGAGAAGCATCAATAGCATCAAGAGAACTCAGGCTGACATTATCAGATAGACTCATTTCGTCTGCTGATACAGGAAAATCCAAATCATCATCATCACTTCGAGACCATGTTTCTTTCAAAAGATCTAGCTCAGCCAAAAGTTTAACATAGCCAGTACTTCTACGGAAACTTGGTAGAAATTTTTCCTCATTCTTAAAGTTGAATAAAAACTTATTAGAAATTTTGCGGGGACTCCTCTCTTATGATGGTGTACTGACTTCTTTTACTAACCTGAAGTTTGTCTAAAACATTGGTTTGAACATCATCAAACCATGTTTCATTGACAGTTTCGGTTCTGATTCTAAACAACAAGTGTTTCACAACTGTCTCATCCAGTTTTAGGCGAGGAGATGCCTATGGTACACATTTCAATACATAATGTAAAATTATTTTGTACATTAAGGATTCAACATGATGATGATTACTACCTATTTAAATCAACTACCTTTTCAGAGAGATATTGTTCATAAATACTGTAAGCAGCTTCTTTCATATTATCAAGAGTTGCAGAATTATTGCTGTCAATACTTGTATTGCCAGGTTGCGAGTTTAGTTTTTGTTGTTCCATATCAGATATTTGATGCTCAGCTGACACTCTCCAGCCTGAAATAATAATGCAAGGGACATGTACAGGAGAAAATTTGAACTGCAGAAAGTTACCGCAAAGAGAGAGACAAACCTTCCACATTTAAATAAAAAAAGAGGTATGCTTGAGCACCAATGCCAGTCATATAGTCAATGAAATATGACAGAGCAATGTTATTTTTTAGAACAACATCAAGGGGCAAGGAAAACAATTTGTTATTGGCACCAGGTGCAAGATATTTACTCCAATCAACATGGGCTGGTAGACCTAGAAAAGGAAAGCAAATGTACAAGGTTATAAACATAACATTTTTAAGATAAGTTTGATACAGTAATATTCATTGAAAAATAAAAATGATAATAAATAAAAATACAGAAGTAATAGAGATAATAACAGAAATAAAAATAATTTTCATGGGGAAAGGAGTGATGATTTCATACCAACTGAATCTGTTTCTGTCCCTTCCTGCAACCGTGAGAGACGACTTTCAATAACTTTGCTTACATATAAAAGGCTGCTTAATTGTTGCTTGACCCACATATCATCTTCTCCTCCAGAATCACGTGATCGCTGTAGAATTGATACTATAAGAAAACACTCCCTCAAAGTAATAGCATTTAATTGACAAAGGCAATACAAATTGTTGACTACGAACCACTTGCGCAATTTCTTTTGCCAACAACTCACTGGTGGCATGTAATTCATCTAAATTGTCAGTGACACGAAGAACTGTCAAAAAGACATCACTTGACATAGGCATGTCTCGGCACTGCAATGAAGATAAAAATTATTTCCTCATCTCTGATTGACGACAGTAAACAACTTTCAATAATTTCCAACAGTAAATAATTACCAGCCAAATTATTGTTTGATTGATATAATCTGGATCAGAGAACAGGTCTAGCAGAGGAAGAACAATAGCCTCAACAAAGAGTTCTCGCACCAGAAGCCGTAAGGGTTTACAATGAAAATCTTCTTCTGGTAAGAGTAAGAAAAGGAGTATTTCAGCAATGTCTCGTAAATATTCTATAAAAGAAAGCATGGCATCAGGCAAATAAAGAACATTCTCAGAGATTCTAATTTTTCAGCCTCACATACGTTTTTCATGATCACTCTCAGTGCAAACCAGATCACGACACAAGAGATTGTCTTCCATGGTGACTTCCAAATCAAAAAAGGCAGTCTCCAAATCTACAGGTACAGCAGGCGAAGCAGGAGTGCCCCCTGTCAAGCTGGAGACAGAGGTGGATGACCCCAAGGACTGAGTGGGAGAATGATGTTTGCTGGAGCCAGGCTGTAGGTGATGAGCTGACAGAACATTACTGCTATGCATCGGTGAAGTATCCTGTTGTTCATGAATATTCATTAGGTATATATATTATTGAGTTAAAGATATGTTTCCAAATTATCACCACTATCACCTTTCCTCCTGGTTTGTTGTCAAACTTGGAGCCACTTGCTTGTCTGCTATGACTGGGAATGTGTGTAGCAGGTGGGCGCTTCATTCGAATCCTTGCTTGCCGGTAAAGTCGCAAGTGTGATGCAACATCATCAACCAATTTGGTAGTGAGGTAATGAATCCAGTCAACATCCTTTACCCTGAGACAACAGCACAGTTACTAGCGATCCATGTCAGACATTTAGTAGAACTTAATTAAAATCAAAATGTTCAAGCACAAAAATATATTAGACAGTAAATAAATAGGAACATACCTGTTTGAAAAATTCACAATAACCTGTTGAGCAGTAGAACGAACCTGATGGGGAAATTGAGGATGAGCACTGACTTGATCATACCAAGGTTCAATTTGATCTCTGATAATATAAAATAAGATTTCCTGAAGGCTTTGGTCAATAAGCTGTGAACCAGTCAGTCGATGGTCTAATTTATAATGAGGAAACGGCTGAAGGCGATTAACAACCTACAGGAAAGAAATAACAAAATTACAAAGCACGATGTTGAAATATCAGACTTTTATGAAGAAGAAAAGTTAGAGTATAGTTTTCAAGCCATGAAAGCAAAGTTTGTTCAGAGTTTACCTTTGCCAATCCTGGTCTACATGGTTCCACCATAGACCCTAGGTCTTCATAATACTTTTCGATTGTTGGGCCAGTTTTCCAGTGCAGAACTGTAAAAGCCCTGCATGAGAGAAATGATGAGTGGAGCATTCTGATCAAACAAGCAAAACATTCCACTGAGTTAACTTACCCCAGGCAAAAAACAAAAAACAGAACTCCAAGTGAGAAAAGCCAGACTACGCCGAATAGTGGGAAGAACAAAATTAGTCCAACCCCAAAACACCCCCAAAATAGTATATTCATCTGTAAGCACAGAGAGTAGAGTTCCATGAAAAACAACATGTTACTGTCACTTCAATAATTGACAACGTTAATTGAAAAAGGTACACTTCCATGAAAAACAACATGTTACTGTCACTTCAATAATTGACAACGTTAATTGATAAAGGTTAAGTGTGGCCTTCGTAATAATACTCACGACTAGCAATCTTAAAATACAAATCTCATGTAATCCTAGGAATCTCTTCGACGAAAAAATATTAACTTGTACATGATCGTGCCACCAGCAAAATACTAAATGCAATATTTGTTTTCGTTTCAGTTCAATCACGGGCTTCGGGTCACGACTTGCGATTCTGCTCTGAATACTGTAGTTCCTGACCCGACCACCGCTCGAGTGAAGGCGACACAAGTCCCGAAATGCTGAGGTAGTATACAGACAGACAGAAGGCTGATGCTGATGTCTGATGTTGGTCGTGATCTAGATTTTCTATCTTCGTTGTTATGATGTTCTGTGATTTGACAACGTCGTCTGTTCATCAAGTCTAGTCGAACATTCCAGTTCACTATGGAACCTAAAATTACAGTAGATTTTGCGTGTCAGAGATGTCTACAGCCTTTAAAGTTGGATTCCTCCTTCGGGAGCGTAGGGGAACATACGCTCGCAGAACTGTCATGTTAGTTTTCCTGAAACTTAAAAATTTAATTTTATTTCTTATTCTTTAGTTCAAACCATTACTAAACTGATAGCTGATTTTCCCTCTTTGGGTTTTTGGAGGCCGTCATTGCCTATAGCGTTTGACGTCACTGAGGTTATGGTTGTTTAACCCAGTTACCTAAAGTAGTCTCAAAATGGAACTTAGATTTTTCCTGTCCGCAACTCCCCCTTAATTAAATTTATTTTTTATTATTTTTTATTTTTGTTCTCGTGTTGGTCCTAATTTTTCTTATTATTTCAGTGCCCATTCACAACCACCCTGATGTAGATCTGGAATCTGAAGCAGTCAGTCTTGACCGATACACCCCAGCATTTCGTCTCACTGAATCAGGAACTGGAGCCAATGGGTTCACGGTTGTTGGGAAAGAAGGTGAACTAAATCAAATTAGTCATAGAATGAGGGTATGTATGTGAAGCTGCTTAACTACGTTTTCTTTCTCCAATTTCACATTTGATCTATAAGTTGTTTGCCCTAATCACATGTAGGTGACATCAGAACTTCTTGACATGCTTTCATCGAATTCTGACATAGATCACCCATTATGTGAGGAATGCACTGACCAGCTGTTGGAATTATTGGACCAGCAGTTACATTTAACGGAAGTTGAATGCAATGATTACAGTAAGTTCCTGGATAGACTGCAGGCAGAGCAAGATCCACCGCATAGTCTTGAATCTTTAGAGAAAGAGTTAGCAGAGGTACATCAATTTTAATTTATACATCAAGTGCTTGAGTGAGAGGTTGATTTTGAATGTTGTTAAGTGATTTGCTTCAAATGAATTTGTAGATGAAATTGGAAGAAGAATCATTAAGAGTTGAACTCAGCCAACTTCAAATCAAAGAAAAAGCAGCCAAAGAAGCAGTTGCAAAACAAGAAGAAGAAAAGGAAAGAATAGCTGCAGAAGAAGAGCGATACTGGAGGGAATACACTCGTCACCGTAGGGACCTACTTTTAGCAGATGATCAATATCGAAGGTTAAGATCAATTTCCTTCCAAATAATTGTTTGCAACTGATTCCTTTGAATTTTCTATTTAATTTCTTCTGTTTTGCTTTTTTAGCTTGGAATGTCAATTAAGTTATACAAACAACCAACTTGATAAACTTTGCAAGACAAATGTCTTCAATGCTACATTTCACATATGGCACTCTGGTCACTTTGGGACTATCAATTCTTTTCGTCTTGGAAGACTTCCAAGTGCTCCTGTAGATTGGAGTGAAATTAATGCTGCTTGGGGACAAACTGCTCTTCTCCTTTCAGCCTTAGCTCGAAAGATGGACTTGACTTTTGAAAGATACCGTCTAGTACCATATGGAAACCATTCATACATAGAGGTATGTTATCATGTAGCATGGCATATACTGTTAATGAAAGCATCAGTTTATCTTAATGTTGCATCATTTTATTAAGCTTTAAGACGTAAAATAAGATTCATGAGAATGTTTTCATTTTAGGACATTACTGAAAATAGGGAGCTGCCTCTCTACGGATCTGGTGGGTTTAGGTTCCTCTGGGACACAAAGTTTGATGCTGCTATGGTTGCTTTCTTAGAATGCCTTCAACAATTCAAGGAGGCTGTTGAAAGAGGCGATTCTGGATTTAGTCTTCCATATCGCATGGAGAGAGGACGTATTGAGGACTCAACTACTGGAAATTCTTTTTCCATCAAGTATGAGGACTATATTCATTACTGAAAACTTATCCTGAAATGTTAATGTGATACTCATTGTTTTTTTGTTTTTGTTTTTCAGAATACAGCTGAATTCAGAAGAACAGTGGACTAAAGCATTGAAATATGTTCTGACAAATCTAAAGTGGGGTCTTGCATGGGTTTCTTCTCAATTTGCCAAAGACCGTGACATTGGTGGTTCTTAAATCATTGTAATGTGTTCTTAAATGTATATTTATTTTGATTTAAACATGCATGTTCCTTATCATTTTTATTTCATTTTACCTGTTATGTGTGATAGATTGGATAGATGTGTGGTGTACTGCAAGAAACATGAACACATAATCTTCTATATAAAACTGTCAATCAAGTTCATTAAATGTTTAGTGTACATGATCATTCTGTTCATGTTGTGATTCCTCAAAAGTGATATTAATTTTTCAATAAATAAATAAATAGACCTATTTTTGTTACTGGTGTCATTACTTTTTTAAACTTCTACCTTACTATATCGAAAAATAAGCTTCAGATATACATCAGACAAAGACATGTGCCGTTAATGTTTGTGGCATGTCCCCCGAGGGGTCGAAAGGCAGACTGAATTCCAGGAACGCCGGCACGCCCATCGCCAGCTTCAGAGGGTCCGTGGCGGTGTTCGCGGTTCTGCCTACCCGAGGGGCTATGGCGTCTTACGGCTGGATGAGCGGGTAGGCAAACCGGAATACGTTCACTTGTTCTCTGGAACATCGGTTCAAGAAGGCAATGGAGAGTACGGGAGAGTAGTAGTAGACACGCAATAGCCCACCCCATGAGAAGTTCCCGAGTGGAAAATAACTCTGAAATTTTTGTACACCTCGTAATTCAGGAAAATTCACAAAATTTTAGGCATAATTCAGGCTAAAATTCACTAAAATGCCATAAAAATTCACAAAAATTCACAAAATGTGTTCATCAAAATTCAAAGTTGCTTCCCCCTCGGAAGTTTCAGAAGGCCTAACAGTAATTAAAGAAAACAGAGTTTGAGACACCACAAGCATCTCCTCTACAACCTTGCTGAACTGGCACATCAAACGCTCCTTCTTTATTAAATTATTTAAATAGTTTTTTTCAGGGGGGAAATTACAATTGCACTTGGTATTTGTGCAGTTAACACCAATAGCCATGGGGCTTCCCTCCGCTCCGACCGCGACCCCCACAGTGGAGGAGTCTCGTCCATCATGGTCCCATCGTGAGAGCGAACTGAGCAGAAGAGGGAGGAACAAGGTATAAGCTTCTCCCTGTTGGCCGAAGGTGGAGGGCGCCAGCGTTTCTCCTCTGCGCGGGCCGGGCCGGGCGCGGACCACGAGCGGTGGGCAGGGCGGGGAGGGGCGGGGCAGGGCAGGGCAGGCTCGCCGGGCCGCCAGGACGAGCCGTGGCCGCAGCGGGCCGGGCAGCCTGAGCCTGGTAGTCGAACGCGTGCAGCAGAGAGGGCTGGGCCTCCGCGGGCCGTCCAATTCGTCGTGAGGAGCTCGGCAGCACCGCGAAGTGCTTCGCGTCGCGTCGCGTCCGGGACCCTGAGCGTGGCTGAGAGTGCGAGCGAGTGCATCATCATGTGCTAGTGAGTGCCGCCCTCCCCTCCCCGCCCCACCATGAGTGCGCTGCTGGTGCTGGCGCTGGTGGTGCTGGCCGCGCCGGGCCCGGGCCGGCCGGAGCCGGAGAGTGCGACGCGCGAGCTGCACGGCGGCGGCGGCAACAGGACGTACCGCGCGCTGCTGGACAGCGCCGCGCCCGACAACGCAACCGTCGGCGACCTGGACCCGGACAGGGGCCTGGACAGCGGTAACCCGTTCTGGGACCGGCTGTACTGGGACTGCGGCAAGCGCACGTCGCTGCGCTGCGTCCAGAAGAGCGCCTTCCGCTTCCTCAAGCAGGCGCTCGGCGAGAAGGACGTCTTCGTGACGGACAGCTTCGTGTTCCGGCGCAACCACCTGGCCGTGTCGCCGCACCCGGCGGCCGAGGTGCCGGCCATGCTGGCCGGCGGCCCGGGCGTGATGCAGAACAAGCAGGGCGACGGCGACGAGGACGCGGACGAGGACAACCTGCTGCAGGCCGGCTCGCTGCCCACCGTCGAGGACCTGACGGACGACCTGTACGACCAGGGCATGAGCTTCATCAAGTCGCACGACGTGCACCTGCGCCTGCCCTCGCTGCTCGGCGGCGCCGAGGTGCGCCTGTCGCCCCGGGCGTTCGAGGGTGACGGCGCCACCTTCAAGATCTCGTTCAGCAGGCCGCACGTCGACCCCGTCGACCCCGGCGGCCAGGTCGCGCGCGGGCCGCGGCTCTTCTTCAACAAGGGCGGCGGCGGCATCATCAAGAAGATCACCCGTGAGTACCGAGGGCGGAACACTTCTTGTGAAACTGCGCGGACGCACTAATGTGCCCTCGAGTGCGTGACAGCGGCATCACCACGAACCGTCCGTGGGACGCCATGCTGAAGCCCAGGTGGAAGAAAGGCGATCACAGCGGGTGATTCAAATCTCATCGCCACACTGAAAACTCCCCTGCGAAGTATAGCTCCGCTCCGACTGTGAGTGAGTGGGACGGGATAGCTGCATCGCGCAGGCGCAATGCACGGGTAACGGGGAGCCGCAGAGACTGCGGACGCTGCGGACTTTGAGACGGAAAGTGAAGCAGAATGTCTGGTGTGGAGCAGCAGGGTGTGGGGCACCAGGTCACCGCTGGCAACCGGTGTGTGGCTCGGGCCGGGCCCGGGCCCGGTGCGGCCCCGCCCCGCCCCGCCAGCTGCAGCTGGTCCGGTCCATGACCCTCGGTCCTCTCCACCACGGGCCCGCGCCAGGACTCGTCTGGACCGCAGTCGTCTTGGCCACCGTCAGGAATCCGGAAGGCGCGGACCGCCCGGGTGAGGTGTGGTGTGGAGTAGCCCTGGTCACCCGAGTGTCCCGTCCAGTCCAGTCCAATCTAGGTCTCTCCTCCACCTCCACCAGGATGAGACATACTCACAGATGCGCTGTGCCTTGCGGGTTGTGGCGAGGCGGTGCGGGGCGGGGTGTGCAGGCGGGCCGGGCCCCCCAAAGTGGAGCGTTGTCGGAGCCGACACGCGGGGGAGGTGGGGGAGGCCGCGCCGAAGGAAGAGCTCACTGGCTATGGTCAGCGTGTGCGCAGCGCTGCGCGCCCAGCCTGCCCCGCCCCGCCGCGCCCCGCCACCTCGCCACACGGCAACTCGCGTAAAAAGAGAAAACGGTCTGGCGCGCTGGTGCGCTGGCGCGGCTCGACTGGGTGTGACGGGGCGTGGCACAGCGGCGGAGCGTCCGAGCACCGGCGAGGCGGAGGCGATGCCCCTGGCCCTGCTGTCTCTGAAGGACAGGCCGTTCTCTAGGTCAAGGTCACTTACCCGCGCGAGGAGGTAGCCCGCCCGGCGCCGCCTCAAACAGGTGGTTACATGGAGTAAGATTTTATGTGGAGGCGGGGCGGGGCGGGGCGGCTCCGCCCACACCGGTCACATTTAGTATGGCTGTGTACCCTGCCGCGGTGCGGGCGTGTGGTCGTGTTGCCTAGACTGGTGGTTGCCCGGACGGCCGCGAGGAGCGCCGTGACGGTAGGCAAGCCCGCAGCGCGCCCCTGCACCACGGGACGGTATCACCGCACACAGTTCATGTTGCACTACGTCGTCCTGCATGACGCTCAGAGCGGAAAGTGGATCTGTATTTCCACTCGTGTTTTCGACCCAGCGAGCAGTCCCAACTGGCAGAAAAAAATAAAGCGACTGTCGCTTCTTTTTCTCCTTTTGTTCTTGTTGTACGATTGTTCGCTGCCTGATTGGAAGTGACCGGCTGCTGGGAGGTGAACGACTCTGGGGCGCGCGGCACGCCCGTACGAGGCACCGCCCCCGCCCCCGCACCGGCCCCTGCCGCGCAGCGTGCAGCCGCGTGCAATACGTGAAAGTAATTGCCTCTTTTCTCCGTCGAGCCAACGCGCTGTGTCCGTGCGGCGCGCGCCGCGGCCCGCCGCGTGAGGTGATTGAGTTATTCACAGTCCGGGGGTCCTGTCTCTGATCTGTCACGAGGGCCGAGGGCTCGTGCAGTCCAACATTCCACAGATGATTGACAGAATAAAGACCGCGAAAAACCTTAGTAATTTCATGAAATTAATATTTTTTTTTTTATAAACAGCCCACTTTATATTTTTATTGCGTATGGGTTTCCAAAATAACACGCCGACTTTTGCCTTGTGCTGTATTTAAATACCTAACGCCAGACGAGCATGTGTGTGTGTGTGTTTCAGACTACCGCAGCGCAGACGCTAACAAGTAAGCGCAATGCTACTGCGGACTTTCTATTGTGGAGCATCTAATTGCAGATAAGCTGACGTTCGCACTGCACTGTGCGCTCCTGTACGGACCTGTACGCGAGCTTCGCACCGCGTACATTGCACAGCCGCTTCCTAGAGGAAAGTGAGACGCCCCGACGGTTGAAAAAAAAAATGCAAAAGGGAAAAATGAAAGGGAAGAAGTGATAGACAGTATAAGCGGCCTTGTTCCGTCAGAAGCTTCCGCTGCCCGATCTGATCGTCTGCAAAAATATTACGCAGCCGGGCCCGGGCGGCCCCGTCGCGGGTCCGTCTCCGTCGCACCGGCGCGGTGCTCGCGCTCCTCCACAGTGCAGCTCAGCGCTGTCCTGTCACTCCTTTACGGCCGGTCGCCTCAAAATTGCCAAATAATTTTTCCGTCTAGAACGAGAGCGCGCACAGCAGGCAGCGCGCAGCGCATGGCCCGCCCCGGGGCCGAAGCCACGCGACGCCGACATCGGCTTTCATTTTCGGCGCCAAAGTGGGTCGAGCAACTGATGGCACCCGTGCGCGCGCGTTGCCATTTGTTATTGGCAGCGCGGCCCCGCCCGGCCCTGCCACCTACTGGGAATTACCGACCTGTTCCCAGCAGTGCGGGTGGGTCGCGGCGGGGCGGGGCGGGGCGGGGCGGGGCGGGGCGGGGTGGGGAGGCGTGAGAGCTCCCATCGGAAGGAAAGGAGTAATAGGGCACTTCTTCTTCCCGCTTGCCCCGCCCGCCCCGCCCCGCCCCGCCCGATCACCCGGCCGGGCCGCGCGGCGTTTGCGCGCCGCTTGTTCGCCACTTTGGCGCGCAGCTCTCAATGTGCAAAAGGGCCGCGCGCGCGCGCGATCCGCTTTCTTGTGCGGGCCGGACGCCGGACGCGCGGGCGCGGGCTCACCTCGGGTTAACAGAGTCGTTGAAGAATCATCGCGGTGCTCACGCTATGCTAAAACCCCCTTTGCATCGTCATGAACTGCCGGTGTGAAAATAAAAAAGTCTCGAAAGAGCGCACTCACTGTGACTGCTGTGACCCGACGACTTTGACGGTGCGACGCTGTCAACGAGGTGGACCCGCAAGGGAGAAACATTTCTGAATTTACACACTTCGTACTTCAGCAAAAATCGGAGAAATTCTGAAAAAAAAATCAGAAAAAATTCAGATGACAAAAAATTTAGGAAAAATGAGGAAAATTCACCAAAAAATCACTAAAATTCACAGAATTTGAGAAAAACTTAAGCGAAAATTCACAAAAATTCACTAAAAATTCTCAAAAATTCTCAGAAATTCTGAAAATTTGTACAACAAAATCAAGAGTTTTCCCCCCTCGAGTGGACCCTGGACCCCACACTGCCGCGGGCCCCGAATGAGGACTCCACAGGGTCTGCTCATATGCATCGCAGGAACGAACATATGCATGTATGCAAACGGCTTGGCTGGACCGCCGCGCCGCGACCGCGCAAAGGGGCCTGGGCCTCACGAGTGTTTGTCCAAACCGGACGCGAGCGAGTGTGTGTGAGTGTGTGTGTGTGTGTGTCGCGCTTCCACACATACACGTTCCGGGCTTTAGTCTTTCAGACGCCGGGTACGACAGCTATCCATAGTCATCCTCCAACCACCGGCGCTGTGTCCGCTCGCTACACGCCCCACCCCGCCCCACCCCGCCCCACCCCGCCACATCACATACTCGGTCACTGGCCCGCCGCGAGGCCACAACTGGCAGCTGGAGCTTTTACTCTGGTATGGCCAAGCGTCACATCGAGTCGCGTCCTGCGGGGCGGGGCGGGGCGGGGCGGCGCTGTGAAGCACTAGCCACCATAGCGTATTCCCCGCACGTCGTCTAGCGGCCCGCCGAGCCCCACCCCGCCCCACCCCGCCCCACCCCACCCCATTCAGCCCCACTCCACCCCGTGCCGTGCCGCGCCGCACCGCGACCCGCCACACCGCACGACTTCCACCAACCCCCCCTTTGCTCCATTTGAAAATTGAATTTTGTGGTCGTGCCGTGCGTTGCACCTCGCTTGTAATCTGTAAATAATTTCCTCGCAGGGCTGGAAAGGTGAGGGGAACAGGGGGAGGGGGAGGGCGTGTTATGGCGTAGAAGGGTGGAACGGGGCGAGGCAAAGGGGTTGGCCGAGCGGGTGTGCGGGGCCGGGAGGAGGGAGGTGGAGTGCAGCGGGGTGGGGTGGGGTGGGGCGGGGAGCTCTCTGACATTACACTGAGGGCGGCCTCCGCCAGTGTCACACGCGGCTCTTGCGGCTCTTAGCCTAAAGCCATAATAGGACCGGAGGAAAGCAGAGGAAGCGGCTGTGGAGGGGGAGGGGGGAGGGAGAGAAGGGAGGAGAGAGAAAGAGGATAGAGGAGCCAAGGAAGAAAAGGGGTTGGCGAGGCGACACGGTCCTCGCCAAATGTAATGGTGTGGCCAGGCAGGCAGGCAGGCACTCTGCCTCGGCTCGCCCCGCCTCGCGTGTCAGGTCCGAGCGAGCCCTCACCGGACACACACACACACACACACACACACACACACACACACACACATCCTTATGAAGCGGGGCGTAAAGCGATACAGTGGCCCGCTTGGCTTTCACATCACATGGACCGGCCCGGCCGCCCGGCCCCGTGCAAACGTGCAAACAAAAAGCTCTCGCCGGCCGACGAATGAAATGGCTCATTCTATGTGCGTGCTTGTGTGTGTGTGTGTGTGTGTGTGTGTGTGTGTGTGTGCGCGCGCGTGTGTGTGTGTGTGCGATCGTGACTGAGTGTTTATAGAAGCTGCTCTATACGAGGAATATGCATGTGCATCACGTAATTGATCTCTCGACGTGGAACATCAGCCATCCCATCGCCGTACTATTCGCGATACAGTTCTGTGTGATAAGAGTATATGCTCTCTATTTGTGTGAGGGGATGCGTGTTTGTATCACCGTCAATCTGGAGAGAGAGAGAGAGAGAGAGAGAGAGAGAGAGAGAGAGAGAGAGAGAGAGAGGAGAGAGAGAGAGAGAGAGAGAGAGAGAGAGAGAGAGAGAGAGAGAGGAAAAGGAAGGGGAGAGAGAGACAAGGGCGGGGGGCTTATGTGTGTGTCTCTTTGAACATGTGTGTAACGCGGTTGGACGCGCGCGTGTTTCTGTGTGACAACTACACTACACACGCACACACGTCGCGCCGCTCCTCCGCGCTAATCGAAGCGGAGATGAGAGAAGCAGGAAGGCGGGAATCTGGGCCACGCAGAGAGGAGAGCCACCAGCCGCCCCGCCCCGCCCCGCCCCGCCCCGCCCCGCCCCGCCCCGCCCGGCCTGCAGAACGAGTTGTCCGTTCAGCCCGTTCAGCCTAACCGGCCACGTCCGACGAGGTGCGAGTTTTCGGAACAATCTGCTGAGTGGGTTCATCCTCCGGGGCGGGAGGGGAGGAGGAGGGGGCTCCCCCGCCCCGTTCGTGTCGCACCGGTCGAGTGAAAGTCACCGGCATGGAGCACGGCACGGCACGGCACGGCACGGCACGGCACGGCACGGCACGGCACGGCACGGCACGGCACGGCACGGCACGGCACGGCACGGCACGGCACGGCACGGCACCTCCAAGCTGAGCCGCGCGTGCCGCGGTGTGACCTTCTACAGGAGCAGGCGCGACGCGCGGGAGCAGGGCGATTGTATGGAGAGACTGAAAAACCCCTGCTCTCTGTCAAAAGGACGGATATCCTTTCGGCCGCGGCAGTAGCGCCGGCGCCCAGCGCAGAGGCGAGCTACCGTGTGCGCGGCGAGTAATAAGTACCAGCCACAGTACCCCAGCAGGCAGCTCTGGGGCCCCGCGCCCGCGCCGCGGCACGACATCTATTCCGGAGGGGATTTATCCTTTTAATGTCCCATTTGACGGCGGCCCGGCCCGGCTCGGCCGCGGCGGCCACGCTCCCGCTCACACGAACAAACGCCCCCTCTGCTCATTAGCGCTGCCCGGCCCGCCGCGCTCCGGTCCGCTCCGCTCCGGTCCGCGGCTCCGGGGATTCCCTTCATCACATTTCATTCATTCGTCGTATTCAGTCGTATATATATATTCACTGCACGCCTCTCTGTTTCCATTGAGCCGGGCGCGGTGCTCGCGTCCTTCGCAGAGGTACAGGTGAGTTGCCGTGTGGCGTGCGGCCCGGGCAGGACCGTCAGACCGCCAGACCGCCCGCGAGCTCGGTCCCGGGGGGCCCGGCGGCCCGGCGGGGCCCGCGCTGGGCCCTCCCCGCCCTGATGCCGATGTTTGTCGTGTTGTCTCGATCTCGAACGAAAGTGAGGACCCCGAGAGCCGAGCCGACCCCGCCTGTGACCCACATCCAGCAGGCTGGCCAGCTCCGCCAGCAGGCCCGGGCTAATATGCATGTCTGATCTCTCTCTCCATTCCCTTTTTTGTCCGGATTTCTTTCCCGCCGAGCTGAGCAGTCGACTCATGCAAGGTGCGCTGGGCTGCAGTGCTGTCCTGCCCCGTTAGAGTTCTTAGGGTCGCGCGCGGCACATACTTTGATCCCTGCGGCTGTCTCATTGACAAAGAAAGTGCCGTCTGCTAAAGTTATTGATGGCTGACGAGGCCCGGATGGGAGAGTTTTTCCTCCTCCTCTAGATCTTGTCGCCATTGTCGTATGGCCTTTTTCTATTTTTTTTTCCTCTAACTTTTTGCAGCTCTTACTGCTGCTGCTCCTGCGCCACGGATAAACTGACGATTGATGGCTTTTCAATACATTTGACTGGCAGGATGCCGCGCGGGCCGGACGGGGAGAGGCGGGCTGTTCGCGCTCAGTCCTGGCTGACGCCGCGCTGACACCGGCCGGGCCCGCCCCGGAATCACAAAAAGCCTGTCACTTGCTGCCACGCAGAGGCGACAAAACTCGCAAAGCCGCGATGATTGTGGTGCCCTGCCCACCCTGTCTGTAGGCATAGCTCATGTGTTTTCTACTCTCCGCGTGCAGTTTCCAGTCGATAAAGGGTTTATTTATCCAACACTGTGGGTTGACATGAGGAGAGTGCTAATACCTTGCGGCAAATGGAGATTCCATCAGAGGGAAGCCCAGGCAGATTGATACACATGATGATTTAATTTTTGTTTAAAAAGCAGAGGGTGTCTTCCGGTGTTAAAGCAGTTGCGATTGCCACGGGTGATGAAGGCTGGGCTCGATGACCAGCCCCACCCAGCCTTGCACGGCCCTTTGGCCGTGGCTGTATGGACCGCTGGCCCTAGCTGCTCTAGTGATGCCGTCAGCAGTCAGGGAAGTTGGCAATTATGTCAAAGTCCCAACCAGAGCTACAAAAAGCCCCCCAAAAGAATATCTTGAATGCACATTGTTCTTAGTCGAAACTTGGAAAATTTTCCTGCACGCCAAAAAAATAATTCGCGTCTGAGCAAAAAATTAGCAGTTGTACAAATTTTGTAGGTGTATAGTCGCAGCTAATTTTTAAACTACCGTGCTTAATTTCTAGATATGCCTGCTATTTATTTTTCCGCTGTTTAAAGTTTTTAGCCGGAGTGCTAATTTTATTTACATCTCATTTCAGAGCGATTTTTTCCCCGTTTGTACCAACTAGTCTTATTTGAGTAAGTCCCAACCAAAGTGCATTTTGACTGATTTAAAAAAAAAAAAAAACTCCAGCTTTTGATCTGTTGTTCCTCAGGCTTCAAAAGGCCCCAAAAAGTACATCTTGCTTACGAAATTTTTCGAGACGACACTTTGGTAAAATTCTGTACGCTGAGTAAAATATTTCGGACTGATCGGAGTATTTGGCATTGTTGGAATTCCACTCATATGCCACTCTAAGTTACAATAAAAAATATTCCAGAAAAAAATCGTAATATTCCATATATTCCAAAATAAAATTGCAAATATGTGAATGGAATATCTTGTAATCCAATGTACACCTAAAAGTTGAAGTGCTTTACACTTCGCCCTTGCGAAAGGGGCGTACAAATAACGTCCTATCGACAGCCCGCGGTACTAATCTCCCGCGGGCTGTCGATAGGGGGTGCAAATGCTCCCGGGTCGTTACGGACACGGTCACGGGGCCATCACGAGGACCGTCGGGCGGACCGTCACGACGGGCCGTCATTAGGCTGTCACAGTAGGGCAGCGCGCGCTACGGAAAGAAAATAGTTGTCAGGACTAATTAATTAGGTAATTTTGGGATAGACAAGAAATTCGCTGTGGCAGCTAAGTTGGCTGCCGCAGTCAAGTGTTAGTTGCCACAGTGAAGCTGTCGCTGCAGGAGTCAACCGGTTTGTTCGGACAACTACTTATGGTGTTTCGCTGTCAGAAGAGACCGGTTGGCTCCTGCAGGCGACGGCTTCTCTGTAGCAACTAAATCTTGACACTAACTGGCAATGAACTTTTCGTACATATGAAATGTAACTATATAAACATACAGTTTTATCTAAAAAAAATCGTGCTGAATTATGTAAAATATTGTTCATAAATATGTTTAATTTTGTGCATTTTTTCTGCATGTAATAATTTATGCAGATCTATGCACAATATTCTACATAATTCAGCACAATTTTGTTCATAAATCTGCACGTTTACATAGTTGCACTTCACATGTGCGAAAAAGTACATTGCCAGTAAGAGTGTTAACTGTGACAGCCAACTATTAGCTGCCACAGTGAATTCGGGATTATCTCCCCAAATTACGATAATTTGTTAGTTCTATGGACCTTTTTTTTTGTGCAGCCCGCTGTCTAGCAGTCTGGTCGGGCCGAGCGGTGCGAGAGGGGCGCAAAGACGAACTTCACACCGGCCGGTGCGCGGGGTGGTGCGGGGCGGTGCGACGCAGGCCTCGCACACCTTGGTGCTCGTGTCTCTGGCACCTCGCTCCCTTTGGCAGGCGACTCGACGGGCTTTAAAGAGGCTTTCAATATGCAAAAGAGCTTTGCAACTCGATAACTTTGATTGCTGCTAAAATCCGTCTCTGCCCCGTCTCTGTCCCGCCCCGCCCCGCCCCGCCACGCCTCGCAATGCCGCGCCCCGCCCTCCCCTTGTCTCGTATCGACACTCACCCCCACCCCCCACCCCTATCCCATCCCCCTTTCGCTTGCTTTTGACGTTGGAGTGCGCGCCTTTGTGCGTCTCTCCTGCCCGGCTGGCCGTAGGGCCTCACACCGGCGTCACCGCCCTAGCTTTTGCCGGCTGAGCTTTAGCTCTCTGCTATTAAAGTTTCGAGGCTGCGCGAGGCTCTCTGTGGGCGCTCCTGGGACCAGGCCGGCGCAGTGGCGGCGCGTAGCGCGTCCCGCTCGTAAGTTAGCAGAGAAATTAGTTTTGCGCGTGGAAAGAGTGCGACAGTGCGGCGCGACACCCGCTGCTGTGCTGTGCACGCCGCACCCGGACCAAAATTGTGTTGTTAATTCGCAAAAAGAAAGCGTTTTATGATGCTTTTCATAAATATTTAACTTTATTATTCAAAGTTATCTTCCAAAGTCGCCACCGTTATTGTCAGGGCTGTTCCGGGCCAAAGTAGCCAAAACGTATAACTCGGCGCGAGATTCTTCTTACACGACTTGAGGAAGGCTTTCTGCCCGCTTCTGCTCGGCTGCACCACTTGCAAGTGTTTCAGTATTACGGGCACGAAATTAAAAGCAGTAGTATTCTTTTAAGACTTTATCGCGCGCATCTGCAAAGGCGGCCGTTCGCCCAACCTTTGCGTTCTCCTCATCTGCCCGTGAGTCTAATGTCGCGGTGAGCCCAAGGAGGGAGGAAAAGGGAGGGGGGGGGGGGCCTCGGGTCACTCTGCGCTCGCGCGCGCTGCTCACCACGGTGATGAGCGTGGCGACATAAAAAAACACGCGCAAATAAGAAAGTCTAACGGGCAGGCTAAGATAGGGAGAGGCCGGCTCTTTTTTCTTCGTCTCTTTTGGTCGCGGGTCAGACCTCGCCTCGCCTCGCCTCGCGCAGCCGCAGGCCGAGCCTAACGCCGTGTGCGGGTCAGTGAATAATTCATATACATAGTAGTACAGTCAATCTGTGCAAAAAAGGCCCCTTACCCAAGAAAAATTCCGAACAGTACGGAACTTTGGGGATCGGTTTAGGCATGCCTAAGGAGTGCTTGGCCAAAAATCCCAAAAAATCCCACCGTGCAGATCGGCTCAAATCGTGTTCAAAGTTCAAAATTTGAACACTTTGAACGTTAATTGTTTTTCGGCTCTTGTGTCTAAACGGTAAGAGCTACAGAGCTGGGCGACAGCTCAAAATGTTCGTATGAAAATGGGCTACAAGAATCACTACGCACATTGGTCATTTTAAGCGTTTGAACATGACCAAATCGTGCCAAAAGTCAATTTTTCAAATTTAAAAAAGTCTATTAAAATATTTGCGCCGTCATAGCGGCCAAAATATCCAGAAATCGAACTTAACACCTTTTCATAACGTCGTGGAGGCATGCCAAACGAACAAAATGAGCTTTGAATCAGGTCTGTAAGTCCAAAAATGACGGAGTTATGACCGTCCAATCACGGCGCCGACGCCCGGGCCGGGCCGGCCTCGCGCCCTGGCGGGGTGCTGCACGCACTGCTTCACGTCGTTCTCACAGGAAAACGCTGCAACCGACAGAGCTGTGCGACGGCTCAAAACACGCGTAAATGCTCAGGGCACACACAACACATTTGAACACAGGCCAAGTTGAACATTTGAACATGTTCAATCTGGCCCAAATCAAATTTTGCATTATTTGAAAGCGATTCACCCCCGTCCCCCTTATTAATGCCTTAAATGTTCTGTGAGCACGTTAGGTTGATATGATATGTGATGTTTCTTACAGGATTAGAGGGGTGGAAAGGGGGGGGGGCGTTAAAACCATTTGGGATCGTTCAGTTCGTACAAATTGAACAAAGTTAGAACAGTGGCCATAGGAGCGCCCAAATGTGAGCTATAAATTCGTATTCAGCATCTGTCCCGCATGATTTTGTCGTGCTGAAAACGATGCAACCATCAAATGCACGATTCGAACACTTTTGAACACCTTTTTTGAACATTTTCGTACATTTTTAAACCCTTCTTTATGCGTTCTGTAGAACGCAGCGAGATCATTTACACCAGTTTCTCAGTCTGCCGACCTCACGACACCTGGAAAGAGGTAACCTGAACGTCTTAAGCCATCCTTACTCTCTGTTCCGATCAGCGTACGAAACACAGAGTTGAACAGAATGCATATTTTTCTTAGGCAGATGTGAGGCACGTCGTTTCAATGTTACACTGGTCAGCTGAGGGCGCTTCTGGGCTCAGAAACAGCCTCCCGTCACTGTTGAACGCAGCTCAGCCTGAACGGAACACTGTTCAGAACACAGAGTTGAACACATTGTAATTTTCTTAAGGACAGGTGTGCGACGCATCGTTTCTTTGTGTAAATGTGCCGCAAATGACGGATCTCGCCTCTAAAACCACTCTGGAACGCGCAAAAGACTGTTAAGTTTAGGAAGCTTTCGTTGCGGGTGGAGGTGGTGTGAAGATAGGCAATTTTGTTCTTTCATGTCTGGGCAGAAGACGTTTTCGTTGTAACGATGTCGTCGACAGCCTGCTCCTCCAGAAGACTGAAATAAAGAAAAGTTTTTACTTCACTTTTCATCTGGTAAACTATTTAAATTTTGCAGTCTTCTCAAAAGATCCTGGAATCTTGGGACATCACAGTGTACACTGCAAATGCAAGAGTGAGATGTCTCATCAAAAAGGAGCGAGATTTTTCATTTCCCCCCATTTAAGGGAGAGTTTGGGAACCTCGCTCTTATTGAAAAAGAATTTACAACATTACTCAAATTAAGTGAGATAAAGGATGAAAATCCTCACTCAAAAAGGGCGAGGTTTTCCAATCCTCGCTCAAATAGGGCGAGATTATTGAGACTTTTGCTGTAACTGAGATGGAGAAAACCAAACCTCGGTCTCAAAGAGTGAGAGAAAATTTCTCGCTCTCCTGAGGGCGAGAATCCTCGCTCTGATATTTACAAGTGTACACATAGATATGCAGGATTTCTGCGGATTTCTGCCACTTTGCTTCGTTAGAAATTTATATGGCCTCAAATCCAGTCCCATTGTCAAGTTTCTGAATAACTTGCAGCTTAGATGATGGGACTGGATTTGAGGCCACATAAATTTCTAATGAAGCTAAGTGGCACAAATCCCGCATATCCACTACAAAATTTAAATAGTTTACAAGTTAAAAAGTGAGCGTAAAAACTTTTCTTTATTTCTTAGTCTTCTGGAGGATCAGGCTCTCGACTACATGGTTCTCAACGAAAACGGCTTCACTGTTAAGAGGAAAATAGATTTTCGTAGGGTCGAAACCCCGTTTGACATTCGGAAAGCGTCGGAAAACGTCCGAAAATAAAAGCGACATCTGTTCCAACGCTTTTCGAAGCGACGGTATCGTAAATAAGCGCTGCGTCCTGCTGCGTCTGAATTACGAAGAAAACAACCGTTTCTTGACATAGGAGGAAGCTACGATTGCGTCGGATTGTGGCGAAACACGGATCAGCTCAGAGCCAAAATTCGAATCCCAATTGAGTTTATTTCTCAAACCGAGACGATAGGAGCGAAACCGGGGATCACAGAGTTCGTATTTGTTCACCGACGCTTTCTGACGTTAAGTGACAGCGAAAATCGACTCACGTGTTTACACTGTGAGAAAAAAAACTACAATTTAACAACAATTTACCGTTATTTCGAAGTACAATAAAATATTATACTAAAATTGTACCCAGTATAGGGTAAATTAGTGATGTACGGTAACGAAAGCCGTAAACCGTTAATTCAAACCCGTTGTTTAGTTGTATGAAGTACGGTTTTTCTCACAGTTTCTCACTGTTTCTGAGCCCAGAAACGCCCTCAGCTGACCAGTGTCACATTGAAACGACGTGCCTCACATCTGCCTAAGAAAAATATGCATTCTGTTCAACTCTGTGTTTCGTACGCTGATCGGAACAGAGAGTAAGGATGGCTTAAGACGTTCAGGTTACCTCTTTCCAGGTGTCGTGAGGTCGGCAGACTGAGAAACTGGTGTAAATGATCTCGCTGCGTTCTACAGAACGCATAAAGAAGGGTTTAAAAATGTACGAAAATGTTCAAAAAAGGTGTTCAAAAGTGTTCGAATCGTGCATTTGATGGTTGCATCGTTTTCAGCACGACAAAATCATGCGGGACAGATGCTGAATACGAATTTATAGCTCACATTTGGGCGCTCCTATGGCCACTGTTCTAACTTTGTTCAATTTGTACGAACTGAACGATCCCAAATGGTTTTAACGCCCCCCCCCCTTTCCACCCCTCTAATCCTGTAAGAAACATCACATATCATATCAACCTAACGTGCTCACAGAACATTTAGGCATTAATAAGGGGGACGGGGGTGAATCGCTTTCAAATAATGCAAAATTTGATTTGGGCCAGATTGAACATGTTCAAATGTTCAACTTGACCTGTGTTCAAATGTGTTGTGTGTGCCCTGAGCATTTACGCGTGTTTTGAGCCGTCGCACAGCTCTGTCGGTTGCAGCGTTTTCCTGTGAGAACGACGTGAAGCAGTGCGTGCAGCACCCCGCCAGGGCCCGAGGCCGGCCCTGCCCGGGCGTCGGCGCCGTGATTGGACGGTCATAACTCCGTCATTTTTGGACTTACAGACCTGATTCAAAGCTCATTTTGTTCGTTTGGCATGCCTCCATGACGTTATGAAAAGGTGTTAAGTTCGATTTCTGGATATTTTGGCCGCTATGACGGCGCAAATATTTTAATAGACTTTTTTAAAATTGAAAAATTGACTTTTGGCACGATTTGGTCATGTTCAAACGCTTAAAATGACCAATGTGCGTAGTGATTCTTGTAGCCCATTTTCATACGAACATTTTGAGCTGTCGCCCAGCTCTGTAGCTCTTACCGTTTAGACACAAGAGCCGAAAAACAATTAACGTTCAAAGTGTTCAAATTTTGAACTTTGAACACGATTTGAGCCGATCTGCACGGTGGGATTTTTTGGGATTTTTGGCCAAGCACTCCTTAGGCATGCCTAAACCGATCCCCAAAGTTCCGTACTGTTCGGAATTTTTCTTGGGTTAAAACACAGATTGACTGGACTATAGAGCAAGGCGCGGCGGAGCGGGGCGAGGCGGGACGGCACGGGGTGGGGCGGGGCGGGGCGGGCGGGGCGGCCAGCGCCAGCAGGGCGTGGTCCTAGTTTGTGTGTGCGGAAGGTATTATACTGTATTTGGTTCGGGCCTCATACCGGCCCGCCCGCACGTACCCGTGTGGCCCGGTTCGTCGAAAGGGGAGGAAAGGGGGGGGGGGGGAGGAAGTACAAACCGTTAAGTGGTACTTAAAAGTACATGCCCAAAGGGTTCACTAATGCTGGATTTGAGATAATTTTACCAAGACAAAAATTGCGACAACTGTGCAGTGTGATGAGCCCGTTATCATCGCTAATCCGGTCTCAGTGTACACTACTGAGGAAGACTTCAGAGTTACGGGGTATGATGGAGATTAAGATTAAGACGAGCAAGGCTGCATTTTTCTGGGTGGGTCATATGGCTGTTCTGTTCATTCAGACAGGCTTCTCCCTGATTCGGTGCGGGCAAATAATGACCATATGTAAATTTACGAGCAGGCAAATAATGACCATGTAAATTTACGAGCGGGCCTCTTTTTGTCCTTGCAAACGCCTCATGCATGCCTGTACGGTGCTGCGCGGGTACGACTCTCGCTCGCGGCTCGCGGCCCGGCCCACCTCAACACCTGTCGTCAAAGAGGTGGGGACCTGTCATCGTATGCGCCATGCGCCCCGACCCGAAGCACCGGCGCAGCGCTGACGGGTGCGTGTCGCTTTGACTGTCGCCTGTCGCCCCGCCCCGCCCCGCCCCGCCCCGCCCCGCCCCGCCCCGCCTCGACAGGGGTGAGCAGCGGGGTCATGTCATGCGGACCGTAACTCTTTGTAGCGGCCGGTGCGGCGGCCGACGCGAAGCGAAGCGCGCGCTGACTGATGGCCTCCTAAAAGCTTCCCTCACAACTCAATTGATACAGCCACGTGGGATAGAGGAGGGGGGGGGGGAGGAAGGTAGGTAGGTAGGTAGGGAGCGCATGTGGGGCAGCAAACAGCTGATTAGAGCATGAGCACGTGATGCCATCAAACAAGCTCGGACAAAGTATTAATTTGACGAGCAAGCGCTCCATTAGCATGGGCGGTAAAATATATATATTTAAACAAAGAAAAAAGAAATAACACGCTAATGCGTAGGACTGAACACGCTTTCTGTACATAAACGAGGTATAAAGCACGTGGTGCATGTTGAGCGAACAGTTAACCATAATCCAGCTTCCAGCCTTTATGTTCAAAAGGCAGGAACAAAAGTCTTCTCTCAAAGATATCCCTCCGCTTGGAAACGGCATGGCCACGGCCACCTTTGCGGCGGTGATGATCGTGTTCCGCAGCGCCACCGCAGGGCGCTTCGCCCCGCCACGCCAAGCCCCGCCCGCAACCACACATTTCGACAAAAACACTTTCGGTTGTTGCTGCTCACTCTCCCCCTCAGTCCTCGGCTCGACCGAATGGAGGCTGGCTTTGTTCCCACGCGCCACGCCACGCCACGCCGCGCCACGCCGCGCCACGCCGCGCCACGCCACGCCTCCCACATGCACGACGCCTCGTGGAGATGCGCGCGACGCCGCGGGCCGCGGCAACACGCAGAAAGGGAAAGGACTGAGAGAGGCAAAGGAGTATCGTACGGTCAGGTGCGCGGGGCGGTGGGGGAGGGGGGGGGCTCATCCTGAGGCGTGGTCGGCGTGGTTCTGTGACCGCCCGGCCCGCCACGCCCCGCCACGCCCCGCCACGCCCCGCCACGCCCCGCCACGCCCCGCCACGCCCCGCCTCCTGGCCGCACGCCGCGGCCCGGCGCCGCCGCGCCGCCGAGGCACCAGCCGAGAGCCGAGCCGGCTCGACCACCTCTCCTCTCCCCTCCCCTCCCCTCCCCTCCTCTCCTCTCCTCTCCTCTCCTCTCCTCTCCTCTCCTCTCCTCTCCTCTCCTCTCCTCTCCTCTCCTCTCCTCTCCTCTCCTCTCCTCTCCTCTCCTCTCCTCTCCTCTCCTCTCCTCCTCTCCTCACCTCACCTTCCCGCCGCTCCCCTACTCCCCGCGCCGGCTCCGCCACTGGCCTCTTGACATACATTCACGGCCAGGGTCGTTCTCGCCCTCTCTCTCTCTCTCTCTCCTCCTCAACCTCTCCTTCTTTTTCTCTCCTCTCTCTTTCTCTCTCGTCTCTTCCTGTCGCACGGCGCCGCCGCGGGCCGGGCGGGCAGCCCGTCTCCACATACAAATTGCCGTGGTGAGACACTTCTCCACTCGCGTCGTATTCTTCCAGTGGTCCCGTAAGAGAGTAGATAGATAGGCCTCCGTGTATAGTCTTTTTCTTTGGATTTAGAAAAACTTGCTTGAAAATTTGCTGTTTCCCGCGGGAAAGCCGAAAAATTTCTAATAACTATTGTCTATCTTCAGTTTGCACACATGCGGTGCACTTGGCTTAATGCTGCGCGGTGGTTGGTAAGCAATGTCAGAAACACGAAACACGACATGACTGACTGCTGCTGCTCCTCTCGGACTCGTCTCTGCTGGGAACTGCAGCGTATTTATAAAGTCGCATAAAAATGGCTATGAAGGGTCAACAACTGTTATCGCCCCTCGAATCATGTTTGCGCGGCCGTGGCCCTCACCGCCGGGCCAGGCAGGCCGGCCCGGGCCGAGCCGGGAGAAAGTAAAGTCCAAAGAGGCTGACCAGGACGCCGGTCAGCACAGCAGCCCCCCACCCGCGGGACACAGTGTCCGTGCCGAACGAATCGGGCGCCGCGCCGCCAGGGCCGCGGGGTGGCGTGGCGTGGCGTGGTGCGGCGCGGGGTGGGCGGGCTGAGCTGAGCTGCGCGGCTCGGCGGAGACTCTCCATTTCATCTGCAGTAAAAGGGAGCGGCTGCTGAGCTCACAAGTGGCCGGCTCGTTGTCATCCCCGCTCGTCTCGCTGCTTGCCTGGCTGCCTCGTGCCTCGCCTCGTCCCGCAGGAAAAGTTATTCTCCCGCGCCTGTGCGCGTGGCAAGACGTGCCTTGCGTGCTATGCTCGAGGGGGAAACAACACTCTGAATTTTGGTGTACACATTTTGTACACATTTACGTGAATTTTTATTGAATTTTTGTAAATATAACATAGATTTTCGTGAATAAAAAAAAGTCTGAGTTTTTCTCTGAATTTCTCTGAATTTTCCTAAATTTTCCGGGGATGTCCCAGAAAATACACGCACATCTGATCCAAATTATTCTCTCAATTACATGATTAAATAGGAATTTTAGTAAATTATTGTGAATGATTTCTATTAATTCCAAATTATTGGAAATTAACTTGCAATAATGCAAAATAATCACAATTATTTCAATTAATTTTTAAAACTCTTCAGAAACAAATTTTGCTCTGCAATTGAAAGGGTGGCGTGAAAACATGGAAAATTTTTGCGGCAGTAAACCTCCCGAAGGAGGTTGCGGTTCCCGCCAGGCACAGGGCTTTAATCCCCTGTGGCAGCCAACTGCTTCGGTGTTCCATGGGAACCGGCGCTTTGCTGACTGCGATCCTATCGCGCAATTCGACAGATTTGATCCCCGTACCACCATTGGCCTACCCCTAGAGGTACGAGCGGTGTCAAGGGCGTTAGACTTCCTGATCCCAGTTTCAGAGGCCTTACCTCAGAGGGGTACGCGGGATTCGAACCCACAACCCCGAGTGCCGACACGTAGCCAGAACAGGAAGCGACCCAACGCCCAGAGCCACCGAGCCAACGGCGGTGAGACGTGTTTAACTTCTATTTGACCTGCCATCCAGCTGCGGCCAAAGGGAATGTCAAGCGCGAAAAACACTTTCCCGAGTGGGAGTCGAACTTCGGACCACTCGGTTCGGTGTTGCGCGCTCTACCAACTGAGCCACGACGCCGCGATGACTGTACACTGCGACGGGTTCGAGTTGAATTAGCCCTAGCCCTGTCCTCCTGGCTGGAGGCTGCAGGATACGCGGCAAATACAGCTCGAACCCGTCGCAGTGAGCAGTCATCGCGGCGTCGTGGCTCAATTGGTAGAGCGCGCAACACCGAACCGAGTGGTCCGAAGTTCGACTCCCACTCGGGAAAGTGTTTTTCGCGCTTGACATTCCCTTTGGCCGCAGCTGGATGGCAGGTCAAATAGAAGTTAAACACGTCTCACCGCCGTTGGCTCGGTGGCTCTGGGCGTTGGGTCGCTTCCTGTTCTGGCTACGTGTCGGCACTCGGGGTTGTGGGTTCGAATCCCGCGTACCCCTCTGAGGTAAGGCCTCTGAAACTGGGATCAGGAAGTCTAACGCCCTTGACACCGCTCGTACCTCTAGGGGTAGGCCAATGGTGGTACGGGGATCAAATCTGTCGAATTGCGCGATAGGATCGCAGTCATCAAAGCGCCGGTTCCCATGGAACACCGAAGCAGTTGGCTGCCACAGGGGGTTAAAGCCCTGTGCCTGGCGGGAACCGCAACCTCCTTCGGGAGGTTTACTGCCGCAAAAATTTTCCATGTTTTCACGCCACCCTTTCAATTGCAGAGCAAAATTTGCTTCTGAATTTTTTAAAAATTAAATGAAATAATTGTGATTATTTTGCATTATTGCAACTTAATTTCCAATAATTTGGAATTAATAGAAATCATTCACAATAATTTACTAAAATTCCTATTTAATCATGTAATTGAGAGAATAATTTGGATCAGATGTGCGTGTATTTTCTAAGGTCATCCCAATTTTCCTTCATTTCCCTGAATTTTCCATACAATTCCTGAAGTTTTATCAAATTTCCTAAATTTTACTGGAGGGCCTGCTGGACGGGCAGCTGGGGCTATGATGTAGAGATGATTGAAGGTCAATGGCCACGGCATGTTACTGATTTTGGAGGCTCCTGGAGGCTGATGGATGGACGCGAGACGCGGTGAGGTTTGCGGTCGCAGGCTGGCTAGTGGGCTGCGGTCGGATACTGGTGGTTATTGTGGACTCCACCACCGGGGGCCTCCAGAGGCCAGGCTAGTCTCGGGACGGGCGGGGCGGCCTGCTAGGCGGTTCGGGAGCGGCTTAATGCCAGAGAAACACGCGGTGCACGGAGGTTAAGGTACTGGTACTGCACAGCGATTCCGGTGCGCGCACTCCTCGCTCTGTCTCTCTCGCCCTCAAGGAGTCTGCCGACCGTGCGAGGGCGCTCTGACTCTCTTGCACTTACGAAGTGGGCCTGTGGGGCTACGAGTGCGCGCACCGGAGCTGCTCTGCAGGTTGCCCGCGCTGGAGGCGGCTGGAGGAGGCATGGCGTGGGGCTGGGCGGACCCGGTCGGACTGAGTGTCGCACTCGGGTGAGACAAAGAGATGTGACAGTTCCCACGGGGACGCGCCGCGCCGCACCGCTGTCGTAGCGCCGCCCCACCCCGCCCCGCCCCGCCCCGCCCCGCCCCGCCCCGCCCCGCCCCGCCCCGCCCCCGCCCCGCCCCGCCCCGCCCCGCCCCGCCCCGCCCCGCCCCGCCCCGCCCCGCCCCGCCCCGCCCCGCCCCCTGCCGTGCAACGCAGCGCACTGCAGCAGCAGCAGTGCCGAGGTAAAAGTTACTGCAGCCACTCTCCCGGCGCACATCGCCCTTATAACGTCACCCCGATCTTTATATCCCGCCGACGCGACGCTGCCAGTGAGAACAGTCCCCACCCCGAGCTCCGCTACTCCAGCACCGGCTCCCTTCATCATAGCGACGTAGCGACGCTGTGTAGGATGATTCCGCGCACACAGTGGTCTCATCCCTCTGTCCTTGTCGCACTCACATGCGGCTCGCGGTGATAGGGATTAAGAGAGAGGACATTTCGGAATCAGCCCTCTGTGCGCAAATCTCATCACGCCAGACCGCTGCTGCTGGCAGCAGGTCAGGGTGAGGAGTGCGAATTATTATTGCCACTGCCGTTGCCCGGGCGGCGCCCCGGCCGCGCGGCACGAGCCCCCCCCCTCCCAACCAGGGGCTCACACATTAAGTCGACTGATCCAGATATCTACATTTTTGGTCCGTTGCACGGAGCGGAGCGGCCGGCCGCGGGCTGGTCGGCCAGGGCCGGGAGGACCAGCACCAGCAGCCGCTGAAGTGGGCCAGGCTGGCGGCGATGGGGGGCCGGGCGGGGCGGGGCAGAGCAGCAGCCGGTCCAGGACCCATACCCCTTCCCCCCATACCCCGTCCCCCCACCCCCCTCAACCTTCTCGTCATTATATTTTGCGGACTGCGTCACACCACGAGACGGTGGAGGGATGGGGCGGGGCGGGGCCCGGCGGCCCGGCCCGGAGGCCACGAGTGAACGACCTCAGCCGCGGAGCGGACCCTCTACTGCTACGCCGCGCTTTCATTTCGTGGAAATTATTACCGAAACATGGCGGGGCCCTAATTAAATATGAAATGGAGCAGTAGAGGCAAGCACCAGTATAAAGGAACGCGCTCGACGGAATACTTATTTTTTCCGAAAAAGGAAATAATGGTTATGAAATATTTCTACAGTTCAAGGTCATGGAAGCAGGAGAAGCCGAGTCTTGAGTCTATGGCGCAGTCTAGCTCGTCTGTTTGCGTAAGTGAACGAAACGAATACGACCTCTGACTCGTTTCACAAAACTATATACTTTTTGAAAATAAAGAGGCAAACATTACTGAGGAAGTTTGCGAGAGAGAGAGAGACTTTTTAAAAGGAGAGAGAGGCTGGCTCCTCCAAATCCTGTGCGCGGTTCTGGACACACGGACAGCAAGCCGTGTGCCGCCCGCCTGCATTCAGCAGAATCTGGGTCGTAGTCCAAGCCCTGCTGCCCCGCCGATCTGCGACATCAGGGCGGGGCGGGGCGGGGCGGGGCGGGGCGGGGCGGGGCGGAGCGGGGCGGGGCGGGGCGGTCTGGGGCCTGGGTTGGCCAGGTTGGACAGGTTTCCCAGCTGGAGGAAGAAACACAGGTGTCCCCGCCCGTCCCCGTCCCAGTCCAGCCCAGCGGAAGGCGGTAGCGGTAGCAGGCCGCTCCTCTCGGCACCGAGCGCAGCTGCCGCTGCGCAGACAGCGCAGCTGGCCCCGCCCCACCCCGCCCCGCCCCGCCCCGCCCCGCCGGACGTCAACACGATATCCACGTCAAGTAACGTGCTCCACACGCGTTTCAAGACAGTCAATTTATTTTGAGAATGAGATTATTGGTGGGACGATTATTGAGGTACATATGGCAGAGCACAGTGCCTTTCACATCTGATGAACTCGGAAGCTGATAGGAGATTTCCCGTCACGGATAATACCGTTTTACCGGGATACACGCGTCGATACATGAGTTTCGGCATGAGTTTAATTTTCAGCTGCGCACTATATTGTGCCTCGCTCCCGACCTCGCTGCGCATAAACGCGAATCCCTATACTCCCTGGCTGGTTATAGAACTGGGGTAGTTATCGGCAGGGTGACTGTCGCCAAGGTGGCGGTAAATGAGGTCGAACTGGGGCTGCGCGGCGCAGCGCTGTACCCCCCCCCCCCCTCCCCTCCTCAACCGCCCTTTGAGGTCGCTTTACGCGCTCCTCGGGGCGTGCCACAACACAGGGACATGTCTGGGGCGACGCCAGCCGCCCCGCCCCGCCCCACCCCGCCCCACACGTATTGTATCAAAGGCTCTGAGCACACCTGCATCCCTACTCGTGTGCGCGCACAGCGCCCGAGCCACCATAAGCTGCCTATACGAGGCCGCCCTCTCCCTGCCGCCTGCTGCATATATCGCGATCGTGCGGTCTGCATCACCACCCCCATGGCCATCATCATCATCTCCAGCTTTAAAGGTCGCCCCGCCGCGGCAGCAGCACACATAAACCTGACTGCGAATCGATTTCACCAAGAGCCGGGAGCGCGGGGCGCGGGGCGGGGCGGGGCGCGGGGTGGGGCGCGGGGTGGGGCGCAGGGCGGGGCGCAGGGCGGGGCGCGGGGCGGAGCGCAGGGCGGGGCGCAGGGCGGGGCGCAGGGCGGGGCGCAGGGCGGGGCGCAGGGCGGGGCGCAGGGCGGGGCGCAGGGCGGGGCGCAGGGCGGGGCGCAGGGCGGGGCGGCGGTGCCGGCGTGGTGTGGAGCACCTCACAGCCGCAGGTGATTTGCGGACGAACCGGGCCAATATCCACTACATTGTGCGCCCCGAGAGGAGGAACGGTGAGGGGAGGGGGTGGGGGGCATGCAGACAATAGGATTATTCGGTGGTGTAGGGCCAGAACACGGCGGCGAGGCGGCGGTTTGGGGCTGATTTTCGGTGTTCTGTTCAATCGCGGCTGCAGTTCGGGGAAGAGACCCGAGAGCAGCCGTGCTCTGTTCCTTTCATCGACGACCAAGTTTCAACTCCCTTCCTACCCTATAGAGCTTCTGCGCCCTGCCCCTTGCCCTGCCCCTATGCCCACACGCATTGCACACCTTGCTCTCAACCCCTTTAACTGCCACTGCTGCGCTGTGTGCGAGGGGTCCCCAACTATAGGTCTTAGCGAGTACAACAATCGACCAAAAAACAAGGAAGCCGCATGAGGAAGCCCAGGACAGGAAAGCCGCATCATATTTACACCCCGGCAGACCAAAGTTGGAGACCCCTCGGCTGTGTGTCAGTTTTCATAGCGTGCTGCTAACACCTGCTTGCGAAGAAAAGCTCGCATCACAAAACAAAATGTTTTGTAAGTTGAGAAAGTATTTGGCTGCTTCGCTATTTCGAAGTATTTTTTTCGTAACTGACGAACTTCTAATTCCCTTGCTTTTGAATGTGACAATAAAATTTAGCCCGCATATTCTGGCCGATTCACATTGAAAAGAGTGTGACATTACATTTTAAACAATGTGACACTTTTCACATGAAAAAGAACGTGACGTCACAGAAATTGAATAACAGTGAAACACAGGCAATGAAACTGCTTGCCTTGAGATCAAGCTTAGATTTATTATCTATTATCCTAAGAAGGGATTCACATTTTCAACGAGTGTCAAGAGGGTGGACAGAGTTAAATCGGCATCGACATGAATGCAGTGTATCAGAGTTCTCAATCGGGCGGGTATCGGGGGCTCTGCTAGACCCGGCGCTGCTTCGCCTCTTTACCCGACCCGACCCGGCCGGAGCTCAGCGGGTCGGGCGGACCCGACCCGGGTGGGTTGCAGCCCCGCCGCCGGGTCTGCAGACCCGGCCGGGTCTCTAGACCCGGCGGCTGGGAAGGGACGGGAGTGGGGGAGCGCGACTGAGCGCTGCGCTTGGCGTGTGAAGAGGAGGTGGTAGTGCGGTGCGGAGTATAGCCGGTCAAGACCCCCGACCCTTTCCGTAGTGCCGTGCTTTTTGCCTGTATTCAGGCGGACTGAAATACATGTTCCTACCGACTTGTAGGTGTGTGAAAAAGTTATTGGAAACGAGGAGGGGGGGGGGGGTGAAATGCAAAGAGAGAACTTTACAACCAATCAAAGTCTGGCCGCTGCTGCTGGCGCCCTCCTGGTGGTCCAGGTGTCGACCGGGTGCATGCAGATAGCGATAGAGGCCGCTGTCCGCTGTCGCTCGTCGGCGGAGACAGACGGACAGGCGTGCCGGCAGGTGAGGGGCGAGGTGAGAGGGGCGGGGTATACGCAAAAGTCTCTCGGGTCCAGCGACCGCTCACGGAGCGGCCGAACCGGCCGGGTCTAGAGACCCGTGCATTCGGCTCTTGCCGATCGCCAAAGCCGAGCGTTGCGATGCGTCGGCGCTAGACAGAGATGACAATCGCCTTACCCGCACCTAGTGCGCGCTCTCTCGCACGATGAGCGGCCGGGTCTCGAGACCCGCCCGATTGAGAACTCTGCAGTGTATGTCGTTGTTTGGTGCACAAAGAGTGGTGAGAAAAGATGTGCGCTAAGGAAAGTTCTCGTGAGGGAGCGCCAGCACGCTAGGCAACGCTGGTGCACCGACGCGGGCGGGTGGCCTACCCTCGGGTTGGCAGGGGTCCAACACCACGCGTTACCGTCGTGGATTAACGCCCGGCCCGGAGGGTGAATAACGCCACTGCCAGGCCGCGCTTTGCAGCCTGACGCGCCACAGGTGAGGTGACGTGACGAGACGTGACGGGGAGCAAGCAACGCTATCCACCTTGATGGACCGAGCCGAGCCGCGGGGAGGTAACGCTTGGTAACGCGGCGCGACGCTAATGCATCTCTCTCTCTTCCTCCCTCGCTCGTCCCCACTGTCACCTATCACCTCCTCCTCTGTCTCTCTCCCACCACGAGAGAAGAGCGCTCCCGCTTGCTCTCTTTGCACACCGAGCGTCCGCTGGCGTCCATATACGCATTAATGAACTCGCAGTGCAAAATGTAGGAGGGGGCTGTGCATGGGAGTGGGAGAGCCAGCGACACACACAGGGAGAGGCAGAGAGCGAGAGAAAGACAGAGGAGGCAGACGGGAAAGACGGGCTGTCGTGCCGGCAGCTGCACAGAGTCGCACCGGGGAGGAGAGGTGCCCTGCCCTGCCTTCCGCCTTGCCATATGCGCCATACTGTGATTCGCTCACATTTCGAGAGAGAACGGCATTACAGTGACAGTTTTGCAAAAAGATGACCTATTAAAAAAAAAAAAAACTTTTGTTCGGCCAGATACTTTCAAAACAAATTTACGATCGAGGGAGTGAAACACTGATTATTAAAGTATTTCTGGCGATTTCGTGACAACACTGTGAAAAATATTTCCGTAGATGTACAATATATTTTGTAATTAACTTTGTACAACATATCTCGTACATGTACGACTTTACACGTTACGACTTTGTTGGCTCACCAATCGATTCTGAGTTGATACACATAGTTATAAAAAGTTTACAATATGAATCGTAATTGTACAAGACCTCTCATGGAAAATTTTTCCGTACCGGTACAAGGATTTCTCACAGTGAATGAGAAGTGCCTGTGAGTGAGAGTGTGTGCATTTCTCAACGGGACCGCAGACCTCACGACGCGACACCACGCGATGTTGATGACGGGTGTGCGGCGAGTGAAAGGACAAAAGGAAAGGTGAGAAAGGGGTGGCTCAGGGCGGGGCGCGGCTAGGCGAGGCTGCCCTCTCGGAAAAAAGGAAAAAAATAAAACGGTGGTGGATAGAGAGGTTCGGATTATTGGCGTTATTTCAACTGTTCTTTCCCGCAGTGAGTGGGGGAGTGGGGTTAGACGTTTTATTGGGACACGAAGGAAAGACAAATCCAACGCAGCCGGCTGGGGTCGCAGCCAAGCCCAGCTGAGGCCGCCTACCCCTAGGGGAGAGAGGGGGGGGGGCTCCTACCCCTTAACCACTGGCGACTCGTGGTTAAGCCGGGGCTGCGCTGAAGAGAGAAGGGAGAGCGAAAGTGGAGGTCTGCGTGAACCAATGAGGAGGAGTGGACAGGGTGGTCTGAAGTGAACTCGTAAATATGCGGGTCCGTTAACGCTTATAGATCATATCTCTCGCCTATTAACACTGCCAAACCAATCAGATACGATTCTCACAGAGCCTTTCTGCTCTGCAAAATGCCAGCTTACAGCCAAGGTCATTTTTGCTCCTCACAGAGAAACTCTTCAAGAAGAAGCTGATGACAAGCTTCTTCGCGCTGCTGCTCATCATCAAGATGGTCAAGATCAAGCTCATGTTCCTGCTGCCGCTGCTGCTCGGCGTGGGCACCGCCAAGAAGCTCCTGCTGAAGGTGCTGCTGTTCCTGTTCCCCGCGCTGTCGCACCTGTTCAAGTTGTGCTCCTACTACCACGCCAACTACGCCAAATACCATCACCACCATCACAAGGTGAGCGGGGTAGGGCGGGGCGGGGCGGGGCGGGGCAGGGGCGACGTCACGCCACAGCTGACAAGGGTTCCCCTGGGCCCCTAGAATCGGACCACGTGCCACCTTAAAAACACGCCAAAAAAATTAATGATCATAATTGAAAATTCACCTACTGGCACGTGCGCGAATGAGCAGTAGCTCACTTCATTAAATCACCTGCAAAGTGTAAGAATTAAAATACCTTATTTGTAAGAAAGTTTTTTTTTTTTTTTAAACATAAAAACAAGTCACTTAAACTCATACAAGTGAGCGTATGAATTCACTCATGTACAAGTGAGCGACATTCGTACACTTTGATTTTCAGTGCGCGCTCCAAGAGGACTTTAAGAGTTTTTCTTTTTAAAAAGGGAGAAAAATACCACAGACGCGGTGCACGGCCTGAAGGTGCTGTTTGTCAATTTGCGTCCACGTCTCGACGCTCACCCCCAACACCCCCCGCGGGGCCCAGGGCCCAGGACGCTCCGAGGGAGGGGAGGGGTCCCACCGAGGGGTCCCCGGAGAGGCACTTCTTTGCGGTGCCAGACAGCGCTGTGGTGCCGCACCGTGCCTGCCCAGCTGCGGGGCGTGCGATGGTTCTGCACTCCGGAGGAGAGGTCCAAAAAGGGAGGGGGAGAAAATCACGCTACCGAAACTTACACGGAACCGGGACGTATACGTGAACCCAGCAAGGGCGAGAGATCAAAGAGGAGCGCTGCGCTCATCTCACGAATGATTTCGAGAGATGTGCACGGTAGCTCCCATCGCAGTTTTCTTCTTTTTATTTTTTCCACACTGTGAGAAATGCGATATATACCGTAGACAAATTAACGGCTTTGCCTTTTTTTCACACACACACACACACACACAAACACAAACACACCGTAACTGCATAGACTGTACAGGTGGTGTAGTGGTACTACAACCATGGTAAAACTGGCGTCATGGTTTTCCAGACGTCTTGGAAAAAAAAAACAACACTAGGTCGATTTCCAAGACCATGCTTTTTATTTTTTCAGGCATCATCTTGAAAAATTGCAATAATTTCAAGACGAGGTCTTAAATTATTCCACGAGCATGTCTTGAAAATCGTCTTGGTTTTCAGGACGTCATCGGAAAGGTCTTGTTTTTACCAAAACATCTTGAAAATGCACTGTGAAAAATAGTCTTAAGTTTACGGGAAAATTTTCCACGAAGTGCAGTTGTAACATTACAATTAGAAATTGGAAAATTACAAGCACTACATATCGGCTTGAAATTCATTCACGAGCAAAAAATGTCCGTCGTAAATTTACAACATAATTCGTAAATCACGATTTACAAAATTTATCGTAAATCTACAAAGATATTTTTCACAGTGTGAAGAAAGTCACCTCACAAACCAAGGCACCAGTTTTACCGCGACGTTGTTCGGTAAGGTCTCTCGTGTACGGCGCTTATCGTAACCAATTCTTTCCTGTGCTCTGCCCTCAGATCGCCCACCACCACCACGTGATCCCGGTGCCGGTGCCGCAGCCCGTGCCGGTGCCCGCCCCGGCGCACCACGGCGACGTGTACTCCGGGTCGCCGCCGCCCTACTCGGGCGGCGCGAGCCCCGGCCCCGGCGGGCCCCACTCGTCCTACGGGCCGCCACCCTCGGGCCCGGTGTACGGCGCGCCACCCTCGGGCCCCGGCGGCCCCGGCGGCCCCGGCGGCGGCCTCCTCGACGACGCCAACCCGTTCGGGGAGTACACGGGCGGCTACGAGTACCCGGCGCACAACCGCAACGAGAACCTCGGCGTGCTCCCGGGCAACCAGCAGAGCAGCGACCTGCTCGCGGGCTGGGGGCTCAACCACGGGCTGGGCGCCGCGCCCGGCTGGGAGGACCAGCGCGTGTACCGGCACACCCCGGCGCAGGCCGCCGGGGCCGCCGGGGCCGCCGGGGCCGCCGGGGCTGCCGGCTCCAAGAGGAAGCAAGGGGTAAGTGAACAACTGCAAACCCTGGAATCCAATTTCTCACCCAAATTGGGAGAGGACACTTTTCCATGCTAAATTGGAGTGAGAATTTTTAACCTCACTCTTTTCGAGCGAGATATATTTAGCCTCACTCTATTTGAGAAAGGATTTTTTAACCTCACTTAATTTGAGCACGAATTCTCACTTTATTTAGGCGAGGTCTCAAAATTCTTTCTCATTAAGGACGAGGAAAAAAATTCTTACTCTCCAGAGAGTAATAAAATTGCCCTCAAATTCTCACGTGTATAGGGGCGAGAATTATGACTCGTACACTTTCAGTGAAGTGAGGAACAAACCTGCTGACCGCACGGAGAGTAGAAATTACTTCCCACGACTAAAATTTGAGATAATTTTACAACAGCAAATATTTTTTGGTTTCAAATGTTGACGCTTTAGTGGTTAGAACAAATTTTTCGACATCAAAACTATAGATTTTTTTTGCTGAAATTAACGTGTTGGTTACAAGGGTGAAAACCGAGAAAAAAAATGTTTTTGTTGTTGGTTTCACCCTTGTAACTAGTCCGTCAATAATGTCAGTTATTCCATATCATCATATCTTTTTCAGTCAGTGATAATTATAGTTCTGGTGACAAAAATTTGTTTCTGCGATAGATAAAGATGTGGCGTTTCGAACCAAAACAGATTTTGCTGTTGTAAAATTAACAAAAAAATTTGGTTCGAGGTTTTCCTTTTGCTTGTTTTGTTTGGCGGTGGGCACGCTGACCCTAACCTGCTTCCGCTCTGTACGTCCGTCATGGTACAGGGAGGGCACTCCAGCGGCTCGCTGAGTAAAACTGATCACGTCCGCCCCCAGACCCCCTCCCGCCGCGGCGCGCCGCCGGGCTTCCCGTTCAGCGATATCACATGGCTCACCTAACCTAAACCCCTCGGACGGGTAAGGCAAGACCGCTGGCCCTCCGCATGGAGAATATCCTTCTCAAGCGACACAAAAATGCTCGTGCACTAAAATTGAATTACTGTTTTTATTTTCTGTAAAACTCGTTAAAATCTACCGCAAACACATTCTCTTGCATGAAAGATGTCCTCTATCTGTGTGATCTCTCGTGTAAGTCACACTTCACAAATCATGATTTGATTTTCTCAGCAGTGTCTTGGCTCCGGCCTGTCCTGAGCCGCCAGGGAGGGGCTGACTACACAACTCGATATGGCGCCCCAGCTAGTCCGCCCCGCCCCGCCTACCGTTGCATTTGCAACTCAAATCCAAACGCTATCCTTCTAGCGGTGGCCGAATTTAATCCCACCCCCTTTTACGCCCCCCTTCCCTCCCCTAACCCTCGTCTCTGGAGCAACAGCGCGGGGTGGCGGCCCTCGCCGGCAAGGACCTTCATTTGCGTTGGATACGGCCGGCGGGCGGGGCGGGGCGGGGCGGGGCGAGGGCCGGTGGAGCTTGCGATCTGCGAGCTGGCCGCCCCTTCCCCGCACCCTTGTCTACTAAGACTCCCCGACCTTCACTCATCGCGCTCTTTCTAACGTCCCAATCTGCATAAGTTCTATTTAACTTGGAGTTTTAGGCTCGTGGCGACGCGACTCTGCAGCCCACGGGGCGGGGCGGGGCGGGGCGGGGCGGGGCGGAGAGGGCGTGGCGGGGCGTGGCTCGGTGATCGCCCAAGTTTAGCTTCACCCGAGCGGGTGGAGAGGGGACGGCACGGCGGGCAGACCCCACCCTGGACCGGAAGGACGCCAGAGGGGGTGGGCGGGGAGGGAGGGTTGTTATTCAAATGTAATATAGGCTGTCACAAGCACTGGCGGGAAAATGAGTTTTAAGGCTCGTATAGCGGTGCGGGCGTGGGCGGGGCCGGGCAGGGCAGGGCCAGGCGCCCCGCCGGGTCAGGGTGCGTCGGGCCGGCAGCGGGATTTCTCAGCTCTCCGGTTCCGGGGAGGAAGGAGGAGGAGTTCGGGGTAAATTGTGTGTATACAAGAAGCTCAGCAAACTGAGAAGATAGATTTTCTTCCTAACCGACGAGCTTTTAAAGCGTGGTGAGACCGAGGAGACGCGTCCCGTCGGTCCCGTCCCACGCCGGCGAGGAGAGGATGACGGTGTCGGCCCCGTGCTCGGGCCCCGGGCGCCACAGCAGGGTCCGTGTAGCCGCGCGCCGAGCAGGAGAGGTGAGGAGAGCGACCCTAGGATGATTCCCTCCTCATCGAAGTTGGGTGCATAATGGGGTCCCTCCTTGTGGGGGCGGGCGAGCCAGGCGGCCACCGCCAGGATGTCAGGGTCGCAACGCGTCCATCCCGCCCCCGCCCCCATCTCCTCTGCCGCCCCCGCCTCCACGTGGCCCGTGGACTCATCTCAGGGTGTGTGCTCCGTTCCAACCCACACACCCCACCCTGCCCCGCGTCGTATGCTTCCATCAAACAGCCTTATTGCCGAGAAGTTCTTTGACAAAGTTTGGGTCGAGTGAACCACTGTGAGAAATGCTTGAAAGGGGTGCAGGTAAATTTTCCATGACAAATATCGTTAAATTGCAATTCCCAACTGTTTTTTTGTCCTTCTATTTTTATTGTAATGCCGCTTTGTCTTGGCTAGGCATTCTTCAATGAGCCAAAATAGTCTGTTCTAATAAGTTTAAACCACTGACCGTGAATTCACAACATTATTTTAAAATAACAAATTATGAAAAATGTTGTAAATTTACGAGGATATTTTGCATGATGAACCAGCACTGTAAATACCAGAGCGAGGATTCTCGCCCTCAGGAGAGCGAGAAATTTTCGCTCACTCTTTGAGAGCGAGGTTTGGTTTTCTCGCTCAATTAGAGTAGTAATCTCAAAAATCTCGCCCTATTTGAGCGAGGATTGGGAAACCTCGCCCTTTTTGAGTGAGGATAAGAGGAAAAATACGATTTCACGAAATCCTGGTAGACAACGGAGTTTCTATAACTATGGTAAAATTATTGTGAGTGTATCATAAGACTGTAAGAAAACGCAGTAGTTTTGTTTAGTTTCCCTTACAGAAAATGTATGTCTATTATATGTTGAAAAGATGTACAGCGATAGACGGATTTTGGTCTATTAGATGACTATAGTAGATGTCTAGTAGATCATCTTGTTGACTGCTATCATTGCATCTATTAGACATCTATGGTAGACATCTATCATAGATCTATCCAACATCTAATAGATGATCTTGCTAGATGTCTATTAAAGATCTATTTTACATCCAATAGAGTTCTGCTCGTAGACATCGTAATTACGATAGTCAAGATAGTGACTAAATAATTATAAATTCGATTTGATAAGGCGGGTTTCAAGCAATGAATACTCTCCGACTGTTAGGCCGTCATCTAAACGCCAGGAAAAAGAGAGAAAAGAAGCTCTCCTTCTGACAGCAAAAAATGGGCGGCGAGGTCACGGCCGGAGCGGAACGTCAACAATACCGTCCCCTCCACCGAGCGCACCGAAGGGGCGAACGGGGCGAACCGGGGCCCTAAACCTAGCGACTTTAACTATTTATTTTAGCTGAACGAAATGTTAGGCAGCCGAAATTAATGTGAAAATAGCAGTTCCAGACCTGCGGAAATCGTTTTGCAAAGTTTCATGGAGGTTCAAAACGTAGGAACAGAAGTGATTCACGAAAATGATACACGTAAATGGACACCATTTCAAGAATTCTGCTCACCAGATTGAAGTCAAACTTACCAAACCGTTTTCTGCAGGTAAAAAAGTACTATTTACGCATTCAGTTCGCCTTGTCAACGTTTCGATAACTTTATACAATGATTTAAAGTCGCGAGGTGGGAGCCTCAGCTCCCGGCCGAGGCGGCCATGGTTGAAAGACGGCCGGCGACACAGCGCACGCGCGTCCACCTCAAACAAACCTTGTTTACACAACGTGCCAACCTAGAAAACATGAAAAGGATCACTAATCCCCCTACGTTACGATTTGAAATTATTATCTTAGGTTGGCAGAAGTGCGCCGCAGTCGACTGTTCGTTCGGTAAAAATGAAGTAGGTTTCGATAGGGCGGTATGGTGGTCACGTGCGAATTTCAGTGGTGTCATCTCTTTCTTGAGCGTTTCACTGAAGCAGAGCTTTGTTTGAACGCAGACTTTAGAGGTTTCTCTTTCGCTCCGTGTTGGCTCGACTCCGCCTAGCCCCACCACGAAAAACTATCCCCTTCTCCTGGTGATTTCAGCTGACAAGTCGAGCATTACCATAGCAACTGAAATTTCAATTCAAATTTACAGAAAATCTGTAGTTTAAATTTCTATTAAACTTTCAGAGTGAGTATACAAGTTTACATACTCTAACTGTAGGTAATATTATAAAAATCGTTGGAGCGGATTTTTTCGGACGTATGTAATCCTTCCCACCTGTATTCCTTCCCACCTCTCTTTTTTAATTCAAGAAAATATTTTTTAAAAAAATGTTTTTTAATAATTTATTTTGTCCCACCCGTAATCCTTCCCACCTACCTTTTTTAATTCAAAAAAATATTTTTTGAAAAAATATTTTTTAATAATTTATTTTGTCCCACCCGTAATCCTTCCCACCTACATTTTTTACCATTAAAAAATATTTTTTTAAAAAATATTTTTTAATTGTATATTTTGTCCCACCTGTCCTAAATTTTTAAACCTTAAAATATATTTAAAAAGTGAATCCGGCATTTAACGTTTTTAACACGTGTCCCACCCCATATCTGTCCCACCTCATCCAAAAGAATATAAAAAAATATTAAAAAAATAAAAAATATTAAAAAATATTAAAAAATATAAAAAAATTAAAAAATATTAAAAAATATTAAAAAATATTTAAAAATATTAAAAAGTAAAAGAAGGCTCTTGTTACAAGCCAAGCGTTGTCACGGCTTGTAACAGTCATGAACCAAAAGAAGACCCGTGAAACCCTGCTTATATGTGCTACATACGAGGAACATGTATGTGTCATACATGAGAGGCATACGATGCACATGGTCCATGTATGTGACAGGCGTTTGCCAAGTGAGCCACGTATGTCTGACATGCGAGTGCAAACATAAAAGTTGTGTTTTCCATGCATGTTAGGCGTGAGCCATGTGTGGTGTCCATCCTTTCGTATGGATGGCTGAACTTCCCACATGTGTGACAGCATAAAACATATGGTGAAATGCAGGGTCAGTGACAACACACATGTTCAACGCACCTAATTAAAATGACATAGTACTCCACGTAAGGTCCATATATGTAACACACATGTAACATATGTATTATACGCATGCAGCTTAAGACTGCGCGTCCACGCACAATACTTATAGGCGTGGCAGGGTGGTGTAGTGGTCAACACACCCGGCCAGTAAGCTTCAGGACGCAGGTTCGGATCTCCACATCAACGGTTCCAAATGTATAAGTTTCCTCATATTAAATGAGATTAAATTGTTCGTGTACATGTATTGAAACAAACTGCTACATCAAAAAGTCTATCATTACAAAATATTTTTGAAGGTAGAGTAGAAAATGCTAGGAAAAATCCGGTGCTCATCGTTTGTCCGACCTTTTTTTGTCCGACCTCTCCGACTTTGTCTCGCCCGTGACACGGAAAAAAATTTTGTCCGACCTCGGTTTGTCCGACCCCTTTTTTTGTCCGACCTGTATTTTGTTTGACCTGTGCACACCGCCACGAGCACACACTGGGAGCGCTAGTGTGCAGCAGCTTCGATGTTGAGAGTCCGTTAATCACGCACACCGTGACGACCGGCGGGTTGCCTACCCTACAGGCGCAACGCCCAGAAAAGCCCCTCCGGCATCCACTGTGAAAAATTGTCGTAGGTTTACGGGGAAATTTTCCAGAAAGTAGAGTTGTAAAATTACGCGATCACTTATCGTAAAATTACAAGCAGTATCCATCGACTTGAAATTCAATTGCAAGCAAGAATGGACTGTCGTAAATTTACAACAGTTTTCTTAAGTCGTAATTTACAAAATAAATCGTAAATCTACGATCACATTTTTCACAGTGTCAGGCAGGGGAAGAGCGTCCCCGAAAACAAACGAGCCACGCCCAACCGGCGCACCTTTGGTTGCCTACCAAAGGGCACTGGTAAGGCGTGGCTCATTTGTTTTCAGTGACGCTTTTCCCCTGCCTGATGCCCGAGGGGCTTTTCCGGGTATTGCGCCTGGAGGGTAGGCAACCCTAAAGGCACCGGTTGGGCGCGGCTCGCTTGTTTTCAGGGACGCTTTCCCCTCCCTGATGCCCGCGGGGCTATTCCAGGAGTTGCACCTGGAGGGTAGGCAACCCCCCGGTCGTCACGGTGTGCGTGATCAATGGACTCTCAACATCTAAGGTGCTGCGCACTAGTGCTCCCAGTGTTTGCTCGTGGCGGTGTGCAGTGCACAGGTCGGATAAAACACAGGTCGGACAGAAAAAGGGGTCGGAGAAACCGAGGTCGGACAAAATTTTTTGCCGTGGCACGGGCGAGACAAAATTGGCCAGGTCGGACAAAAAAGGTCGGACAAACGATATACACCCGAAAAATCAAAGAATTCCCTTTATCCTTAATGCGTGGATATGTGTGAAGTCTGCACGGCACATGTATGACACACACATGTCATTCGCATGGCACATACAAGCCCAAAACGTATGGTGACATACATGTCTGCCACATTCGTAGCACACCTTTTTAGAGTATACGTTTGTCGTAGTTGTCGCGAACCTATCTTTGTATTTATTTCTAGGCACGCTAATCGCACTGGCTAACTGGATATAGCTTTAGGTGCGTACGAAAAAAAAATTCCTGTGTAACCATATGTCCGCCGATCTATAAATAATGCGTCCACCCTCGTGTTTCTTGAACGCCCGTCCTCGTGTTTTATGAAAGTGCGCCTCCGAAATGGAGACACGTGATATTGTTTTCGATTTTGTTCTCGAAGATACTGACAATGCTTTTTTTTTTAAGGCAACGAAGTTGCCTTCTAAGATCAGTCGAAACGTTAGTCAGTTGTTCTACATTGCCCCTATGGGACAAAAAAATCTGGCCCAAGGATTTTGATAAAATTTACAGCACTTACAGAATTGTATATTCTAAATGCAATTTCGAAGTTTTATCAAAATCGCTCTTACAGAAATTTTGGAAATTTGATTTGAAGTTCTGGTTTCTCGACTCGTCAGCGGAGCGAAAGAGAAACCTCCAAAGTCTGCGTTCAAACAAAGCTCTGCTTTAGTTAACTGAGCCAGAAAGAGATGACACCACTGAAATTCGCACGTGACCACCGTACCGCCCTTTCGAAACCTACTTCATTTTTACAAAAACAAGAAAAACAACAACAAAAAAACAATAAACAGACCGCCAACCTCAGAGGTAAAGGCCGGCAACATCATTTTACGTCGTTACTAAATTTAAAACTAGCAAAATATATTTTGGGTTGGTTTGAGTGGACACCAAGGCGACGTTGTTTATAGCTGGCCCGCTCGGCGCCATGTTTGTGTCTTAAATGTGAGGCGGATAAAATTCACGATTTGGGCTCTCACAGAGAGTTTTGACCTAATATTTTTAATTTCTATTTCATTTAATGGTAAGTGTGAGGCAAATGTGAAAGTGGAACCCTTTAATTCTTGGCTGGTGGTTTGATTCAGTGGTTGTCAAGGCGCGTTGTTGACAGCTGGCCCACTGGGCGACATTATGTGCGCCCGATGTCTGGCGAATAAAATTCATGATTTGGCTATCACCAATAGTTCTGGCTTTATATTATTAAATTCTTTTTGACTTTGAGGTAAGTGTTCAAATCAAGGGGGCCGTTTAACGCGTTAGCGTTAGAATTTATTAATTTTATTTCTTGATGATGGCCCCTTATGGCCGCAGCCGATCTTGCCCAAGCGATAAACGTTTACAAGGCGAATTGAATGCGTCAATAGTTGTTGTATACCTGCAGAAAACGTTTTGGTAAGTTTGACTTCAATCTGGTGAGCAGAATTCTTGAAAAGGTGAACATTTACGTGTATCTTTTGGGTAAATCATTTTTGTTTCTTCGTATTGAACCTTCGTGAAACTTTGCAAAACGATTTCTGCAGGTCTGTAAGTGCTATTTTCACATTCATTTCGGCTGTGTAACATTTCATTTAGCTAAACTAAATAGTTTAAGCTGCTCACTGTTAAAAGCTTACGGTGAAACCTGCACCACTGTAAGTTACGGTGCATATTCACCGTAACTTACAGTGAATATACACCGTAACTTACAGTGGTGCAGGCTATTCGCCGTAGCTTACGGTGAAAATGCACCGTAACTTACAGTGGTGCAGGCTGCTCACCGTAGCTTACGGTGCATATTCACTGTAAGTTACGACGAATATGCACCGTAACTTACAGTGGTGCAGGTTTCACTGTAACTTACAGTCAAATTCACCGTAAGCTTTTAACAGTGCTTGGTGCGTTAGTGGCGCCTTGACGAGATTTAAGTCGCGAGGTGGACGCGTGAGCCGTGACCCGCAGATCCATCGGCCTTGTTTTGTTGAGTGCAGGTCCCAGCCTAGAACCACGAAAGGGGTAGGACTGGGCACTCCCACCTCAAACGCGCTCCGCACTGTTAAAAGCTTACGGTGAATTTGACTCTAAGTTACAGTGAAACCTGCACCACTGTAAGTTACGGTGCATATTCGCCGTAACTTACAGTGAATGTGCACTGTAAGCTACGGTGAGCAGCCTGCACCACTGTAAGTTACGGTGCATTTTCACCGTAAGCTACGGCGAATAGCCTGCACCACTGTTAGTTACGGTGTATATTCACTGTAAGTTACGGTGAATATGCACCGTAACTTACAGTGGTGCAGGTTTCACCGTAAGCTTTTAACAGTGCGTTTTGTCGAAGGGGGCGGCGCCTCCCCCAGCCTTCTTCTGTTGAGTGGAGGTCCCAGCCTAGAACCATAGAAGGGAGGACTGCGCTCGGTTCTGTTTATAAGGCGGCGGCGCCTCCTCCAGCCGACTGCGAATAGTGCCAGTTCCGAAGCAGAGGTGAGAAACGGTACCGCCCGGTCCTGAGATCCGGCGCTGTCCGCTCGCCCGAGCAGGCAGACAGACCTGTGTGGCTCTCGGCCGGCTCGCCTAGGCAGCGCAGACGCCACGCAGACGTCGGCAAAGGGACCGGATTAGTACCGGACAGCGCCCCCCTCCTGCCCCCTCCTCCGCCCTCCTCCCTATGCGGGCCCGGCTGGCAATCCGGTCCCAGTCCGGTCAGTACCGGACCGGTACCGGACCGGGCTACTAGACCGGGACCGGGACCGGACCGCATTCGAGCAGTCCCGGATTGTTGGGACCGGGCGGTACCGTTTCTCACCTCTGTTCCGAAGGCGAGCCAAGCCGAATCGGCATTGTCGCAGGTGCTCGCCCGCTCGGCCCCTCGCTGCCCCTCTGCGCGGCCCGCAGGGGAGGAGGACCGGAGGACCGTGACTGGGGGGAAAGACGTGTTGATTCATCTCATGCACAATAGTTCAAAAATTTCTTTTGGAAGAACACGTTAGAACAAAAATGTAAAAGCAGTGTTCTTATATTCGTTGCACTACGCACCCTTACTTCAAAAATCAAGCTAATCGGACAAATTTTACTGAGAGACTAACTTCTAAATCATTTGAGCTAGAGAGCTCACCTTTTGCATTTGATCCGCTATACTAGTGACGCTGATCAAACCGTGAGATAAAACAAATTCAATAATATAATCCAAAAGGCTGGAAATTTTAAAGTCAATATATCTACGCATAAACCATTCGCCCAAGTATTTTGTGAAACTAAAACATTAACGTACTTCGTGCCTATTAGGATTTCGTGAAATCGTATTTTTATTTTTTTTTATTTTTTTGTTTGTTTGTTTGCATGTGTCTGCGAGTGCCGGAGGATCGTCAATGCTTGGGGAAGAGTGTGCAAGCTGTATACATAATCGCTTGCACTGAATGTCCGCTATAACTCCTGCCCTGTTGATCAATCCTCTCTTCCTGACTAGAGTCTGGAAAACTGTCAACTTGCGCAAAAAAGCTTCACCCTTTTTTTAAATTTTTTTTTAAAATAAAATTCTTGCTTTTAACTGCTTTCTTGTTATTAACTGCTTTCTCATGTTGTTCCGAGGGGCGGGCAACTCTTGTATTTCTGTGTACAGTTTGCGTGTTTCTTGTATTTTTAGTAGTATTCTGATGTATTTCTGTGTATTTCGATGTGTTAAGCATTTATTTTCGGGTATTTCTCAGTACAAGTTTTTTTTTCGAGTAGGCCGCCCTTTGTTTATTTCTCCGTCACACTACACAGCTGCTGGAACAAGAGGTAAACAAACATGGTATTTTAGTAGGTAAATCAGTAAGCGGGCATAGGCGCTTTTTAAAGGGGGGCGGGGGGGGTCGCCCCCCCCCCTGTGGCTTCTAGAGGGCCGCCTGAAAGGCAGGCAATTGTGCTACAAAACCCCTGTATGTAGGCGCAACCTGAAGTGCACCGCCCCTGTCGGTCGGACCTTAATACGCCCCTGCTCGCAGCACAGGAAGGTGGGTTTGCCCGTACAAGCCCCTTGTGGACCACAAGTTGTGGTACCTAATAAATGCAGTTCACAGTCACGGTTGACCGGCAATGTTACCTCCTACCCCCAGGTACACGTGTATTGCCCCACCCCACGGCGCGTCAGCTTGGGGGCTGTCCTTCCTTGGGCTGGGCGTGCAGGTATCTATCTGGGCGCGAGAGCCCAGTGAAGGCGTCTAGGCCATTTGTGGTCTCGGCAACCAGAACCAGAACCACGTTTCTTCTCAGCAGTACACAGCCTACCTTGACCGTTAGGGCGTTTAATGCAATGTTGAACACTGAGCTGGAAACGATTGAAAGAGTAGCTACTCTCCGGCACTCCAGTACTTCGTACGCCATGCCCGATTTCTGAGCAGGGGCGTATTAAGGTCCGACCGACAGGGGCGGCGCACTTCAGGTTGCGCCTACATGCAGGGGTTTTGTAGCACAATTGCCTGCCTTTCAGGCGGCCCTCTAGAGGCCACAGGGGGGAGGGGACCCCCCGCCCCCCTTTAATAAGCGCCTATGCCCAAATTACTGATTTACCTACTAAATTACCATGTTCGTTTACCTCTTGTTCCAGCAGCTGTGTAGGGTGACGGAGAAATAAACAAAGGGCGGCCTACTCGAGAAAAAAACTTGTACTGAGAAATACCCGAAAATAAATGCTTAACACATCGAAATACACAGAAATACATCAAAATACATACTAAAAATACAAGAAACACGCAAATTGTACACAGAAATACAAGACAACTGACTAACGTTTCGACTGATCTTAGAAGGCAACTTCGTTACCTAAAAAAGAAAGCATTGTCAGTATCTTCGAGAAAACAAAAAACCGGAAACAATATCACGTGTCTCCATTTCGGAGGCGCACTTTCATAAAACACGAGGACGGGCGTTCAAGAAACACGAGGGCGGACGCATTATTTATAGATCGGCAGACATTTGGCTTTACAGGCGTTTTTTTTTCGCACGCACCTAAAGCTATATCCAGTTAGCCAGTTAGATTGGCACGCCTAGAAATAAATACAAAGATAGGTTCGCGACAATTCCCACCCCCGCCTGCAAAACGAGGGATAGATACACCTGCTCAGCACCCGTGCAAAGCTGGTGGCCTGCCCGAGGGATCAATGTGGGTTCCACTTTGCCTTGTGTCATTTCATTTATTTTTTTTTGATGGGGGGTCAGGGGTTGAGAGTGGATGTTCCTCGAGGCAGAACGAAAACGCGCCGCCTGCCATCCAGTATTGTGAAAGATGTGTACACTGTAAATGGGTTTAAATTTTGGCGTCCTATGACGCCACCGACTAAAAGATGCCAAACTTTGGCGTCATTAGTCATTAGACGCCAGATTTTGGCGTTCTTTTACTAGACGCCGACCCATTTGCAGTGTACTTGTGACTATTAGAATTTATGTAAAAGTGTTTGTTGAACAAATTTCTAGTCGAATGATGCAGTAGCTAAGACAGGGCCCTCTAAATCCCCGTGAAACTCTAAAATGGTGTGTTACAAATGTGGCAGACATGTTTGTCACCATACGTTTTGGGCTTGTATGTGCCATGCGAATGACATGTGTGTGTCATACATGTGCCGTGCAGACTTCACACATATCCACACATATTTGTTGTTGTTTTTTTTGTTTTTGTAAAAATGAAGTAGGTTTCGAAAGGGCGGTACGGTGGTCACGTGCGAATTTCAGTGGTGTCATCTCTTTCTGGCTCAGTTAACTAAAGCAGAGCTTTGTTTGAACGCAGACTTTGGAGGTTTCTCTTTCGCTCCGCTGACGAGTCGAGAAACCAGAACTTCAAATCAAATTTCCAAAATTTCTGTAAGAGCGATTTTGATAAAACTTCGAAATTGCATTTAGAATATACAATTCTTTAAGTGCTGTAAATTTTATCAAAATCCTTGGGCCAGATTTTTTTGTCCCATAGGGGCAATGTAGAACAACTGACTAACGTTTCGACTGATCTTAGAAGGCAACTTCGTTGCCTTAAAAAAAAAAGCATTGTCAGTATCTTCGAGAACAAAATCGAAAACAATATCACGTGTCTCCATTTCGGAGGCGCACTTTCATAAAACACGAGGACGGGCGTTCAAGAAACACGAGGGTGGACGCATTATTTATAGATCGGCGGACATATGGTTACACAGGAATTTTTTTTTCGTACGCACCTAAAGCTATATCCAGTTAGCCAGTGCGATTAGCGTGCCTAGAAATAAATACAAAGATAGGTTCGCGACAACTACGACAAACGTATACTCTAAAAAGGTGTGCTACGAATGTGGCAGACATGTATGTCACCATACGTTTTGGGCTTGTATGTGCCATGCGAATGACATGTGTGTGTCATACATGTGCCGTGCAGACTTCACACATATCCACGCATTAAGGATAAAGGGAATTCTTTGATTTTTCCTAGCATTTTCTACTCTACCTTCAAAAATATTTTGTAATGATAGACTTTTTGATGTAGCAGTTTGTTTCAATACATGTACACGAACAATTTAATCTCATTTAATATGAGGAAACTTATACATTTGGAACCGTTGATGTGGAGATCCGAACCTGCGTCCTGAAGCTTACTGGCCGGGTGTGTTGACCACTACACCACCCTGCCACGCCTATAAGTATTGTGCGTGGACGCGCAGTCTTAAGCTGCATGCGTATAATACATATGTTACATGTGTGTTACATATATGGACCTTACGTGGAGTACTATGTCATTTTAATTAGGTGCGTTGAACATGTGTGTTGTCACTGACCCTGCATTTCACCATATGTTTTATGCTGTCACACATGTGGGAAGTTCAGCCATCCATACGAAAGGATGGACACCACACATGGCTCACGCCTAACATGCATGGAAAACACAACTTTTATGTTTGCACTCGCATGTCAGACATACGTGGCTCACTTGGCAAACGCCTGTCACATACATGGACCATGTGCATCGTATGCCTCTCATGTATGACACATACATGTTCCTCGTATGTAGCACATATAAGCAGGGTTTCACGGGTCTTCTTTTGGTTCATGACTGTTACAAGCCGTGACAACGCTTGGCTTGTAACGGGGTGATATACTTTCCCCTACCAAAATCTCTCCTACCGAAGAAATATTAAAAATAGAATTAAAAAAGAAAAAAAATAATAATAAATAAATTTCAGCGAGAATAAATAATTATAAATTAATTATAAAATAAAAATAAATGGAATCGAAAATCATTAAAAAACAATTTAAAAAGATAAAAAAATAATTAAGTGAGTTAAAATATTTAAATATATATTTATTTTTTTTACAAAAATTCTATTTAAAATAATTTGTTGGAAAACAGAGAAATGTCGTCTGTTTTTTTTTCTCTCTCTCTTCCCGTCCATGTTGCGGCCTTTCCCGGAGGCGACAACTTCCCACGCCACTGCTGCTCCTCCCTTCCGTTTCGTTTCTCATCCCATCACCAAGAGGGCTGCCACGCCAGACGCAGCCTCCTCCCCCCGCACCATGCATACAGCCCCCCCTCCCAGGAGCGTATTAAGGTCCGACCGACAGGGGGGGCGGTGCCCTTCAGGTTGCCTACATACAGGGGTTTTGTAGCACAATTTGCCTACCTTTCAGGCGGCTGTCTAGAGGCCACAGCGATCGCCTCCCCCGCGTCTCCCCCCTAATACGCGCCTGCCCACCCCCCCCCCACCCCCACCCGGCTGGATACAGGCCGCCGGGAAAGCTCGCGGTCCGCGCGTCCTGCCGCGCAGGAATCTCGCGTACCGCGGATCCTCTGTGGGTCCGTCGCGGAGTGCGAGCAACCCACGAGAGGATCCGCGGACCTCGACCTTCTCCCGGAGCGTGTAAAGTTAAGTACGCGTGAGCGTTCACGTGAGGTGAGCGCTCACGTGAGAACTGTGCGGGGCCTTACACTTAACAAACTTGACAACATTTTTGAAGAATTACAATCTCCGTACTCTCCCCTTTCCAAAAATGTATGGGTTTCTGAATTTTCAGGTCATTCGGCTTAGTATAAGTGACGCACGCATGAGTGCTCACGTGAGATGAGCGTGGGAGTGCCAAGGAGATACACACTATTCTAAGAGAAATGACCTGAAAATAGACATACACGTACATTTTTGGAAAGGTAAGAGTACAGAGATTGAAAGTTTTCGAAAACATTTGCAATTTCGCTTTGTATTAGGCCCCGCACAGTTCTCACGTGAGCGCTCACCTCACGTGAACGCTCACTCGTGCTTTGCTATATTCAATTAAGAAATGTTCGTCTCCATGCTCAGCGCAGCGCGCGCTCACGCGGGCGTGAGGTGGGCAAGCGGGGGAGCGGGGAGCAGGGTGAGGAGCGGCGCGACGCTCAGCTTCCCCTCCCCGCTCCCTGCCCCTCGCCCGCCTCAGGCCCGCGTGAGCACGCGCTGCGCTGAGCGTGGAAACGAACATTTCTTAATTGAATATAGCAAAGCACGAGTGAGCGTTCACGTGAGGTGAGCGCTCACGTGAGAACTGTGCGGGGCCTAATACAAAGCGAAATTGCAAATGTTTTCGAAAACTTTCAATCTCTGTACTCTTACCTTTCCAAAAATGTACGTGTATGTCTATTTTCAGGTCATTTCTCTTAGAATAGTGTGTATCTCCTTGGCACTCCCACGCTCATCTCACGTGAGCACTCATGCGTGCGTCACTTATACTAAGCCGAATGACCTGAAAATTCAGAAACCCATACATTTTTGGAAAGGGGAGAGTACGGAGATTGTAATTCTTCAAAAATGTTGTCAAGTTTGTTAAGTGTAAGGCCCCGCACAGTTCTCACGTGAGCGCTCACCTCACGTGAACGCTCACGCGTACTTAACTTTACACGCTCCGGGAGAAGGTCGAGGTCCGCGGATCCTCTCGTGGGTTGCTCGCAGTCCGCGACGGACCCACAGAGGATCTGCGGTACGCGAGATTCCTGCGCGGCAGGACGCGCGGACCGCGAGCTTTCCCGGCGGCCTGTATCCAGCCGGGTGGGGGGGGAGGGGGCAGGCGCGTATTAGCGGGGGAGGCGATCGCCCCCCCCCCTGTGGCCTCTAGACAGCCGCCTGAAAGGTAGGCAAATTGTGCTACAAAACCCCTGTATGTAGGCAACCTGAAGGGCACCGCCCCCCCTGTCGGTCGGACCTTAATACGCTCCTGGGAGGGGGGGCTGTATGCATGGTGCGGGGGGAGGAGGCTGCGTCTGGCGTGGCTTGGGCTTGGGAACGCCGCACCGTCTCGGGCGTGGCTAGGAGGGAATGCCAAAACGTTAAACTTGTTACTCACGTGCACACGGTTATAACAATGTCTGATTATTTGAGGAAAAAGGGAAAACTTTGAGGACCTTGAATACTTTGAGGAAAACTCATTACATTTTGAGGAAGTCTCCTCAAAATTTGTGGAGATTTCCCTAATTTTTTGAAGAGTCTTCCTTAAAATCTGAGGGGTTTCCCCCCAATTACGGAAGTTCCTCAAATTTTTCCCTTTTTCCTCAAAAAAAATAGACATTATTTTTACCGTGTAGTCGGCTGCTCGTACAAGTTGCAATCGTATACTACACTACACACGGCATGACTGCCGGTTGCTCTTCCACTGCACACATCGCTAGCACTAAATACTGCGCGTGAATTACACTAACACTGCATAAATTACTTGCACTGATCCCTCCCTGGACACTGCACTGACACTGCACTCTGACTCTGATATTGCACTAAGGTGACACATGGCTGCAAGCCGCTCCGCTCTGACGCCGTAGACCCTCGCCGCCCGGCACCGTAAAATCTCCGGCTCGGCCTGGCGGGCGACGAGGCCACAGTAAAAAAAGTTTCTTGAATTTCAAGACTCAGTCTTAGATCCCATTGACGTTCTCCATAAGAACCAAGACCTGATCTTGAAATTCAAGAAACTTTTTTTACCGTCGCCCCAAACACCGCCCGGCCCCACAGCTGCTCACTCTGCTGCCACGGCTGCCACTTGAGAGGGGACGCTACAACGCTCCGGCGAGGAAATCACACAAAATCACTGATATCTTCCGCACCGCGACACTGATCATACTGAAACTTCACACACGCACTTGCGTCCACAATGCGCATCTGTAGGTACCACACATTATCGGGAAAACTGCGTTTGAACCACCAAAACGTCTAAACTGCTCTTGTGGTGCTGGACTTAAGTAGATAAGTATCAAGACAGCTACGGTCATACTTCTTCCCGAGGGAAGAGCATGGTCATCGATTACCTATGATTACAAAAAGATGTACGTTAACTTCTTCAAGCAACTTTCAAATTCCTGCTGTCATTTCCACCTTGTTTTCAAAGGAGTAACACCAAACGACTTGTGCGTGCAACAAGCTCCTATCATTTTCGGCTGCTCCCAACAACATCCTATCATTTTCGCCTGCTCCCAACAACATCCTATCATTTTCGCCTGCTCCCAACAACATCCTATTTGTTTTGGTGCCCTCCTAAACTATCCTAAGCAGCATTTTCGGGTATTTTCCGTTTAAAATGGTATCTTATAGTACTCGTCGAGACGCTTCTCTTTTGTTTAAATCATTTCTGCGTTAAAAATCGCGAAATTGGCGTAATTTGACAAATAGTAAGTATCCTATGTGCAAAGAGGCCTGGTGTGAGCCGTGCAACTTGAACCTATCTGGAAGTACGATCGTGCCGAGTCCTGCAACAACAGCCTATGTGCATCTTGCCTCTCCCCGCGCATGCGCGTTGAGCACAACCACTCGAGCTGCAGCGCGCAGCGCAGCCTGCGGCGTGTTGATGAGGCAGAAAGGAAAGCAAGTTCTGTAAGGTCGAGAGCTAATAAATGTTGATCTCCAAAGTATTACGAAATGTCTTCCAGTAGATCTGCCCGACTGGTGGCCCTCGCCCAGTCGAAAGCAAAAGGTGAGTAATTTTAATGGATACAAAGTATTTTAACTTATGTTTTGAGCGTGGTAGAAACATGCCTCAGACTAGCGTTTATTTCGTTCTGTTTGGGATCTCTTTCTCAATTCCACGTGGCTTTTGCAGTTTTCTCAAAAAACGCTTATTTGACGATTTTTTATCGATTTCTGGTGATAAAGCGCGATTTTCGAGCAAATATTTTTTTTACGTTTGCAAAGTGCGCGGGAGGGCAAGCGGACAGGCAGACGGACGCGCGCAAAGGCGAAAATGCGATCACCGCACGACATTCTGCGAAATTTCGTGTTCCCAACTGTTTCCACGTGACCCGGCCCCTAACCGCTCCCCCCTGTGGCCGGGCGTGGCTTTTCTCGACAACAACAAAAAAAAAAAACCGGCCACGTGGTTTGTGCACAGCCCCTAATGCGTCACTTTACCTTTTGAGGCAGCAGAATTGCAGAATAGACGCGCCGAACTCCATCTCATTTAATGTACATCGAACGAGGCCACGCATCACCACAAACTTTACACTCAGAGGTTCATCAATGTGTGGGCAAAATTATGCGACACTTGTCCGACTTATAAGTAATCACTGCGAATTGTCATTTAGATTCAAACATTCAAATTCGAATATCTCAGAACTTGCTAAAAGCTAGATAGGATGTTGTTGGGAGCAGGCGAAAACGATAGGATGTTGTTGGGAGCAGCCGAAAATGATAGGATGTTGTTGGGAGCAGGCGAAAATGATAGGATGTTGTTGGGAGCAGCCGAAAAAGATAGGAGCTTGTTGCACGCACACGTCGCAAAGCACTGGTAAAAATTAAATAAGAAAAAAAAAATCACAAATAGGAATGTATGCAATCTGATTAATCTGATTACCGGTAATTTCCAGAGAAAGTGTAATCATGACTATCAGAGTTATAGACCGTGGCGATTTCGAAACAATCATTACATTTCACTGACAGATGAAATCAAGCACGCAATTTCAACTGGCGTCAATCATACTCAGTTTCAATCAATAGGGATAGTTCCGAGTTTCTGACGAATTGCCCTTGACATCCCACAGGTATCAGAAACGAAGAGGTGAGACAAAGGCGGGTGGCATTTGGTGTGTATCATGGGTGATTTTGGGAGAAGAAGGGGGGAGGGGGGCCGATTGGAGGAAGTGTGACCCTTCCCCTGCTGTCACTTTCCCCCTCACCTCCTCATATGATCTAAGAATGGAACCCAAATTTTCGGTGCTGCAATTCGTCGAAATTACATTAAAATTTTGAAGTTTTCCCCCAGAATGTAGGCAACACACGAAACACCCCCTCCCTTTCCCGCCACTTTCGACTACCCCTTCGCGTTTACTGAGCGAGCAAGGGGTCCATCACTCGGTTCAAGACCTTTACACACGATTACCGATTACCAGTACTGATCACCAAGTGTTTAGGATAAAAATTTTCGAAATGTACAAAAGCAGCTTGGCAAACGGGGTGTGATGGACCCCTCGGTACTGAGGCAGGACTTCAGAAATACCCCACGCCCTCATGGTCACTAGGAGATAGCCTCGCGGCAGCCCTCTTGGTGATGGGATGAGAAACGAAACGGAAGGGAGGAGCAGCAGTGGCGTGGGAAGTTGTCGCCTCCGGGAAAGGCCGCAACATGGACGGGAAGAGAGAGAGAAAAAAAAAAACAGACGACATTTCTCTGTTTTCCAACAAATTATTTTAAATAGAATTTTTGTAAAAAAAAATAATATATATTTAAATATTTTAACTCACTTAATTATTTTTTTATCTTTTTAAATTGTTTTTTAATGATTTTCGATTCCATTTATTTTTTATTTTATAATTAATTTATAATTATTTATTCTCGCTGAAATTTATTTATTATTATTTTTTTCTTTTTTAATTCTATTTTTAATATTTCTTCGGTAGGAGAGATTTTGGTAGGGGAAAGTATGCGACCCCCTTGTAACAAGAGCCTTCTTTTACTTTTTAATATTTTTAAATATTTTTTAATATTTTTTAATATTTTTTAATTTTTTTATATTTTTTAATATTTTTTAATATTTTTTATTTTTTTAATATTTTTTTATATTCTTTTGGATGAGGTGGGACAGATATGGGGTGGGACACGTGTAAAAAACGTTAAATGCCGGATTCACTTTTTAAATATTTTTTAAGGTTTAAAAATTTAGGACAGGTGGGACAAAATATACAATTAAAAAATATTTTTTTAAAAAATATTTTTTAATGGTAAAAAATGTAGGTGGGAAGGATTACGGGTGGGACAAAATAAATTATTAAAAAATATTTTTTCAAAAAATATTTTTTTGAATTAAAAAAGGTAGGTGGGAAGGATTACGGGTGGGACAAAATAAATTATTAAAAAACATTTTTTTAAAAAATATTTTCTTGAATTAAAAAAGAGAGGTGGGAAGGATTACAGGTGGGACAGACTACGCCCACCGATTTTTTCCTCCCGTAAGGGGCCATATAAAACAATTGACAGACGTTTCAAAGCGATTTTAGAAGGCAACTCCGTTGCCTAAAAATCTTACTCCTTTTTGATGAGATATTTCACCCTTGCATTTGCAGTGTGTTTGCAGCTCCCATCTCTCTCTCTCTCTCTCTCTCTCTCTCTCTCTCTCTCTCTCTCTCTCTCTCTCTCTCTCTCTCTCTCTCTCTCTCTCTCCCCCCCCTTTTCTATTATGTCCTAGGCGCCCTCACCAGAATTGCTTCGCCTGCGGAAACAAAAGCCGCTCGGCGGGCAGTATCAATAATAATCGAAATCTTTATCGACCGTCAGGCAGTCTATTGCAAAGAAACTCTGCTTGTCGTGCAGGTGGATGCGGTGCCCGCGCCCAGCAGCAGCAGCCCCGCGCGCGCCCCGAGCCTCAGTGACGTGTCCAACGGCCTCGGCGCCATCGTGGGCCCCACGGTGGAGGTGGCGTACGACGCGTTCTACAGCCCGCTGCTGCAGCGCATGGACGGCGTGTTCGTGCAGCTGGGCTTCAACGAGGAGGCGTGCCGCGAGCGCCTCGTCTGCTCCATGTACAAGAACCCCGCGCGCTTCGCGCCGCACTCCAACCTCATCTCGGCAGAGCTCAGCAGGTAAGCGACATACGGAGTCATACATACATCCAGGGCGGATTCTTTTGCGGAGAAAGCAAAAGTATTTTCTGCATCTCGAAATATTAGTATTTTTTCCCAGAAATAAAAATCAAAGGTAATTTATGCTTAGTTAAAGAGAACAAAAGTGCTCAGGCATAAAAGAAAATTTTAGAAAATTTAAGAAATTTTGTAAAACTTTGAAGCATCGAGTGAATGAACTCCTTTCCTTTCATTCCAACCACTGCTGCTACTTTAAAAGAGCTACAAAGAAATGGTTGTTTTCAATCAAACAAATTTTCCTTGACTCAAAGTAGAAGTCTGAAAGATTGTTTTAAAGAAACGATTCTCTACGAGAGCCACTCACTATACCTCCGTGTAAACAACGCCAAGTAGCCGTCGCGCCACGCCGCCTTGTGTCGTGGAGCGAACGGCCCGGGTGGGGGTGGGGTGGGTGGGGGGGGGGGGGGCAGCGGCCTATAGGTTATGGTTATATAGGAAACAGTTTGACATGTTGTGTTGACGCAGCGGCAGGGGGCCCTCCCTCCTTCCCTCCGGCGGAAGTGGACAGAATCCTCCTTGCTTGTATTTATCCCAACGTGATTCGAGCAAACAGCGCTCCTCGTGCCCCAATGCCACCGAGCGAGTGCGAAAGGGGGTGGGGGGGGGGAGGCGCCTATGGAATCTTGCCGTCGCGGCCTCGCCTGAGGTGGAGGGCGCAACCCCTCCCCTCCCTCCCCTCCTCACAAGCCCTACGCGGCCCGCCAAGTAGAAGGCCACGGCGAGGCCTTGTTTCGTCCAGAAACTCGCGCGTACATTCTTCTCAAACAACCCCCGGGGCTGCGGCCGCCGCGCCCCTCGCCCCTGAGGAAGAGAAGAGAAGAGAGCCCTTCGCGAGGAAACCGCGACTGCAATAAGTACGCCGCGCTGTGGAGTGTGCGGGGCGAAGGGGACGGGGGCGAGCGAGCACCCCAAAACAAACCTACAGCTTAAGGCGGAGATCGCTGTCCTTGTCGCACCCATGGCGGCACCCTTTGTTGGGGATGGCAAGGTCCCCATGCGTGCGACAAGAACGGAGGCACGAGAGCGATCTTCGGAATCAGTTGGCTGAGCAGCGCACGAGGGAAAGTCCCTGCGCTGCGCAGCCCGGCCGCACCCACGCACCGTGCGGTGCGGACCAGACGAGGATCCGTTGGATCTCTGACCGACAGAGGGGGGGGGGGGGGCGTGCAATTCACAGAGAGAGTGCTCAGTAATTCGGAAGAAAAAGGGGCAGCCCAAACATTCGAACTCGCACCCGCGCTTTCAAAGGCATTGAAGATTCAATTACTTTACAGAAGCATCACATGCTCTATCTAACTAAAGGCGCCCTATTTATTTTTTCCAAATACACCCACGGAAAAGTGTGATTTTTTTCTGCAGGGGGTAAGGACACGCCAAAAGGTAGACAAAAATATTATTTAGCATAGAGACTAAACTTCATCGCGCGCAGTAGGGGCAAAGCAAACAAAAGAAACATGATTTAGTACGGTACAGTGTGGTGCGGGAGAGCCGAGACCCGCCACCGCCACACCTAGTACGAGCACGACTATGCCACAACGCGTCAACGCGTCCTCCCTCCACACGCTTGAGGAGGAGACGTCTTCTTTTTCCAGAGCTGCTCGCTGCTCGCGCGCCCCGCCTCACCGTAAGCTGAACGCACAACGCCTTACCTCGCGTCGCCCCCCGCGCCCCCCCAGGCCTCAATGCCGCACCGCCAAAATCACACGCCGGATAAAGTCCCCCTCCCTCCCCACCTTTATCCACCGTGTCACGCCCGAGACAGGATGGAGCAGAGCAGCAGAGCTCCTGCTCAAGCAGGCGAGCCGGGCCGGGACGGGACGGGGCGCGCCCGGCCGCGCACGTGACTCCATCCTGCGGCGTGGCGTGGCGTGGCGGGGCGGGGCGGGGCGTGGCGGGGCGGGGCGGGGCGTGGCGGGGCGTGGCGGGGCAGGGCGACGCCGCGGGCCGAGATGGGGGCGGTAGTGCCGCGGGGCGGGGCGGGGCGGGGCAGGGCAGTCCCGAAACGTTTATTGATATCGATCGAGAGGAAAAAGAGAATCCCGACACCAAGAAAAAGAGCCCCCCATAAACATCTTTACGCAGACAATTTCTACCGAATCCGCCCGCAGCAGCGACGCGGCGGCGGCCGGGCCCGGTGGCGCCTGCCTGCCTGCCTCCAGCAGCGTGGGAATGCTAGCGTGCGTCGGCTGCGGGGAAGTGCCGCGCCGCCGCGCCCCGAGCACGGGCGGGGCGGGGTGGGGGAGGGTCGATGTGCGCCGCTCACTCGCTACTCGCCGCTACTCTTGTTTTCCCGCCGAGCGACGAGGCGACCAGCTGACAGCGCAGCTCTTTCGATTTTCCACCCCATAGTCCAGAGCCAGCCCCATGGACGGCTGCCCCGCTCGGGCCCGACCCCGACCCCGCCAGGCCCGCCCAGGGCCACAGCAATACACTGCCAAGGAATGTATCCGCACCGTAAAACTACTTGCATTTGGAGACTGTGTATACGAGTGAGGCGCTGAAGCCAGAGTTCTCAAACGGGCGGGTCAGGGGAACCGGGACGCGTCTGAAATCGTTGGCGCGAGTGAGATGCTGTAACCGAATCGTATCTCCCCCTCGCTCTACCTGCGCATTCGGACGCGTTCCGGATCCTCGGACCCACCTGTTTGAGAACTCTGGCTGAAGCGCGCGTGACTCGGCGCCCGGATCTGATGATTCGAAGCCGACGCGGCGGGGCTCGGCAGCAGAGCACCTTAGCTGGAAATGGTACTACTTGTCGTTCCTCGAGTCGGCTTTCAATTCCCTTTCTAACAACGACGTGTATATATTCACGTGGGCCGGCGGGCGCGGAGAGGAGGCAGGGCGGGTACGGCTGATGCTACTCGCACCTGACGGTCCACTCAGGTCGGGCAAAGTGCCGCGTCATGGTCGATAACCCGGCGGCGCGCTCGGGCAGCGCCGGCAGCACCCGCTCCCGACCAGACAGCCCCCTCCCGCCCCAACGCACAGCTGGTGCTGAGCGGGGGCTGAGCGTGGTGCTGAGCGGGTGCTGAGCAACTGAACGGGGGCTGAGCGGGGGCTGAGCGGGCACTGTAAAATGCTTGCAAACTAAATTCTTTGCAACGTTGCGAAGAAATTTTAATATTCGTATTACGAAGAATTTGTTCGTGTTGCAAAGAACTTCTTTGCAAGCTACTAGAATTCTTACAAACTATTTGTTTGTATTGCAAAGAAATAGTTCGTAAGCTTACGAAAAAGTAGTTCGTAATCCAATGCTTAAACATTCTTTGCAACTTACAAAGAAAATAGTTTGCAATACGAACCAATTCTTTGCAAGCATTTTACAGTGGGGGCTGAGCGGTGCTGAAATAAGATATTGAGTGGTTAGACGCCGGGCACTGAACGGGGACTTAGTCGGAACAGGACACGGACTCAAAACAGCAGAGTATTATATATTATTCAAAGAAAAAATACATTTGACGTGTAAATTTTGCACATGACATTGAGCACGAGCACTGCATTGTGCCGCCCTCTGAAAATATAGATACAGTAAGAAGTATTATCGTGGTTGGAAGTTATACTGAATCCCTCGCGGCCCGCTTCCCCCCGCGGGCGAGGCCGCAAAGGCGGCTTACAGGCTTTACTCCCCGCCCGCTCCATTCACGAGCTGCTTCAGTTCCTTTCGGAGGCAGGGCATATCCTTTTTGCTTGTCCGCGGAACAATCAGAAACAATAATCGGGAAATAATGAGCGCGTATTATTCAGTGTGAGAGGCGGTGAGAGGTTTCGAACCAGCTCCCAGGCTTTGGGCTGCTCCGGGATCCGGGCGGGTGCTGCGGGATCCACAGCGACCCATCGAACTGTGCGAACACAGTATGATGACCGCTGCAGCTGACGGAGGATTCCCGGAGCGGCCCGCTCGCCTGGCCCGCCCCGATTAGAACGGCTACTGCTCGCAGCTGTCGCCTCCCGGAACACTCCGGTGTGTGGCGTGGCGGGGCGGGGCGGGGCGGGGCGGGTCTGACCTCGATCAGGATCCGGTGAGTGGCTGGGGCATGACACGTCGCGTCCCTGCGGTCCTCCTTTGGGTCCTGCGGGGGCTACCCCCGCCCCGCCTCGCCCCGCCCCGCACCGGCCCACCGGCACCTGGACCTATGGAGGTCTTCGTTTGTAAACCGTGTAGCGCGCAAAGTGCCCCTAGTGTTACAAAACAGGCGCTAATCGAGGGGGAACTGCTCTAAAATTTTTGTACACCTCAAAATTCAGGAAACTTAGAAAAAAAAGAAAAGAAAAACAGAAAAATTTAGAAAAAACTACAATAATTGGGGTAACATTTCCGTTAACATTTCACGCATTTCACGAAAATTCACAAAATGTGTACACCAAAATTCAGAGTTGTTTCCCCCTCGGCGCTAATGCAGCCTCCGGGAAACACTGGACTCACATCCGCAAAACAGGTGGAGCTTTTTTTTCCCTTGCAAAATTGGAATGAACTGTGTATATTGGATTCATAATGTACGATATCGAGTGAACGCGCCGGCGGTGCGAGCCTGGGCCTGGGCCGGGCGGGGTCGGGCAGGTTCATACCCACAGGCTGAAATTTAACGAGTCTCCGACGGGGCCAACACACGAGAAAAGGTCGTGAAAAAACAAGCGAGCGGGTGGCAAGCTATCGAGCGTGATCCAGGGCTGCTGTCCGAATGAAGTGGTGACATTTAAGATGGGAGAGGAGGGCTGTTAAAGGGGCAGGGCTCGGGCTGGAGTTGGGGAGGGTGGGATGGGGGAGGGGGAGACAGAGGCGGCGGCTGACCTGTTGCCGGAAGGGGTTGAACTGAAAGAGTCGTCAGGGGGCCGTCCGGGGTGGCCGGGTCGGGCATATGGCCCGAGGAGCGATAAGACAAAGCGAACTGCTTCCGCGTTCATACCGGGGGGGTAGACAGTAGACATAGTCAGTCAATGTGGGAGGTAGTTGGCCGCCTGCCCTGAGCGCGTGATGTACAGCGGGGTCTGCCTATAGACTGGGGCTTGCTCTGACGCCGTGAACCGCAGTGTCGAATTTTCTGTTGGTTTTTCTCGGAAAAGTACGGACGGACTAGTACGGACTACATTCGTATTCTAGTTTTTTCTGTACGTTTGAACGGAAAAGTGCAGAGATTTCACGTACATACATACGGACACTTGAAATTAAAAACTTTGGTCAAGAATTGTAAAGCGTATCGGCGGCAGCCTACAATGTGAGGAAATCTCAGTACCTTTCCGTACAAAGGTACGCAGAAAAAGCACGGTGGCTCCGGATGATTAATTGACCAGACTTTCCCCGCGTTTCTTCCCGTACACTTTTTTGAACAGTGCCTAACCGGGTAGGCCAGCCGTCGAGCTCGCGAGTGCGGCGGGTCTGCCTATCCCCCGGCCCGCGGGCGCTCAACGTTTGATGGGAGCACTGCACTGCTCGACCGCAATAGAAACAAAGCGACAGCGCAGTCACTGATTGCGGTGGATGTCGGCCTTGTTATTTACTCGGGCAATAAAAATCTCTTTATGATCGTGCCGATGGTTGGGCTACAAATGTCGAGACAACAGCCAGAGCAGCTGGGCTCGAGGGTGCGCGGTGTGGGCGGACAGGGGGGGGGGGCGCACCTGATCGTGGAGCGATAAAGCCATCATACATCGGGACGCAGCGCGGGGAGGGTGGGGGTGAGAGAGGAGGATGGATTAAACTAAACTGCGGGCGGGACACACAACCGACAAACACGTTCAATATGGCCTTTATTATTATTTTTCAGAGACCCGAGCGAACTGCAGAAGCCGTCTTCGCTCAACTCGGCCGTGGTGAGGTTCTACCGCTACGTGCAGGCGGCCCGGGACGGGCAGAACTCCAAGGACTGCCTGCTGCTGTACCCGGCGTGCACCGTCAACACTGAGCTCTGAGGGAGCTCCAGGAGGCGAGGTGGGCAAGGGACGGGAGGGGAGGGGAGGGGAGGGACTTCCCAAGCAGCGTGACACCACGCCTCTATAGTTTCTACGAACGTTTCGACAGTTGTTGTCTTTCCCTAGCCAGTTCAGAGTTCGTCAGCAACCTATTACCGTACGACTGCCCACGGACTTTGGACTGGGACAAAAATAATAGAGACGTCAGATGTTGTTTTTTCCGTTTTTTTACGGGTTTGCCAACACTGTGTCAACGTTCGGGGCAAGCAACTTGTGCTTCTTGGGATCGCAATTCATCTAGTGTTGTTTTCCATTAACAACCAGGAAATCCTAGTAGTATTTGCATTTCTTTTTCTAAAGAGTGGGGTCAAGCGTTCTGATAAGAATATAAATTCGATGGGGTCTGAAAAAATAAGGTGTCTTGTTAATGGTTATGACTCAGGAAATAAAACCTTGAAAAATATAATTTGATGATGAAATGTACACAAATAAAAATAGGTAAATTAGATAAAAATGATTTCAAACACGAATGTTTTTGAGCCAGTAAGTCTGTGTGAACATAAACACATTTTTTTTCTTTATGAAAAACATATTTAGGTTTATCTCATTTTTTCGCTCAGGTAGTCAACTTAGTAGTTATTTAATTGTTAATGTAGAAAGCAATTTATATTATAGGAAGACATGCCTTTTTTCAGTCTGAAGGCATAGTTCTGGTATCAAGTCATATTGTTATGTATAATACCAATACACATTGTGAATATTTTAATGTTTCAATTTAAAATTTGCACAGTTAAACGCTAATGAGACAACCACAATGAAGCTACGGAGATAATTGTACAACGTCTCTTTTCCATTACTAAATGTGAAGTGAGGTAATAAATTTGTGAAAACAAAAAATCAATTATCATGTAAAAGCATCAGTAATGGTAGAGGGGCTGCTTCAAATTTGTGTTTTGACCTATGTTTATTGTGTCTATTGAATTGTCACGTTAAGACGAGGCATGTGTGTATGTGGTGGCCATAATTTTGTTATTTGTTTTGTGTTCTTCTATTTTTATTTATTTATTTATTAATTTTTTTCTAGAAAATTGTGAGTGAATGGAAGTGTGTATGTATTTATTGTGGATGAATAAAGAGTATCTTTTTCTTGAGGAATAATTGTCTTACATTCAAATGACAACTACTTTAGCGTTGCTCGAGATATTACAGGTTATCGTCTCTATAGTCACAATTTGATTTGTCGTGGCCAAGATAACAGCTTGTTATTTGCGTCGCCGCATACATTAGAAACAGCGTACAAGTAATTCAAAAGAAATTTGTGCGCCAACATGAGACGCACGAGACGTTCATTGTAATTTCTTTTCCTTCTGAAATAAGACATATTCAAGTACTTTAACAAGTTACATCCCTGAGGACAAACTTACACCAACCATTTCCTCACGAAAATGTTTCCAAGTTCAGCCTGCGCCAACTCAGAATCTGTCCATCCCCACTTTGGTTTACAAAACCCAGATTCCTCTAAAAATACCGCGTCGATTCCACCCCTATTTGGACAGCACAGCGCGGTAGCGAGCGGCAGCACGGCCCCGGCCCGGCCCGGCCCCGGCCCGGCCCGGCCCGGCCCATCACCACTGTACCTGCCCAGTCCTGCCCGGCGGCGAGGCAGGGCGGTGGGCCCTGGCCCGGACCTGTAGCGCGGCTCGTCTGAGCGTGCGCGCCCGCCCTCGGCCCGCCCCCGACCCACCCCCGGCTCACCCCCAGCCCTCCCGGCCCGCTCCGCCACCAGTGGGGGGTTCTCCCCCCCCCTCCCCTATGTCCTCCGGGACGAGGGGGTGGAGTGGGCGGCGCGCGAGGCACTGTGCGGCGCGGAGCGGTTCCGCGAGGACTCAGTGTGCGTCAAGTTGCCAGCCGAGAGGGTCGCGATCCCTGAGCAGAGCGCACAGTCCAGCAGCAGCCGCCCCGCGCGCGTACGAGCCGAGCGCGCCGTCCGAGCCGAGCCGAGCCTAGTCGTGCCGCGTGCAGCAGAGCCGAGCCGGGCTGAGCCGGGAGGATCCGCTCCGCGATGTGCTAGCGCCACGCCTCCACGCCGCGAAGCGACGCGCCCCACCGAGACCCTCCTCCCCGACCTGTTGTATCGCTCGCCACGCTATCAGCGGACGGGAATAAGGGACGGGACTGGCCCCGGCGGGCAGCTAGGGGCAGGATGTGAGGACCTGGCGGCGGTGGTCTGACCTGCCCTGCCCACTGCCCTGCCCAGCCCTGCCCTGCCCTGCCCTGCCCTGCCCTGCCCTGCCCTGCCCTGCCCTGCCCTGCCCTGCCCTGCCCTGCCCTGCCCTGCCCTGCCCTGCCCGAGCCCCGAGCCGGTGGTGTGGTCTGCCGGACTGACTGCCCGCGGCAATATAGCGCGTGGATGGGGTGCCGAACATCCCGTCAGCAAGAGCAGGGAGACCGTGAAGAGAACGACAACCCGCCGAGGACCAACCTGCGTGAGTATACCAATGCGGCCCGTGCGATACGCCGCGCCGTCCCGGCACAAAGGTTGACCAAGCTAAATCGGGCTTCTAACAAAATCGGAAAGAGAAAAACAATCTCAATTAAACTTTGTAATTGGAACCAGATGATACTTTTTCTTGCTCGTTTGTGTAAAGTTTTCGTCGCGATTTTCCATTGAGGGTTGAAAAATTGAAGAAAAGCTGAAGTCTAGCCTTGGCATTCGATTGGAAAAATGCATCTCAGTAAATCTGGATTTTACATTGTTTGCGCAATTTTCTGGACAGGAGTAAAAGATGATTAAAAGCACACAAATATTGAAACTAGTCAGTGAAAACGCAACGAGGAACTAGGCCAAGCACAAGAGGGAGGACTGCCGCGTGCGGTACGGCGTGCAGGACAGCGCTACAGCGCTCAGCACGCGGAAGACGACGGAACGTAGCCGACGGTCGATTCACCATCACAGTCAGACTCATTTTTCCCGTTTCTTACGAAAAGTACCGAGCGTTTCTTTGAATGCGTAACAGTGTTGCGGGTTTGCCTACCCCGTTCGCCCGTAAGGCGCAATGGTCCCTGCACCGCTGGCGAGTATGCAATCCCACAACGGTGTTATTACGTATTCAAAGAAACACTCGGTACAAGCGAGCTGAGACATCACTTTTCTCAGGATGAGTGCAGTGCACAGTAAATCAATGACTGTGACGTCACATCTTTATAATAGGAAAACTGTCACATTGCCCAAAATGTTACGTCACATTCGCTTTAATGTGAATCAACCGGGCTTTGCGAGCTGAATTCTACAGTCATTCAAAACAATGTGACAGTTTTCAAATATAATATTACGTTACAGTAATTGAACAACATTGTGGATATAGGATAAATGTATCAGTAACTAAAAACGCTGTGCGGGTAGTGAGAAGGGGAGCCGAATATGGTGAACACACTCCGCGAGCGCAGAGCTAACCGTGAGCTTCCAAGGCACTCGATGTGCGCGGGTCGGGCCTGGCCGGGCCGGGCGGAGTGGAGAGAAGACGCAACAGCGTGCCCCGGGCCCCGGGCCGCGCCGGGACAACCAGACCGCTGAGGTCAGCCGCTAGCAGGGTCCGCGGGACGTCCCGCACCGTCCAACCTTAGGGGTGGGTGGAGGAGCAGGAGCGCGTCCGGGCGGGCGGGGCGAGAGGGGCGGGAGACGGTACTTGAGCCAGCCAGCCCCCCCCCCCCCCCTCCCTCCCCCCTGTGACAGCCTGCAGCGCCCTGCGCGCGCGGAGCCCCCGTCGTAAAGGGACGTCCTGACGTATACGGCGTGTTTAGAGCCAATCTTCGGCCACCTCGGCGGCAGGGGCCGGAGCCGGGCCGGAGGGCGCTGGCGGCAAGGACGGGGAGGCGGGGGCCGACGGCGCTGGGCGGGGCGGGGGATGAAGAGAAAGGGCGAGTCTGAGGCTGAGGCCGATCCAGGGCAGATCTCTCTGTCCGGCCCAAGGGGCGGCCAACTCATGTATTTCTGTGTACACTTGCCTTGTATTTCTTGTATTTCTAATGTATTTTTCGGTATTTTTCTCGTAATTTGGTGAGTATTTCTCTGTGTTACTGTGTATTGTAGAATATTTCCTGGTATTTTTAGTGTATTTCTAGAAATACGCAGGTATTTCTGTGTACACGTTTTTTCTCGAGTTGGCCGCCCTCGGCCCGGCCGGGCCGCGAGACGAAGAGCACCTGCACCTGCAGGGGTTCGATAGGCTGAGCAGGTGTGCCCGTCTGTCGTACTAACTATTGCGAACAAGAATTTTTATGGTAAGTGGAGTAATAAACCTTTAAAAGAAAAACAAGTCGAGTATTACCATAGAAACGGAGATTTAGATCGAAATTTCTCAAAATTGGTCGATAACTTCTGAATGCCGTTGCAGCAGTGAACTAAGCGGATTTAGTTCTACCTCTCTGCCAACTTGCCAACTTTCATTAAAATCCTATAGAAAATTTCGGTTTTGCATAAGGGGCCGTGCTAATAAAAAAAAGTCGTATCCTGAGAAAAAACCAAATGGCTACTTCGTGCCTAAAAATAACGATTGCTGCCCCTTTGGAGAAAGCAGTGCAGCTGCCCGCCGCCACTGCCGGTTGAAGAGACTAAAAATAAATTTGATATATATCTGGGGGGACGGAAAAGAGGATAAGAGATATTGGATGCGACTTTTTGAGCGCGCGGCGCTGAGCGCTGAGCACGTGACCACCCGGCGCCCAATCTCTTTCCGCACGGCCACCAAAGAAAACCAGAGGCAGAGGCGGGGCGGGATAAAAACAGGATGCTGAGCCCAGGCTAGGCATGGCCCAGGCAGCATGAGGCACCAGGCAGCCTCGCTAGCGCAGCATAGCGAGCACGGCGCTCTCCATATCCACCGTCACAATATATTACATCCTCGGGGATATAGGCAGGTTGGAGTTTCAGTGGCATGGAGGGGCGGGGGGGGGGGAGGGGAGGTTACGGAGCCCCCGGCGCCTACGGCTCGGCGCGGGAATATGCCGTTATTAAAACGCGGAGCTGCGCGCTGCGCGTGCGGCGTTGCGGTTAGTGCGACTCCCCCGCAGCAGGTCCAGCCAGCTCCGCCCACGCGGCAGAGTTCTCATAAACGGGTGGGTATGGATACCCGGAACGCGTCCGAAAGCGCAGGTGAGAGCGAGAGGGAGATATACAATTCGGTTGCAGCATCATTTTTATTTCCGTGCAGCACACTACGGTTTCGGACGCGTCCCGGGTAGCCTTACCCACCCGTTTCAGAACTCTGCTGCGTGGACCTCAGTGCACGGAGCTCTGCGCTATACGCGCCCACATCTATCTTATCCCGCCGAGGAGGCAGGAAACTTTCAGTTGCTCTGCGAACTCAGCAGCACAGCCAACAGTACGGACGGAATCGGAGCAGGGGAGGTGTCCAGCACGCGGCGCGGCGCACGGTAGCCGATTAGAGTTAATAGCGCTGAGAAATTGATTGTTAATTACGTTAATGGAGCATAGATCTCCTACGTACCGTGATATCCTCACGCTGGCCGGGCCTGGGCGAGCGGCGCCGCCGCTCCAACTGAATGCTCTCCTGAGAACTCACAGTTTCCGCTCGACAGATCACCCCCGCCCCGGCCTCGCCCGTCCGCATCGCACCAGACCACACCGTCGGGTCGGGTCCCTCGGCAGGTCCTCCCCCAAACCTCTTCCCCTCGACCCATTTTCTCTCCCGATCCCGTGCCTTTTTATTTTTTGTCTGCAAAGAAAAATGGGTGCTGCGTTTTGTCTTCCCTCAGTTCGATGGCCATGGCCATGCGACGTCGCGCGCGCCCTTTGATTTCATCTGGCGGGTTGGTGAGGCGGGGTGGGGCGGGGCGGGGTGGGTGGAAAAGGGTGGGGCGCAAGTCGGTCCGGGGCGGGGCGGGGTGGGGCCCGAGCGGGACCGGACTTTGCCAGACGACACCGGCAGGGCGTCTCATCCCGTCACGTTCCGTCTCACAAGACGGGGATGGGCTGCCGTCTGACTCCGAAGATCGCTCTCGTGCCTATCCGTCCTTGTCGCACCTGTGGTGGTACCCTATGTCGGGGATGGCAGAGCCCCATGAGTCTGACAAGGACGGAGGCGCTAGAGCGCTCTTTGGAATCAGACGGCCGGGCTGCTGAGCAGTCGCGTGTGGCCCCGCGTGCCCCACTTCCACCACCACTCCCACCCCCGTACCCCGCACCTCTACCCCCATCCCCGGGCACGCTCAACGAAAGGCCCAACTCCTCCGCGACGCATTTTTTACCCCTTCGGCGCCACGACGGAAGAGGCCGCCGGGACGGGACTTCCTCGTCTGAGACCCACAGAGGAGGAATAGGGAAGGGATAGGGTTGGAGGCTAGGGAGGGAGGATGCGCCTCGCCGCATAAACTAGGGGTACTTTGTTACCTCCCGCCGCGGCGCGCGGGACAGCCTGCATAGCCTGCATGTCTTATCGCCCAGGTCACGCACACAAACGCAGTATTTTTTTTTTTTTAATATTTTTTGAAGGCAAGAAGTTAGCTAGCCTTATTTAGTAGTACCCATGTGTATACCGGGAACGCGTATGCCAGTTTGCCTTTCCGCTCCCCAAGACGACGCCACCCTCTGGGTAGGCAGACCCGTAACACTGTTACCTGACACCCGGTTACTAGAGTTGAAAAAAAAATTGTGTGTATATAAATCGGTCTTTAAGGCCATAAGTCGCTTTGCACAGAGCGATGGGCCTGCGTATGTCCGATGTCCGTGCCTCTACCTGCGCCCAAGCACACGGCACATGTTGAGAATCATGACCGATTATGACAGTCCCCGTCATTCATAGGCGCTTCGACCTTCTTCTGACTTTCTTACTAACACTTGACTACACGACGACACTCCATCGACCAACTCCTCTGCTATTCCAATTAAAGACTAGAATTATTACAATTATTAAGATTTCAAGGAAATTAAGAAGCAATATTATGGCGCATCTAAGTCTTAATAAAAAAACACACTTAATTTTTTAAGTACTCTATAGATTGAAGTTCTGTTGCTGTACTGACAGTTGTTTGCGTCTGCTTCCCTTGCAGTGTTCCGCTCATGCGCCAACGCGGGGAAGATGCTTAGCGCGTTGCACCCCAAGAACCACACGGTGCCCATCTACCGCCGGACGTTCCGCCTCTTCCGGTTCGAGATCCACGTGGACTTGTGGGTGTCGGAGCAGCTGGCGCGGCGGCGCGGCGGAGGCAGCGGCAGCAGGCACGCCGAGGACGCGGAGGAGTGCGAGGTGCACGAGAACGCCGGCGCGACCGGGGCCACGGAGGTGGGCGGCGACGAGGTCGAGGCCCCGCGGGTGCCGGCGCCGGCTCAGCAGGGGGCTCAGGGTGCCAACGAGTCCAGCCAGCGGCGCGGCTCCGTCACGGCCAACAGCATCGTGCACAGGGACGTGATCGTCGAGCCGCAGCCGGCCGAGGACGAGGCCGACGCGGCCGTCAAGGACGACGTCGTTGCCACCGCCGCCGCCGGTGAGCAGCCGGACCAGCAAGCCGACGTGTGCGGGGCCGAGGCCGACGCCGAGGCCGACGCCGAGGCCGACACTCCAGCCGCCGAGGTCGCCGTCGTCGAGGCTGACAGTGAGAGCGCACCGAATGAGGACCCGAACGACGGCAACGCGCCGGCCAAGTCTATGGAGACGGCTGTCTAGCCCCACCCCGTGAGAAAGACACACACCGGGTCATCCGCGACCCCTCCCCCCCCCTTTCCCCAGTCCCAGGGCTCGACCGATGGCCAACGCCACGGTGAGCCCCATGTACCAGCAGCTGCCGCGTCCCCCAGGGCCCCCAGGGCCCCCTGGACCCGTCACCGCCATGGGCAACGCGTCCACCGTGCTCGCGCTCCAGCACGGCCACTCGCACTACAACTGGAGCCGCCACCCCGACATGGACATCATCGAGGACGCGGGCGTGCAGGCCTTCTTCTTCATCTGCTACACCACCATCTTCGTGCTGGGGGTGTTCGGCAACGTGCTCGTCTGCTACGTGGTGGGCCGAAACCGCGCCATGCAGACCGTCACCAATTTCTTCATCACCAACCTGGCGCT